>JADWOT020000004.1:6117814-6543825 GCA_036345935.2 Taenia hydatigena | reverse complement strand
GCACAATTTTGTGTCACACAAGCTGCATAGGGCGGGATCTGCAAAAATGAGCGCCGCATGAAGTCGTTGGACATTTCCCGCTTCTCCTATAAGTTAGTCACACTCGGGCAATGGGTTGTCGTCCCACTCACTGCAACGCCCACATGTAGGCGTCATTAAAAATGCCTCCTCGGATACGCGCCGATTATCCGCGTCCTAGGCCTCAAACATTCGACGAGCGATTAGCGAATGCGACAGTGGGTCGTATGGAGAATCAGTCGTACACATCAAAGCATCATAAATACACGTTCAACTACTTCACACTTACATCATACCAACATCGTCTCGTGTCATAGTGGCAAAAGCCACAATACCCAGACATCTTTGATTTAAAAAACGAATGAGCAAAGCCAATTATTGTAAGAAGGTAATAACGTCTGATTCAAATTATCTAGCATGCTTACCAAGTTACAGGTTTGCTCTGGCTTCGTTTCTACGTGGCACCCACACCGGACTCATCGTTACCAAGACCTCCAAGCACAGTCTCAGTGGTCGCCCATGGGTCTGCTTCTGTATCCACTTAACCCCTTGCCATTGCCACCGACGGCGAGGATAGGTCTTGTTGGCAGCCTGATGGGACTGTGATGTCGTTAAAAAACAACTCTTAACCAGCGTTGAAGACGGTAGCGACAGCAGAGCGAGTGCCAGTAAGTAAAATTGCGCATCATCATCATCATCATCAAACACACAAACAATCTCGTTAAGTCAATGAGCACACCAAAAAAGCCAGCAGCACCGCAATAAAAAAGAAGGCATTACAACACATGAACGGCCGAGTATTACACCACTTGACACTCTCGAAACAAGTCAATGTGCTACTGGGTGGCATCTCGTCCACACGCTCCACCGCAATGGTAGAGCGTCTGCACTCAAGAACCATTGAAGGATGAGCAAAAGTAGTAGTCAATGCAGACAAGCTTCATTCCACCCCTTATGATCCGTGAGCAGGAACACATACGATCGCAATTTACTTCAGCGCAAACCGCCCCCCTCCTTCACCCTTCCCCTCCTCCAAGCACCGATCGCCCATCGCATCGCAAACGCAATCACATCAAGAGCAGCCACGCAACACTCCAGGCAGCTCCGACTCCAACACTGCCTGCCTGCAAAATATTCATACCTCCGTTACCGAACAGTCCTGAGCAGGCAGTCAATATTACAAAACGACTACGCGTAAAGAATCCACTGGCGCATCCAGTCACCACCTGCATCACATGAACACGGCATCCCTAACGTCCTGCCTTACACCGATCGCCTACACCTACACCTCGTCAAACAAGCACCGACTACCTCACTTCCATGCGATTACATCACAGTGCACACTGATAAACCCAACACAGCCCCTCATCCCCCCCACTCCCCCCCCCGCCCCCAACCTCCTCATACGTCTTGCATACCACAATTCCACCCGCATGCAGCCATCGAAGCATCTGGGCAGTGGAGGTGGCCATCCACTTTTCCTTTGAAACAGACTGACACCAACAACTATTCGTCATGACAGACTTCCCACGTCCACTCGATACCGTGCAAGGTGCGATGTCCACTGTACTTTTGAAGGCGAATTGACCCTCAAGAATTGCACGAATGGAGGTAATTAAGATGAATAAGTGAACAGCTGCCACGAATTCACAGCTCAGGCATTAGTGTACGAGTAAATGGTAACGCAGATTCGAGGGAAGTGGGCTGCGTCCTCACTAAATGCATGTTTAGGCGAATGTCAGGGATGCCTGAATGGAAATGCGCACAGGTGCAGCCCCACACAATGGTCCAGCACCTCCACCACCACCACCAGCAGCTAGAGCAGCCTTCGCAAGGTAAGAAAGAACCGACAGCTCCACCCTACCAAGTTCTGCATTCTTCGCCACAATCAGCTGTCTTCCCTTTTGCAACCTTTCGAGAGATCTAGGAATCTCCTCCCTCCACTCCTACTCTCCATCACAATCCTCTTCTATCGCCTCGTCCAATTTATGGAATCCGACATCAGCTCTACACCTTTCGTCAACCTTCCCTCTCGACCAAATGTCATTGATTTAAGCTCAGGACACTTGCAGGCCCTCTCTTGTATGATCTCGTCTCTCCTGCCACAGCCATTGTCTGTTGCCATAGTGGTGAAACGTGCAGTGCCATTTGTGCCCTCAAAAGGCATTATAGAGTGACCACTGATGGACAACGATGGCAATTGCTTCCTGAGAACACATTACACAAATCCTCCACAGTGGGTCAAAACTGCCCGATGCATGACAAGTTGTAGGCACATTGTGGTAAGCACAGGCTAGTCGTGAGCTTTCAACGCACAAAGAACAGAGGAATGTAGTGGGGCCAAATTGAGGCAAAGAGGTCAACACGAGAAGGCAATCGAACTGCTTTTCAGTCCCAGGCAAGGTCAACCACACTTGGACAGAATTTGACGCCAAACGATAGATGCAAACAAATGGGATCCAAGAAGTGAGAAAAGGAGTGTACTATGCCAGTCTTCAGCTCTGAGTCAGAAGAGTGCAATGCTACTGCGTCACCACTTCCATCTGAATTTCGTGCGCGTACAGGAAGAAGAGAATGCCACATGCACTGGCCTTTCACCCTCCCCCTTCACATAAAACGCATTCATCTTTGCCTTGTCACCCAAATCAATCCCTCAAGTGGTGAGCACACATTCAACGTTCCGACGATTGCTCACTAACTCTCCCAGATCTGCTCATGAGCTAAACGCCCGCTCAGTGTCTACAGATGGCAAAAACTCATTAATAGCCACAAGAGACTTGACAACTGCGTTCGAGTCGACTGAATTAGTGATGCTTACGCACACCTTGAACAAATCAACCCCTTCCATCCTCAAGCATATTAACACCTCCACACTTCAACCACATGCCTCACCAATGCAGACGCTGTGCACGTAAGCTCGAAGGCAACTCTTAAGGCACTCTCAAAACAAGCGACTAATCCAAGAGCACTGCCAGAATATTTAATACGAGATTCACCTAATGACTTGATCAGAAGAATCGGTGCAACACCGAGCAGGTAAAACCAAGTTGTTGAGTTGAATACACAAGTCAGGAGTGAACGAAGAAAATGAAGCGATGAAGAACAAATGATAGATGGCTATGTGAACACGGGATACAAATTGATATAAGGTGGCTGAGTACTTTGTATTATGAATGGGCAAATAGGAGAACGATAAAAGCTTACAAATGTAGGTGAAATAGGACGACAGGCATAACTAGGAACTCAGCTACTCTCGCCCCCAATTCCATGGCAATGGCCTGGACTCGATTAAGGCTCCTTCCCTATTTCTGCCAGCCTCACTTCCTGTACCACCGAGGCAGTCCCAATGGCGGCAGTTGAGGCGACATGTTTGCGGTAGGCTGCATCCAGCCCCTCCGACACCTAGCCACGCGTAGCCTCCAGTGCTGCGTTCGACGACAACGCCAATCCTCCATGTACCACAGACTCCACCACCACTGCTTCTCCGTCATCCTCCACCGATGCATCTGTGTCTGCACCTCCGCCTCACTTGACCTTTATATTGGTCGCTTAAATGTAGAAAAGACACCTGCTTCAGTAGTACACATTGTAAGGCCGGTCTTCTCTAATCTCCCCACAATCTCGTGCATGCGCCTTCTCATAAGCAAGTATTGCAGTAGTGAAGAATGGTCTCCAATCGCCTTCTTATGAAGTTTCTCTCAAACATCCTCCAGTTGCACCGAAATCCCATCGAGTAGACAGTTCGAAGGCATCACCAACGTTCGGTCTTTGTAAGCGAACAATTCGTTGTCAACAACTGCATCTGCATTCCACCATAAATATGAACGAAGCATAGTCTTTTCGAGATAGAGTGGTGTGCATTCCAGACCCGTGAGAGGACCGTTTAGGAGAAAACAATGATGCAATTTTCCATCCCCAGCAATCGCAGCTTTTCTCCCACCCAGTCGCTCAGCCAGAGAATCACCCTGCACGGACGTGAAGGAGATGCAGGAGCAACAAATACATGGCCCATCAATCCTACCTTCTGGCATGCGAATGGCAGTCATGTGCTCAGCATCCACCACCACCACCACAACCACTTCGATGATGGCGTAGGGGTGATTAACCAACTGTCGCATCGTTGTTCACACGCCAGTCTCGCATGACATCAGCCAAAAGAGGTATGCCACATCCCCATCGCCTTCAACCAGAGGATAGCAGCCGTCAAAGCGGCAGCAGCAGACACCATTACATCCATACAACGATCATCCAATGCATCATCAAGCAGCCTAAGACTTGGTAACAGCAAAACCGCAGGTGATAAGCGAATAAATATTCCCCCATTTTAACCACTCAAGCTTATTATAGGCATTTAAAAACGACGCAAGACAGTTTGCATAGGGTTGACTAATTTTAGTAGCAGGTTATATCACAACCGCGGCACAAAATCAGAACGAGTGAAACTCAAAGTTATCAATCGAGAACTTCGACATCCTGACTATTTAAGTCACCCGATTGGGTTGTCTAAACACGAGTTCGTTGTACGATACGATCGTCCATATTCGACAATCAGACACCAGTCCCGATATACTAGAGTCTTAGTCAACAAGGCCCACTAATTTTGCCAAAGAGTAACTCATGGGCAGTGAAATCCAAAACTGCATCAAGGCAACAGCCAACTGGTAAAAATCTTCAGCAGCTTTCGGCTAACTTAAAGAAAGCAAGAAAATCAAATGCCTAGATTAGATTTACCATCAATACATGGTGTAGGAAGAGAAACTTACACTCTGGACAACGCAAGTCTCAAACTCCCTTTTCTTCCCCCCTGCAAGGCATCAACGAACAGCGAGAACCACATGTTCGTCAGGTTTCGCCACTTCCACAGTCCGTGCAACCAAATCCATAACTTCACAGACAGGCAACGAGGAAGTAGCGATAGTAGCAGAACCATCAGCTAATGTGATTTCACTTTCAGATGTAGCAACAACTGACCACTCATTAATGGTGGCATGAACCCGCGCCACTTCAAACAAAAAGAGTGCACAGAAGCAGAGGGTTAACGGGTAAGAGTTATCACTGCAGCGAGGAATTTGATGGGCTGGACATACAACAAGAGAGGCAACGTCAAAGACACACTGGTCGTAAACCTTTATACTCCGTCTGCGTAGATAGTGAGTACCATACAGGCAGAGGAGACTGAGCTGTCGAGGAGACCGCCAGCGATCTCCGGCTTCGTGATCGCGATGATAGTGCTGCAGCACGAGGCTGAAGGTGGTTGAGGGGTGTAGGTTCAGCAATTGGCTGTTGATCACTGCCTTTGCCGTATCACATTCATTGCCTGTAAGAAAAGTAGGGTCATGGTGAAGTAGAAGCGAATGGCAAAAATACAACGAGAACACAAGAGAGAAGTGAAATGAATCATGATGCAAAAAAGAATGAGTCACAGGGGCTTTAAAGAACAGAAAACACTACAATCCTACGTGTTGCATCGGCTCGCTTCCGTTTGGGTCAAGAAATACCCACCATCGAAAACGCGTCTGAAAAAACGAATTTATACAGCACACTACAGAAAAGGGATGACTAACTCACGCAACAAGACTTCACCCACCTTTATCACAACAGCTTTACCACAGCCCAGGTGCCTCATTATTCAATCGACATCAAAAAATTGTTCACAAAAAGATAAGTGCATTTCCTTACCAAAAATGATCCCACGCCTACCTTACTGCCTTATATTCAGCCAATTATTACAAACCGATAAGAAACTAACAATACATGGTTGGCGTCGAGCCTATTTAAAAAAGTAAGGACACTAAATGTGTTGCGTTGGTGCGGGGGGAGGGGCGCAAACACTTACTGTAGCTACTACTGGGTGACAGTCATCAAAGCATCAGCTGCACCCACGTCTCAGCAAGGAGATGAGAAAGGGGTCGAGTAGTTGACACCCGTAGTTTCACCGATGAAACAGCCTTTTGATTGTTCGTCTCCACGCACGTACTTGCTGCCATGAGACTGTGGTTCGCTGCCCCATGCAAGGAGCGCCGAATGAAGTGCACGCTGTCAATATGGACGACGAAGAAGCGCAGACTGCATCGTACAGAGTGGACGTCCTCATCAACCTCTGCAGCTGAGAAACGGAGAGCGAAGGCCTTTCAAGAGGACGAAAAAAGTGTCCTTATGAAGAAATTCTTCCAACTCTATTTTAGCTTTGACCGACTGCACGAGATTTACCTACACCAAGATGAAATCCCTACAATAAAAAGCTCAAATTAGATAGCAGAGCGAAAATACAGCACAAGCTGACGCTTCGGCACTCTGAAGACTAAATCATAATGCATCCTTTCTAACCCCCACAATAGAATATTTTCATTAGTGTTTGTTTTAGAGCCATCAGGAGAAAATAAATTTCTGGATTTATTAGCCAAAGTCAGCACGTGAGTGCTTGCGCTTACTTTTCATCAAAGTCAACAATAGTTATCTGGACTGAATCATAGGTAAGGAGGCATCGCGAGCCACTTCCTTGTAAGCAAACCTTCACGTTTAACTGAAAGAATTACTAAAAATTCACATTCTTTGAATCCGCTGATGCAATAGAGGCCAAATCAAGACACAGAGAACTACATTCCACAATTGTTGCATCATCTATCAGTTCTTCCCAACATATTTCCTAGTTTCAACTTTATGACCTTTTACAACAATTGTTGTGGGACCTCAAGCGCTACCTTAGAATCGTCTGGAATAGTTCGACAAGTTACTTCATGCATACAAATGAGACGCGTAACCAACTAGAAAATCCGAACCCTCACCATTTGTCTTAATTTGAAAGGAACTTGCACCCGCAAAAGCAAGCAAACTTAACCATATTGCAACAAGTCACCTACGCCAAGAAGGGCAATGCCGATACTAGCATTATATTAAAGCAGACAAAAGAATTCGAGCATGCCATTACAGGCAATGCAGAAACTATGAATGCAGCAAGCCTAGAAACCCTAACCACACTTTCACGTCAAGCTATACTTCTAGACATACACAAAGTGAACAAATAAAACACGCTTTATAATGGATAATCACACATCCGCTTCCTTTAAAGAAAAGTGCAAGTCGTGAACAGCAACAACAAACTTAGCAAACCCCAAATTTTCATGTATGCCGCCGGGTATATGCAAAGGCTATTCGCTATGCAAAAGGCCAACTTTAGCAATAGCTATTGATATCAGCCTTAAGATTACAGCTAATCAAAATTTTGGATAGAACTACATTGCCTTGGAAGAAATGCTAGCTGTGCTTAGGCATATTTTAGCGAAAACCATTATTAGCATTAAATGCATGTTTCTTCACCCTAGCCTTCTCAGCTGTTGTTGCAGACAAATTCTGTGTTACAAGAGGGCTCAGAGAGCGAATGAAGGAAGTCAGTTAATTCATCCATTGGTAGAGCTACTAAAATTTACGCGGATTAACTGTGCTAGTGATTATACGGTAGTGCGTCAAAGTGATGTTAATGATTGCTCGAATTCAACAATGATTTGTAATAAATTATGCACAAAGGGATGTACTTTTTTGTGTAAATATGCCACTCGTGTTCGAATGCATCGCTAAGATCGGTATTATCACGGCTCGGGGCACGAGTGTTTCATGGTTAGCCTATGGACCCTTTGCAGGGAGCCACTTGTTATCCGTCTACTTTGTCGCGTGGGTTTGTCAGGTACTTTGGAAAATGATATTACTATTCGCATTGAATGGTTTGTTATTTTTATAGCACTGACATATTAATGGAGCTTGATTTGTGGAAGAAGTTGAGAGTCCACTAAGTTGTTGAATTATTTCCAGTCGTTTTGGAAAGCGCTTATGCATACACATATACTCATTCGATTCTGTACGCGCCTACACGCTAAGCTAATCGCGAAGGAAGGGATTACGTTACTGTTGGATATTATGCGAAATTGCGGCATTTTTTATGCTGCGAAGTGGTTTAAGCGATTTATTTAGACTGTTGTGGTAGTTTTAAATGGTCTTTTTTTACTAACAGTAGATTTTGACAACTGCAGCATAGTCTGCTGAATGCAGTTGGAGATGTGCCTATTATTTGGCTTTTCTTCTTGTTAAGGACGTCTGAGACACTGAATTCGATGGAAATTTGCTTCCCTCGGTGAAGCGTCTGTTATAAGTATGGAGGCACTATCGGCTAACACTAAATATGAATCCAGCCTTTGCCATTGCTTCGAACGTTGCTCAGGTGAGAATGAATCTCAATTTACGAATTGTCATCATTCCCTTTTATGTGTTAGTGTTTTCAATGTACGCGTTTTTGATAAGTATTTTCCTTTTGCCATAGATCGCCAAATCTTTTCATAATTGGTGCATAGCAGAAGTTGGGCTGTCCAAGTTATTACACTCATGTCGGTAGATTAGATTGCGCTTGTTGGACACTTCGCACTGGAATTACTTAGTAAGATCTACGTCACTGGTTGGATCCTGAGTCCTTGGTTGTGTCGACCTTTCCTTAATACAGTGCATGTGCAAGATATAAGTAGCCACTTGGTCGTGAATTCGGCTTCGACATGACTTGGTGTCCGATTCTGAGCCGGGCACAAAGGACTGGATCTAGGGGAAATGAAGTTGTTTTTCCAAAGGGCTGTAACGGAACTTTGTGCAATGGAATTGAGCAGCTTTAAATTCCTAGTCACATTTTTAATTGGGTTAGTTTGAACGGGGCGCTGACAGGGCGATTGGAAACGCGCTGTAGGCAATGCAGTTGTAAAACTGTAACTTATATCATTGAATGTCAAACCATGCGCGATATGTTGGTAAACACGAAGTGATTGAACAGGTGTGTGCAGATGTGGTGCTTTCATTTCTTTATCGCAGGTTGTTAGAGGCTGCAACGGGATGGAGCAACTACTGGTGTACTGGTTTTGGCTCCTACAAGTTTGGCGTAATTGGGCAGGTATTGACGAGGTAGGACGTGGTGGAGAAGCGAGTGCATATGTTGCAGGAGGTGAGCAGACATGGAGAATGGAACAGATTGAATATGTGACGCGCAGGAGAATGAAGAACCAACCAGGTGGTAAGATGTTTTTCTATGAGACAAAATATTGAGTAGATCCAGTAAAATTGTCCCCTGCCTACTATATGCAGCTTATCCCATATTTAAGCGCATATTTTTGGGATTGGGTTGTTTGGTTATTTGTTTGTTTATTTTGCACGGGTCTGTGGGGAGCATAGTGCCGAGGTGGTGCGTGGGTGCGGAAGTAGATTTCGGTGGCATCGGTTGACGTAGGTCACTGGTAGATTGCACCTTGCACGGTATCGGGCGGACCTGGGAAGTCTGTCATGACGAATGGTTGTTTATGTCTGTCTGTTTCAAAGGAAAAGTGGGTCGCCACCTCCACTGTCCAGGTGTTTTGGTGGTTGCATGTGGATGGAATTGTGGTATGCAAGCCGTATGAGGAGGTGGAGGGGGGAATGAGGGGATGTGTTGGGTTTATCAGTTTGCACTGTGATGTGATTGCATGGAGGTGAAGCAGTGGGTGTTTGTTGTTTACCGTTTGGGAGTTGATGACGAGGGGTATATGGTGGGTGTGAGGCAGGACGTTAGGGTTGCCGCATGCATGAGATGCAGGTGGTGACTGGATGTGCCAGTGGATTCTTTACGAGTAGCAGTTTTTATAATGTTGACTGTCTGGTGGAGTGTGGGCTTGGGACTGTCCTGTAGCGGAAGTGTGAGTATTTTGCGGAGAGTCAGCGTTGGAGTCGAAGTTGTCTGGGGTGGTGCGTGGCTGCTGTTGATGTGATTGCGTTTGTGATGCGATGGGTGATCGGTGTGTGGGGTGGCGATTTGCACTGAGGTAAATTGCAAGCGCATGTACTCCTGCCCACTGGCCATAGGGAGTGAGACGAAGCCCGTCTGCACTGACTACGCTGCTGGTGATCATCTTCCTATGGCCCTTGAGTGCAGGTGCTCTACCACTGTGATGAAACGCGTAGACGAGATGTCACCCAATAGCACATTGACTTGTTTTGACAGCGTTGCTTGGTGTAATATTCGACCTCCCATGTTTTGCAATGCCCTTTTTAATTGGGCTGCTGTTGCCTTTTTTGGTATGCTCATTGATTTTGTGAGATTGTGGGGATGGCGGATGATGATGGGTTTATTCTTAACGACATCACAGACTCATCAGGCTGCCGACAACACTTATCTTCGGCGTTGGTGGCAATGGCAAGGTGGAATATGGATGCCGTCGCCGACGGCTGTGGGGTCGCAGTTATTCGGCCGATTAAAATTACCGAAAGTTACCATCCCCAGTGTGGAGGAGGCCTCATGAACGATGAGTGTGGTCTGAGTGGCACGCGAGAGCGAAACAAGGTCGAACCTGTAATTTGGTAAGCATGTCAGATAAGTCGATCAGATGCTATCATCTTCTTACAATGATTGGTTTTGCTCGTTTGTTAAACCTAAGATGGTTGGATGTTGTCGCTTTTGGCGCTATGACATGAGGTGGTGGCGATATGAAGTAGGTGTGGAGTAATTGGGGGTGTAGTTATGATGCTTTGATGTGTACGCATTATGATCTGTACGACCCATTGTCATATTCGACACGAGCTGTCGACGCGTATGCAGGGGGCATTTTCAATGATGTCTGCATGTGGGCGTTGCAGTGAGTGGACGACCACCTATTGCCGGAGTGTGATTAATTTATACGAGAAACGGCGATCTGCCACTTGATGGTAGCGAGTGTATTTCCGCTGTCTGAGACAAGTAGTTTGGCTTGCCTTTGCATGCTTGCAATGTGACAGTGGATTTTAGACTGATAGTCATATCAGAGCTTAATTACTGCAACTATAGTTGTTGTGATGCCATACCGTTGACAGGAGTTTGAATAATCGCTTTTAGGCCAATGTTTCCTCTACTGGTGATGGACACGCGTGATGGTTGGCGAATTTCCTCCCTATCCCATACGGGATTGACTTACAGCATGGGAGATGAGGAGACTGACGACGCAGTAGCCTTACCGAGGAGAGCACGGCGGATGGCGCTGGACGAGGCGAAGTGGGTTGTATTATGCGTTGGTGGATTGTTGAATGACGGATTTTGGTGATGAGTTCACTTAACTGCGTCATTGTTGTACCTTTTGAGAGTGGTATGTTGAATGCACGCGTATATGTTCAACCCGAGTATGATGTCATCTTTCGCCTTCAGGGAGGAGGGAAATGCTGAGAAGACTGCAGTACGTATGTATGAATAGGTGATAGAGATCTTCTATTGTGGATTGCAGGTTCGCTAGCTATAGCCCATTTGCATGACTATGTGACAGGTGCGGCATACTCTACTTCAGAGGGTGTAGAAGTGCTCTTGCTTTGTTGGGTTGCAGTTAATTGTTGGCTGCACGGGTGATGGGTGCATTTTGAAGTAGATCGCCTACTGTTGGAGGTGTCATGAGTCTTTAGGAGGGGTGGCATGCTGTCACTTAGCCTTGAAAATGGCTTTAGAAGGTGCAGAATGTGTAGCTAGTCGGTGGCTGGGTACGTGGCTGAGAGACGGAAAGGGATGTTTGTGAAAAGATGAGGACAAGACGATCCCAACCACTGTGTGCAGGGACATGTATGCCAAGTAGGCGGGAATGAGGGAAGGTTGCACACTGCCTGATTAATGTCGTAAAGCCATCCCCTCCGCAGGGCGGCTCGAAATGGGGTTATGTTGTCATTTCAGCACACGGTTCCCTTAAGCCAACGTGGTAGCTAGTACCACTATTGGAGTTGAATGATATGCTGACAGAAGTAGCCAGATAACATAGAGATTATAGTGGGAGATCTGTTTGTTGAACGCCTTTCGATAACATCTGTTGGTCTGTCTGCAGTACTTTGTATTTTTTGCCTTTGCCCAAATTTATGTTGGTCTGCTAGCCTTTCATCTGCCTTGCTGGCATGGCATTGATACTTCCCTGCGCTTGTCAACATTGGTCTTTAAACCGAGTGGAGCTGTTCGTTGTACGTTGCGATACAAGTATGTGATAGAAATATCAAACCGAAAATAGCCTGAAACGCATTTTTATAGGGTCAGAGTTGTCAGGACGAAAGTGAAGTGAAGGCGCCAGCTTGGTAGTAGCAAGGCTAACGGACAGTTTTATTTGAAAAATTAGCTTCATCATTTGCGTGTGGTTGAGTTTTGGGCAAATTACTTCTAAAACAAACACGTGACGTTGCATTGTTGTGTGATCTGGGACATGTAACTGTGGTCTACGGGGCTTAGAGAAAACCAAATGGGGAGAGGTTTTGCCTTGCAAGTCGAGGATGGCAAAGACCTTGAGAGCATCATAATACCACGCCGATGGGTCGCGATGGCAACGGAAATGTAGCCCGTAAAAAGGAGATAAGTCTCAAGAATAGGGATTCTAGAACATAACAATAAATTCTTTGTTGTGGAATAAAACTGGAAAGCGGTTGAGCAATTTTAATGTGGGCAACAAATGTGAGGTGTTGTAGAGTAAAAGAATGTCGCAAATACAAAGTGGAGGACTGAGGAAAGTGGAAATAGTAAGTGGGCGAAGCATGCATGTGAAAAGGATGAAATTTGTTTGTTTGAAACTGGTGTGCAAGACGAATGAGTGACTATCGTCTGGTCAAAAAGGTTAGTTGAGGATAGCCATGAATAACAGACGCTGCTCATTCTTCAATCGCTTGGCCAATCATGCAATTAAACCATAATATAATGCCGTGTGAATTAAGGCAATCCGTCTGGAATACGCCTTATTAACCTTTGTTTTTGATGTCTTGCCTTCGAGTTTGATGTGTACTTGCCACTTGGCAAGTCATGCCCAGACCTCCAAAGGGAGTGCATTACTTTCTCCAACTCGACACATTTCGGCCTTGCATACTCCTCTTCACACCTTGTCAAGTGAAATGAGTGAGGATTTCCAACAGAATTCATGATTGGGACGACGATGCTTTGCTTGAAAATAATAAAACGCAAAAAACAAATGATGTCTATTTGCTTTAACTCACCTGATTCCTCAAAGGTTTTAAAGCAGAATTTCGGAGGTGTGGTGTTTATCAACACTCGATAGGTTTGCCTACGTAAATCGCAAATCACTCATTTTTGTGCTCACCATCACCATCTGTTCTAGCTGCTTTGGAGCATCTTTTGTTCTGGCACCAGCATGTTGTTATTTGCTGCCAAGAATGCATTCCTCGAGCAGATAAAAGCGACTGGTTTAGCCGATTCATTTTTACATCTAAGATGTTCAGGCATTGTCGATTTTACCACTGTGAAATGAGGTGATGTCAGTGTGAAGTAGGTGTGGAGTAATTGGAAGTGTAGTTATGATGCTTTGATATGTACCAATGATTGCCCGTGCGACTCATTGTCATATTCGATAATCACTTGTCTAATTTTATGGGCTTAGAAACTGTCACTATAGTTGTTGTGGTGCCGTACCGTTGACATGAGTTTGACTAACCGCTTTCAGACCAATGTTTCCTCTACTGATGATGGACACGCGTGGTGGTGAACACATTTGCCCCTTATCGCATACGGAATCAGCTTGCAGCATGGGAGATGGGGAGACTGACGATGCAGTAGCCTTACCGAGGAGAGCACGGCGGATGGCGCTGGACAAGACAAATTGGACCGTGTTATGCGTTGGTGGATTGTTGAATGACGGATTTGGTGGTGAGGCCACTTAAATGCGCCATCGTTGTATCTCTTCGGAGTGGTATATCGAATGCATGTGTATGTACTTAACCCGGGTATGAAGTCCTCTTTTGTCTTCAGGGGGAAGGCAAATGCTGAGAAAACTGCAGTACCTATGTATTTATTTGGTGATAGAGATGTTCCAGTGTAGATTGAAGGTTCGCTAGCCGTAACCCATTTGCTTCAGAGAGTGTAGAACTGCTCTTGCTTTGTTGGGTGGCAGATAATTGTTGGCTGTACAGGTAATGAGTGCATTTTGAAGTAGGTTGCCTACTGTTGGAGGTGTCATGAGTCTTTAGGAGGAGTGGCATGCTGTCACTTAACCTTAAGAATGGCTTTAGAAGGTGCAGAGTGTGTAACAAGTGGGTAATGGGTCGGTGGGTGTGAAGCAGAAAGGGGGATGTTTGTGTAAGAAAGAAGACAAGATGCCTCCAACCGCTCTGCACATGGGCATGTATGCTAAGTAGGCGAGAAGGGAGGGAAGGCTCCATGCTGCTTGATTAATCTCATAACACCATCTCCTCTGCAATGCGCTCCAAATGGTAGTTGTGTTGTCATTCCATCACGCGGTTCCCTTAAGCAGACGTGGTAGCTATTGCCACCACAGGGCAACTATGCGGAGTTGAATGAAACGCTGATGGAGCATACAGACGGGATGGAGATTATTGTGGGAGATTGGTTTGTCGAACGCCTTTCAATATCATCTGTTGGTGTGTCTGCAGTCGTTTGCATCTCATACCTTTGCCAAGTTATGTTGGACTGTTGGCCTGCATGTTCTGATGTAGGCATGTGGTGGAAACATCAAATCAGAAATAACACGAAATGTTCTTTATGTCAGACTTGTCACGATGGAAATGAACTGAAGTTATTCGCTATGAGATCATTAATTGTTTTTTAGCGTCCGAAATTTGTTTTGGCAAGGATAACGATAGTTTCGCTTAAAAATTAGCCTCATTATTTGTGTGGTAGAGCTTCGCGCAAGTTACTTCTCAAATAAATACGTGACATTATATTGTTGCATAATATGGCGACACGTAAATGTAATCGAAGGGGCCTAGAGAAAACAAACTCGTTCGAGCTATCTAAGAATGAGTTAATGTTTCCTCGTAATGCTGCATTGTGGAGAGGTTTTGCCTCACAAGGCGACAACGGCGACGACCATGAGAACGTCGTAGAACCACGCTGATGGGTCTCGACGGCAAAGGAAAAGTAGTTGACAAAAAGCAAATGGGGCTCAAGAATAGGGACGCTGAAACACAGCAATAAGTTGTTCTTTGTTGTGGAACACTAACTGGAAAGCGGTTGGGCAATTTCAATGTGTGCAACGAATGTGATGTGGCGTTCCAGGACTTCATTAAAAGCAAAAGAGGACATAATACTTAAATAGAATATATCTATATTCAGCAAGCAGAGTGTAGAGACCGGTGGCGTGGTCCAAAGGCCAGCTCGCCCGTTTGGAGCAACATGGTCACCCAAGTCACCGTAGCCGAAACCGGCAGTCAAACAAACACTGCATTTACTTTGAGGCATTGTAGAGAAATCAGAATGTAGTAAATAAAAAGCGTAAGAATTAGAAATGCGGAAACAATAGAAGAAATTAGGCATGCGTGTGCAAAGGGTGAAAATCCTCTTGTCATAAAATACTACACAAAAGGATTGGGTGGCTATCATCAGGTTAATAAGATGAATTGAAGATAAATGTGAATGACACATAACATTATAGGGAGAAAGGGAAACAATGAAGGATATTTGTTTCGCCCGTTGCTAGAAGATGACGCGACTCAGGTGTAATAAAACACCCTCACTCACTCACTGCCATCGCTTGTTTTCGTACACTTCGCTCCCACCAACATGTCCGCAAAGGCCTGGCACGTCGGAGGCATTTGTCTTTAGCCTTGGCACAGCCGAGCCAATCGCCACAGCGATGGCAGAGATGAGATGTCAGACCTCACGCTTTGCGAATACAGAGCTCATGCTGATCATGTGAGGAATGATTTGCGTATACCATGCAAGATCTTCCATAGGTGTCTCGATGGGCTTTTGCTATCGTCCAAACTTAATGCTCACTCCCGAACGTGGTCGAATAAATAGACGCAGTTAATTCTTCTACCGCTGAGCAAATCATGCAATTGAACTACAATGACTCTGCTTGAAAAAGCCATTGCTCAATTCATCAATTTGAAAAGACATTAGTTCACTTATCGGGAGTATGTTACTCCCCACAGGGCGAATAATAATGTCTCTCATGAAGGGAACCACAGTGCTGACAATGAGAGGCCTCGCGTATTGGCACGATTGTGGCGACTGTGTGGAACACCTTATGGCAGATATGGAGGCTCATCAAAAGGACAGCTCTACCAATAAGGCAATGACTCAAAGTAGAAGTTACTCCTTCAACTGGACCATCTTAAGTCCAACGAGAACGATTTTGACCACTTTATCATTCTATCTTACGGCTACCAACCACCGTCTCGCATGTGTGACACATCTAACCACTTCTTCCTCCCTTCCTTCTTTCCTTCCTCCCTTCCTTCCTTTCTTCCGTCCCTCCTTTCTCTTTCCTTCTCTTCTTCGAAAAGCAAGCCTGCTGTCCCACCGGTGGGGTATGTGTTGGTTCTTTCATTTCCACCACCATCGAAAATGCACATACTGGATGCGCTGCATAAATGCCTTCAACACTCACACCCGTCTTCCCGTCACACGCAGCAACATAAACCCACTACTCAAGTCATTTGAGTAACACTTTTATTCCACTCGCATTTCGACCGCATTTCTAGCTCACTGGCATTGTAAGGCGACAGTACAGCCTCATCGTTGTGGGTGGTTGCTATCACTTCCACAAGCACATTCAACGCACCTATACCTCACCTACGCCACAAAGCAGCACATCGTTGCAGTCGTGCCAGCAATAATTATCATCATTAGCCGCCCACATGCACCACAATCCAGCGTGAAGGCAGTGCAGTCACCACACAGAAAGCGCTGCTGACTTTCAAACGGTGAGGCTATCGATTGAATCCATTGATCGTGTCACACACTCAAACATACCGCCACCATAATGTTTGCGAATCGGATGTATCTACAAATGCTCTTCATCTTTGCCTACATTTCGCTTTGGTTTTTCGGTCACTTTGGTTTTTTCGGTTTGCGATTTCTTTTTCTCGCGTGGACCCTCGTGGACATGGCGCAAGCAGTGTCGACGAGGAGAGGTAGGTGCTCGCCTTTACACACACCTCTACTAACGTCCTTGTCATGCAGGTTGCCAAAGACGCCAACAGGCTGTCTCTCACAAAGCACTTCAGACGGATGTTCATGTGGAAGGAGAGTGGGTGGAGCAAGTGGAGCAGATAGAGCAAGTGGAGGAGACGGAGAACTCGACTGGCGCATCTGATGCGAAGCTGGTGAGGTTCCAACAGATGCTGCAATTCGTCGCCTCGCCTCCAAGTCATTCGATGCGGAGGCGGCAGCGGCGGTTGGCATACCCCACGATTTACCCATAGTCATGAGGCCACTCCACAAAGTAATCCAGCCAGACCCACTCCAGTCGCTGTGAATCCCTGCTGTCAGAGGTAACACCTACGCAAAACACGCTTCACCTGCTAAGCGGCAATCCTCATCACCACACCCAACAGTAGTGCCTGTTTCGCCTATACAATTACGCTAACTGCATTCACTTCTTCTAATCAACTCACCTCCCCTCCTCCTCCTTTTCAAATACCACACAACACAACCGTCCCCCACCACCTTTATTGCTTTAAATACATCAGATATTCTGGATAGCCATGACTTGGTGATATGAAACACATGCCACACGTGTAGGTGCAACGTAACAAGAAGAGTGGTCACGGTGCAACGCGCTACAAACGCGTCTTCAGCAGGTTCAACCAACTTGTGAAAATGCAAACGCATTGGTTAACACCATATTCCTCGAGGAGAACGAATCAATTAACCCATCCTGTGCATGCAAGTACCGCAATAAAATCGTGGATAGACACACAAAATAACCAGCATCTATGCTCCTACCTTACCTTCCACTTTAAGAGATCTTCCGCTTCTACTGCAATGGGGCCAAATCGGTGGTCCTTCTCAACCATTCATCCATACTTCCATTCATCCACTGTGGACATGCCACAAACTAACGTAATCCACTCTCAACACTGTCCTGAGTCGCGAATAGCAAGGCATTCATTTCCCAACAATCGTTGGCCCATAATCATTAGTAAAACGACCCATTTGAATGAGAAGAGAAGCAAAACAACGCAACACTCAGCTGAAGGCACAAGCCAGTCATTCATTTGCGACCTTAACCGACCTTAGTGGCGTAGATATTCGAACTATAAAAAGGCATTGGAAACCATCAAACTCACCACAAAGTCAGCTGAGTTATTCGAAAAAGCTTTTTGATGCACCTCGAAGCGTCAACAATGTTACAAGATACATGTCCAAAGACAATTAAAATTTTTCGTGAGGACGACACATTAAAATCAAGTATTGTTATTGAAACTACTTTTGCTTTGCGCTGTTGCACCTTATACCATAGTATCTATGCTCTGGTCGTCTGCTGAGATTCATTGCCATATCTCTCACTCGTGCGCAATTCGTAAACTCTTTCATTTGTGCATTTCTACTTTGAATTTTGTGTTTGTTACAAAACTGCTCTGGTTTGTGTTAGTTGTTGCATCGTATAAAACACATATATATTAAAAGCCTGGTTGTTTTACCGAACGAACTTTGACCTGATTGGTCATGTTTGTACGTGGCTCGCGTAAGTGCTGCCTGTTCTGGCGACTGTTGTTTCGGACTAGTGAGCCTTTGTTCGCCGTCAGAAGTTGGAAATCTTGTAAGCATTTGGTGCATTTTGGTTAGTTTTGGTGGTTTTGTTGTTAACAGATATTTTAAATGTCGATCTTTCTTCTTTTACACAGGTACTTGCTGGAGTAAACGCAAAGGCCTCTTAATGTGACTGTTGCTACATGGCACTATAAGTGGTAAATTATGACCGTTTTAGCAGTGTGTGAGGTTGTGCTTTTTGTATTAATGACGTTGGAGTTTGATTGGTGGGGCGCAATTTGGTTGAGAGGAGTTATAATCATACCGAGTGCTTGGCAATTACTTGCTTGGTGCTTTTGTGCGATCAAGCACCCATTACATGCATACGTTTGTACTTATATTTGTTCTTTCTTTATCACTCTATATGTTAGGCTAATCGTTTCAAAAATAGCTGCAGTCGCTGTCAAGACTTTTTGTTTTCCATTTGCATTGCCTAATCGCGTTGATTTTTCACTACACAATCCTTATTGCGAATAAGTAGGATCATTTTTACTGTTTCCAAGTGGTTAGTTATTTTGTCAAGAATGGGTTTTGATGAATGCGGTGGAATTTGATGAAAAGACTTGTGAGGCGTTTTAACGCTGTTCATTATTTCCTTGCCAGTATTCATCTTGTTCATAAATCTTATCCTCCACTTTCCTTTTCCGCTTTCATGCTAGAATAGACGTCGAAGAAGAGGAAGAAGAAGGAGAAGGAGATGGAGATGAAGCTGTAGGAATGAGCGTGAATCTCGCCTTCGCTATGAATTCGCGCATTCCCTAGGTAAGATTGGATTGAGTTGTTGGTGCCTTTTGTGGGTGCAGTAACAGAATCAATGCGCGTTGCTCTTATGTTGGGTGGGAAGGTGCTTTTTCTGCTTACCTGTGTGGTGAAGGATGCGCTATTGTCATCACTGTGATATGCGTGGTGTTGGAGCAGCAGCGCATAGAGATGGCGGAGGACTGGGGGCGGGACGAGGGTAATTTGTTGTGTTGATGTGATCCTTGCTGCGAAAGGTGTTGTGTAGAGGGCCTCGGTGATGGTTTAATCGTAGGTTGGTGTCTGAGTGAGTGGGTGAGTGAGTGAGGTAGACGCAGCAGCAGGAGTGGGGCTAGTGGGAAGCTTTGGAATCACTACGCAGACTGTACTTTGTAGCAGTCTTAAGCATTTGCTTGCTAAGTCGTTTCTCTCCTATCAGCAGTCATGTTCGTGGGTGTTAGTTTTGCAGTGCATTGGACTGTCACACGTCCATCTCTGCATTGCTTGGTTTTTTTCCCTTTTCAGATGCTACAAACTTATTGTGGTGATGGTGAAGTAGCATTTGATGATTGTGTGGAGTGATGGTGGGCAGTGCGAGATGTTGGAGTGATTCGCGGCGTTGGCGTTGGCGGTGGCGGCGTCTCGGTCTGGGTTGTGCGATGTAGGTGTCGGCAGGCATGGACGACAGGGACTACTACTGCTATTATGTGAGCATCTCTTTTTCTTCGGGGGGCATGGGTGGTTAAGTGGGTGGACGGGGAGAGGAGGGGTGGCGGAGAGGGAGGGGAGAGACTAGGGGAGGCGTGTCGTGCTTATGTGTGGAAGAGTGAAGGTGACGCTCTCTTGCGACGGCGACGGCGACGGCGATGGCGACGGCGACAACGACGACGACGATGACGAATGGAAGTGCTATGGGTGAGAGGTCACTGGTGGTAAGTGCGGCATATTTTGCTTTCGAAGGTAGGGGGATGTTGTTGCTGTGGGAGGGTGGCAGTTAATTTGTTGCTGACTGTATAGGTGATGAGTGGTGGCGCTGTTCTCACTACTACTGCGACGTAGCCCTAAGAATGCGAATGGGTTGAAAAGGCGTGAGTAGGTAGTTGTGAAGAGGAGGAGGAGGGGGAGGGGAGGGGAGGAAGTGGGAGGGGCAAGGCGGGGGCGGATTGGGGTTGCAATGCGGCTGTGGTGTACTGCTTGGATGGATTGGAGGTGGTCGCTTGTGTCGGCATGGGGGTAGGGTGTGGCTCTGCTGGTCTGTGCTTTGCGCTATGAGAGGGGTGGGGTGGGGAAGCATCTCCGTCTTGCTACTCTTTTTCAATGTTGCAGGTGCAACGGTTCGGAATGCTTGGAAGGCGAAGGAAGGATTGTGATACTGCACGGCACAGACGGTTGGTGGACGCAGCTACATCGATTGAAACGGCGACTCAATCGTTCTATTCTCTGCCTCCTCCACAGAGCTTTGCTTCTGCCTGTGTTGGTGCGTATGCCTGGACATCACCGACGGGGACATTCATTCATTCATTCATTCATTCATTCATTCATTCATTCATTCATTCATCCAACGATGGCTATCGCAACAACAGCAGTTTCATCAGTCCTTTTTGGCTGCCCAACTGGGTAAGGGGCCAGTGTTGATTTTTTGCATCAGAAACGACTTGGTTTTGCGGTCGAACTAACCAGTAAGAAGGTTTAGACGCATTGAAAGGTGTGGATTTTATTCTTGCCAGTTGTAATCACGGAGAGAAGGATTCTGGTTCCTCGCTAATGCGAAAGCCTAACTTGGCGTTAGAAAAAGGCGGATGGGTGAGCACGTTTGGTAGACTGTGGCCTTCACTTCAAAAAGTCGTTGGATGAGGAAGTGTGGCGATTAGGTGTTGTTCGGACCGATGGAGTCAGTCCTTCTACCCACGTGGTGCATTTTTTTGTCACTGTGTAGCACGATAGGCGGTAAAAGGGGACTGTTTTGTTAGTTTGTGGGGTTGTTTGTGCCTTGAACGACGTTTGGAGTGTGCTTAATGGGGTAGGGGGTTGCGGTATACTGCTTGGGTAGACTGGCGGTGGTCCTTGGTGTTAGTGTTGATTTGTGCTTTGCTGTTAGGAAGAGGAGGCATTTCCATCTTAAAACTCTTTGTCAATATTCTAGGTGCCTGAAGGACGGGGATTTGGAGAGTCGTCGACGGCGCTAGTTCAACCTTTCTATGCTTCGCCTCCTCCACAGAGCCCCGCTTCTGCGACTGCAGCTGCTGCTGCTACTGCCACGTATGCGTGGACATCACCGACCGACGATGCGATGGGATGTGGGTGGCTTAACAGCAAGTGCTATGCGCAATAACATCGGCCTGAGTGTTGAACTTGCTCTTAAATAACAATCTTCCTTTTGAGTACTTTACTGAATTTCAGCTGAAGATTGTTGGGACTTCTCTGAGCAGTTTTGGAAGGAAGGTTGTGGTGGACTATTTTTTGTGGTTGCACATTCAATGGCGTGGGACCAAAGCTTGACAAGAGGACGACGCGAACGCCGATAGATTGGCAACCACTAGGGCAGCAAACCCTCACTGAGTGAGGTGGCGGAGAATGAGGCAGTTGTTGCAGAAGAGTTCGGTCACTTGATTAATTTGAAGGGATCATGTCAGTTGAGATTTCTATCGAAAGTGATATTGGTTGGTGGGTTGTTAAGAAGTAGTCAGTGAATTAGTTGGGGAGGCAAGGAGTTGCGCCACTTGTGGCCCTGTTAAGAGAAGTCAGTTCCTGTGCCATCGCCTAGTTGCTCGTCGTCCTTCATCCTTTGCTTGGATGCATGGAAGTCAAGTGGGCACAAACAGACCACAGTGGGCTTCTTTTCATCCCATCAACCATCGCTCCTTCCTCGTCATTCATCAAGAATGACTTGAAAGATGTGCTTCAGTTTCCCATCGGGTGGACTTTATGTGGAGGGAGAGAGCTGCCTGGAAACGACGTGTCTTGTTACAATGTGAAGGAGATGGCGTGACACAACTCAACGACCATAAGACAGAGTCGGGATGTGGTATTGAATGCTTCGAAGTGGTCGGTGAAGAGTGAGCTCAAATCGACAGTAAGGTGGATTCTGTGGCATCGCAGCCATCCTGCCGCCTACTAAGTGAAAAGTGAGATAAGGCGTTCGTTTGATGAACAAAAGAGATGTATTTGAAGAAACAAGAAGAAGAACAAAAATAAGAAAGGTGGTATGTGGGTTGCCAAAGAAGCCAAGAAGCTGTCTGACACAAAGCACCTCACACGAATGTTCATGTGGAAGCAGGAGAAGTGGGACAGAATGGGCAGGGTGGGCAGTGGGGGCAGAGGGGGAACTCGCAAGCAGTCGCATCTGATGTGAAGGTTGGTAGATTGCAACGGATACTGCAAGTCATCGCTGACGGTGGCGAAATGGAAGGAGCTGGCGCATCAGCAGCAGTCGTCTACGGCACAGCCGAAGGTCCGGATGAATGCGAATGGGAGGAAGCGGAGGGGTGAGATGTGAATACGAAAGAAGGAAGGGCGACGGTGGAAGACGAGCAGCTACTCGAGGAAGAAGAGGAAGGGAGAAAGGAAGGAAGGAAGGAGGGAAGGCGGGGAGGGAGGGAGGGAAACAGGGAGGGGGAAGGGAGGCAGGGAGTGAGGGAGTGAGGGAGGTAGAGAGAGAGAGAGAGAGGGGAGGCATCGGAACGGAGAAAGAAGTGAAGAACGAGGAGACATCACGCATGGCGGTGAACAACGGCATCGACGATGGCAGCAGGGGCACAATTGTCGACTCTGACGGTGGACATGGGCGAGACATTGTTGGCACCAGGACATCTCAACCGAACACTAAATGAAAAAGGAGAGAAAAAAAAATAGGAAGTTAAGGGAGACGGACGGACGGACGGATGGACGGAAGAACGGAAGTCCTTCGCTCTTGGCATGGGTGGAGGTCATCATCGTCATCTACCTCCTGCTGCTGCTGCTGCTGAGCCAAATGTGACAACTACAGTGTCCCTAACAACCAAAACAACGACAACAACAACGCCCTTCTCCTCCTGCTGCTGCTGCTGCTGCTCATGGTGCGGATGCTGCTGCTTTAACAGGAAGGACAATGCTCTCACCAACTTGACTTGGTGTGAATTGGTGGTAGGCAAGAAGCACACTTTGCTCCATCATCAATGCATCATGGAGTCTGTAAACCGGTGTCGGTGTGGGTGTTGGTGAGGTGGTCCCTTGTGTTGTTGGTGCCACGCGAGTCCACCGATTGAGTTGGTGAAGAGCCGACGCCACCTGCCGCTGCGCGTCTTCTTTGCTTTGCCGTGTACGTGGTGACCGCTCTCCATGATGACATTGTGCGCCTCCTCCTTCTTCACCTCCTTCTCCATTCTCCCGTCCTCCTCCTGCTCCTCATGCTCGTGCTCCTCCTCCTCCTCCTGCTCGTTCTCCTCGCGCTGCCCA
Organism: Taenia hydatigena; assembly: GCA_036345935.2. Lineage (NCBI taxonomy): Eukaryota > Metazoa > Platyhelminthes > Cestoda > Cyclophyllidea > Taeniidae > Taenia > Taenia hydatigena. The sequence goes on along the minus strand of JADWOT020000004.1, from coordinate 6,520,139 downwards.
TCCCGCACCTGCGCCTGCTCCCGCTCACGCTTCACCCGCTCCACCCACACCTCCTCCTCCTCCTCCTGCCCGTCCTCGTCCCTCGTCGAACGGCCCTTTGTCTCCATCCGTCTTCTCATCCTCCTCCTCCTCCTCCTTTCAGCGCAAAGGCCCTTTGCGCTATCCACACCACCACCTCCTCCTCCTCCTTCTTCCCTCCATTCGTACTCATCCGGAAGATCGGTAACACCGTAGGTCGTGTCTGCGGCGCCAGTGTCTCCTTCCGTTTCTGCCAACCGCCGCTGCCGCCTCCGCATCGAATGACTTGGAGGCGAGGCGACGAATTGCAGCATCTGTTGGAACCTCACCAGCTTCGCATCAGATGCGCCAGTCGAGTTCTCCGTCTCCTCCACTTGCTCTATCTGCTCCACTTGCTCCACCCACTCTCCTTCCACATGAACATCCGTCTGAAGTGCTTTGTGAGAGACAGCCTGTTGGCGTCTTTGGCAACCTGCATGACAAGGACGTTAGTAGAGGTGTGTGTAAAGGCGAGCACCTACCTCTCCTCGTGGACACTGCTTGCGCCATGTCCACGAGGGTCCACGCGAGAAAAAGAAATCGCAAACCGAAAAAACCAAAGTGACCGAAAAACCAAAGCGAAATGTAGGCAAAGATGAAGAGCATTTGTAGATACATCCGATTCGCAAACATTATGGTGGCGGTATGTTTGAGTGTGTGACACGATCAATGGATTCAATCGATAGCCTCACCGTTTGAAAGTCAGCAGCGCTTTCTGTGTGGTGACTGCACTGCCTTCACGCTGGATTGTGGTGCATGTGGGCGGCTAATGATGATAATTATTGCTGGCGCGACTGGAACGATGTGCTGCCTTGTGGCGTAGGTGAGGTATGGGTGCGTTGAATGTGCTTGTGGAAGTGATAGCAACCACCCACAACGATGAGGCTGTACTGTCGCCTCACAATGCCAGTGAGCTAGAAATGCGGTCGAAATGTGAGTGGAATAAAAGTGTTACTCAAATGACTTGAGTAGTGGGTTTATGTTGCTGCGTGTGACGGGAAGACGGGTGTGAGTGTTGAAGGCATTTATGCAGCATATCCAGTATGTGCATTTTCGATGGTAATAAGGAAAGAACCAACACATACAACACCGGTGGGACAGCAAACTTGCTTTTCGAAGAAAAGAAGGAAAGAGAAAGGAGGGACGGAAGAAAGGAAGGAAGGGAGGAAGGAAAGAAGGAAGGGAGGAAGAAGTGGTTAGATGTGTCACACATGCGAGACGGTGGTTGGTAGCCGTAAGATAGAATGATAAAGTGGTCAAAATAGTTCTCGTTGGACTTAAGATGGTCCAGTTGAAGGAGTAACTTCTACTTTGAGTCATTGCCTTTTTGGTAGAGCTGTCCTTTTGATGAGCCTCCATATCTGCCATAAGGTGTTGCACCCAGTCGCCACAATCGTGCCAATACGCGAGGCCTCTCATTGTCAGCACTGTGGTTCCCTTCATGAGAGACATTATTATTCGCCCTGTGGGGAGTAACATACTCCCGATAAGTGAACTAATGTCTTTTCAAATTGATGAATTGAGCAATGGCTTTTTCAAGCAGAGTCATTGTAATTCAATTGCATGATTTGCTCAGCGGTAGAAGAATTAACTGCGTCTATTTATTCGACCACGTTCGGAAGTGAGCATTAAGTTTGGGCGATAGCAAAAGCCCATCGAGACACCTATGGAAGATCTTGCATGGTATACGCAAATCATTCCTTACATGATCAGCATGAGCTCTGTATTCGCAAAGCGTGAGGTCTGACATCTCATCTCTGCCATCGCTGTGGCGATTGGCTCGGCTGTGCCAAGGCTAAAGACAAATGCCTCCGACGTGCCAGGCCTTTGCGGGCATGTTGGTGGGAGCGAAGTGTACGAAAACAAGCGATGGCAGTGAGTGAGTGAGGGTGTTTTATTACACCTGAGTCGCGTCATCTTCTAGCAACGGGCGAAACAAATATCCTTCATTGTTTCCCTTTCTCCCTATAATGTTATGTGTCATTCACATTTATCTTCAATTCATCTTATTAACCTGATGATAGCCACCCAATCCTTTTGTGTAGTATTTTATGACAAGAGGATTTTCACCCTTTGCACACGCATGCCTAATTTCTTCTATTGTTTCCGCATTTCTAATTCTTACGCTTTTTATTTACTACATTCTGATTTCTCTACAATGCCTCAAAGTAAATGCAGTGTTTGTTTGACTGCCGGTTTCGGCTACGGTGACTTGGGTGACCATGTTGCTCCAAACGGGCGAGCTGGCCTTTGGACCACGCCACCGGTCTCTACACTCTGCTTGCTGAATATAGATATATTCTATTTAAGTATTATGTCCTCTTTTGCTTTTAATGAAGTCCTGGAACGCCACATCACATTCGTTGCACACATTGAAATTGCCCAACCGCTTTCCAGTTAGTGTTCCACAACAAAGAACAACTTATTGCTGTGTTTCAGCGTCCCTATTCTTGAGCCCCATTTGCTTTTTGTCAACTACTTTTCCTTTGCCGTCGAGACCCATCAGCGTGGTTCTACGACGTTCTCATGGTCGTCGCCGTTGTCGCCTTGTGAGGCAAAACCTCTCCACAATGCAGCATTACGAGGAAACATTAACTCATTCTTAGATAGCTCGAACGAGTTTGTTTTCTCTAGGCCCCTTCGATTACATTTACGTGTCGCCATATTATGCAACAATATAATGTCACGTATTTATTTGAGAAGTAACTTGCGCGAAGCTCTACCACACAAATAATGAGGCTAATTTTTAAGCGAAACTATCGTTATCCTTGCCAAAACAAATTTCGGACGCTAAAAAACAATTAATGATCTCATAGCGAATAACTTCAGTTCATTTCCATCGTGACAAGTCTGACATAAAGAACATTTCGTGTTATTTCTGATTTGATGTTTCCACCACATGCCTACATCAGAACATGCAGGCCAACAGTCCAACATAACTTGGCAAAGGTATGAGATGCAAACGACTGCAGACACACCAACAGATGATATTGAAAGGCGTTCGACAAACCAATCTCCCACAATAATCTCCATCCCGTCTGTATGCTCCATCAGCGTTTCATTCAACTCCGCATAGTTGCCCTGTGGTGGCAATAGCTACCACGTCTGCTTAAGGGAACCGCGTGATGGAATGACAACACAACTACCATTTGGAGCGCATTGCAGAGGAGATGGTGTTATGAGATTAATCAAGCAGCATGGAGCCTTCCCTCCCTTCTCGCCTACTTAGCATACATGCCCATGTGCAGAGCGGTTGGAGGCATCTTGTCTTCTTTCTTACACAAACATCCCCCTTTCTGCTTCACACCCACCGACCCATTACCCACTTGTTACACACTCTGCACCTTCTAAAGCCATTCTTAAGGTTAAGTGACAGCATGCCACTCCTCCTAATGACCCATAACACCTCCAACAGTAGGCGATCTACTTCAAAATGCACCCATCACCTGTGCAGCCAACAATTAACTGTAACGCAACAAAGCAAGAGCAGCTCTACGCATCCTGAAGCAAATGGGTTACGGCTAGCGAACCTTCAATCCACAATAGAACATCTCTATCACCAATTTTATACATAGGTACTGCAGTTTTCTCAGCATTTCCCTTCCCTCTGAAGACAAAAGAGGACATCATACTCGGGTTAAATGCATACACGTGCATTCAAAATACCACTCCGAAGAGATACAACGATGGCGCATTTAAGTGGCCTCACCACCAAATCCGTCATTGAACAATCCACCAACGCATAACACGGTTCGCTTCGCCTTGTCAGGCGCCATCCGCCGTGCTCTCCTCGGTGAGGCTACTGCATCGTCAGTCTCCCCATCTCCCTTGCTGCAAGCTGATTCCTTATGCGATAAGGGGCAAATGTGTTAACCACCACGCGCGTCCATCATCAGTAGAGGAAACATTGGTCTGAAAGCGATTAGTCAAACTCATGTCAACGGTACGGCACCACAGCAACCATAGTGACAGTTTTGAAGCCTACAACATTAGACAAGTGATTATCGAATATGACAATGAGTCGCACAGGGAATCATTCATACATATCAAAGCACCATAAATACACTTCCAATTACTCCACACCTACTTCACACTGGCATTACCTCATTTCACAGTGGTAAAAGCGACAATGCCTGAGCATCTTAGATTTAAAAATGAATCGGCAAAACCAGCCATTGTAAGAAGATAATAATATCTGACTTATCTAGCATGCTTAGCAGGCCACAGGTTCGCACCTGTTTCGCTCTTGCATGGCACTCACACCTCACTCACCGTTTCCAACACCTCCAATCGGAAAACCGTGTCTCTTATATCCTGCATGGACGAATAGTTCGCATTTAGGAAGGTAACATTCGGTACACTCAATCCGCCGAATGATTGCGACTCCGCAGCTGTCGACGATGAGTACAAAGGCGCTTAGTGTGCAGTCTTAGCGGCCTCCCTCCTATTGGTCTGCTTCTACATCAACATTCCTCTTTGCCATTGCCACCGACGGCAAAGATGGGTGTTGTTGGCAGCCTGATGAGTCAGTCTGTGGTGCCCTTAGAGAGCGACCCATAACCAGCCTTGAAGGTGGTAGCAGCAACAGAGCGAGTGTCAGTCAGTGAGACTGCTCACTCTCATCCTCTACCATCCCCACAACCTCGTCAAATCAATGAGCACATTATAAAAACCAACAGCAGCGCAATTAAAAAAGGCATCGCGACACATGGAAGGCCGAGAACTACACCACGCGACACTGTCGAAATAAGACAATGTGCTATTGCGTGACATCTCGTGCACACGCTCCATTGCAGTGGTAGAGCATCCACACCCAGGGGCCCTAGAAGGATGAGCAAAGGTCGAATAGTCAATGCAGACAGGCTCCATCCCACTACCAATCGTCCGTGGGCAGGAATACATACACTCGACACTCACATCAGTGCAAATCGCCACCCCACTCACTGATCTCCCACTGCATCGCACACGCGATCACACCAGCAGCAGCCACGCAGCACTCGAGGCAACTCCGACTCCAACACTGGCTGCCTGCAAAATATTAATATTTCTGTTGCAGAACATCCCTAAGACCATGCTCGACCAGGCAGTCAATATGAAAAAATGACTACTCGTAAAGAATCACCTGCATCACATGCACGCGGTAACCCTAACGTCCTGCCTTACACCGATCACCTCCACCTCGTCATACAAACACCGACTACTTCACTTCCATGTGATTACATCTTAGTGTGCACTGATAAACCCAACACACTCCCTCCTCCTCCTCCTCCTCCTCCTTCTCCTCTTTTCCCTCATACGTCTTGCACACCGCAATGCCATCCACATGCAACCACTAAAACACCCGGGCAGTAGAGGTGGAGATCCACTTCATTTGCGTGCGTCGCGTTGCTATTATCGCATCTCATATCCTATGTGAAACGCGTAGTAGGGGAAAGCTGTGCTTAGTCTCTTCAAGTATGTTGTTGACACGAAATTCATATTCCCTCCATTAAGCTCAATCCTTAATATTTAACTCAGTCAAGTGGTTAGGTGAGTGGGTAAATGCAACAATTCATGAAAAGGTGGGAGAAAGGGAGGAAATAAAGAGGGCTGCATTGAAGCGCTGTGCGGAGTCATCCAACGGTGTCCACTTTCAATCCTCCTTCCCCCCCTTCCCCCTCTCTCTGCCTCGGCTCTACCGCAATCGTTCCTTTGTCTCTTTCAGATGAACATGCAGATCACCTCACGTGTGTGGATGAACGGCAGGCGCCTCTGGTGTCGTTTGTGATGCGAGGCAAGGATTCGTCTAAGCACGATATTGCGAATTGGCACCAGAGGCATCCATATTTTAGCTGCATAGAAACCTTTAGTGGTATGTGACCGATTCTTTTAATTTAATGCATACTTTTCACTGCGTTAACTGTTTTGCACTTGCTTGCAATGGTTCTTACATGTGTTGACGAGCACTAAATAAACGGTGGCAGCAGCAGCAGCAGACCTAGTGGAGTGCAACAAAGTGCCCGATATCCATGTCCCACTGTGGAAGCAGTGTAGCACGTTGCTCATGACTAGGCCTAACTAGATCACACTAGGTTGCAGTGTAATATAACAGGCTAAATTAGCCACCTAGGCTGTATTGTGACAGGCTTGAATAAGTGAGGAAAGAAGGGCGCGGGTTGACACACACAGTGAGAAAGTAAAGAATGCCTGGACCGAACACTCCCTCATTACGATATAATCTGCTACCAGCAATTACGGGACAAGAGTTTTCCACAATATTTCGGAGGAGAGTAGTAGACATTGGTGAAGCGTATCGTTTGTGATCAAATGGCTTAAACAGTTCAATTTGGGTGATGCCTAGTCACTCGAAGGGCATCGCTTCCGATGTGACTCCCTATTTTGAATAACGAAGAAGAGGCGCATGTCTTCCGTGACTAAACTTTATTCGGGATCAGTGTGCAAGGAGCAGGCAACAGCGCTATCCAACCTGAGTGATGGTGCAACAGTCGATTCACTACTCCTACATCGACATTAAAATTTGTGTGGCGGAGGCTGACTGCCACCCAGCTGACATGACATGGTACGTGGTGGGTAGCAGGATTGGCAGACCATGAATATGTTCTTCCTGTACCCTCTTACGCACGTCTAGAATGGTTTGCTGAGTGAATGTCCGAGTGGGAGAATGACGTATGGTGGGACTGACACGAAGCGCCACGGTTGCTGAGCGAATGGACACCTCATCATCATGGATTGCCCCCGAATCGTCCAAACACGGAGGTCATCTCATGGACCTGAAGCATTTACCACTTCATGTCTCAAGGACTGTGCTTTCAGCGTGTGCGTATGGTGGAATGTAGACACAGTTTCTCGTGGTGGTGAATGGTTTACTTACAGAAGACTGAAGGTCACTGATAGGCGAGATCCTTCTACTCGATGGAAACCGATGCAACTGCTTCTCACCTTGCGACATTCAACCAGATGCCTTTTCCACACCACAGCAACTGACATTAACGACAGTGTGGCCACCTTCACAGGCAACGAGGGTGCCAGTTGGATGATCACGAAGCAGTAGTGATGGAGTAGGACTTCTTCCCTCTCCTTTCTCCATCCTCCTTGTGGCAATCTCCCACCTTAGTACAGTCTTCTCACATTGCTCTGCTCTCTGTGTACCAGAGGACGCATAATTGGCCTTCACTCTGTGTGATTGACACTTGATGGAGTGATGGATGGATGGATGGTCTCGTGTAGGATGAGAAGATTAGCGATAAGCTGGACATGCGAACGCCGAGATCGTCACTACCAGTGGGTAGTCTGGACTGCGAGCCAGTCGTGGCACACTTTCAAACGACTTTACGCAACTTGCTCACCGCTCATTAACAATTGAGCATTTGATAAATTCTTGCCATAGAATGGCACCACTGATTTGTTGACTAAGTGACAAGTCGCTTTTATTTGCTGCAGAAATGCATTCTTAGCAGCAAATAACATCATACCGGTGCCAGGACAAAAGATGCTCCCAAGCAGCTGGAACAGATGTTTATCTGGTGAAAGAGGACTTCATAAAATATCCTGACGGTGACGTAGTCTCTCACCGTGCAAATGGTCACGAGTAGATAGCCCGCACGGAAGTTAATGTTTCTTCCACGCAAGCACGAATAACGTCAGTTCTTGTACACAAGCCGAATTGGACAATAAATTGGATCGGAAAAATGGCAAAATGTGCAGTGTAGCAAAATCTACGCTTGAGGTGATCAACACTCTCCTCAGCCATCAGACAATCGCATTATCACCCACGAACTAGAGCAGGCGACGACGATGGCGATGACGACAACTAGGACAGCTTTGGTTAGGATGGTCAATAAAAAGGGAGACGTCTCCTTTTCTGAGGACTGGTCAGTGTATGGAACCGCTCACAACGATTTGCACCTTCGAAGGCTTGGCAGACTTCAGACACTAGAACAGCATTCCATTCTTGGACAGTCAGAAGTGATGATTATTGTGCTCATTATGGAAAAGGATATAAGTGCATTGTGTGGTGCTAAAATTGGCCACAGAATGAGAATTTGAGCATACTTGCCTCTCCAGCACCAAAACGTGGTTGCCTGATGGCGGGCACACAAATGAGTGTTTTACGATTTACGTGGGCATAAGGTGGTGCACTTGAAGGAGTAGCTTCTACTTTGAGTCATTGCCTTATTGGTAGGGCTGTCCTTTTGATGAGCCTCCATATCTGCCATAAGGTGTTCCACTCAGTCGCCACAATCGTGCCAATACGTGAGGCCTCTCATTGTCAGCACTGTGGTTCCTTTCATGAGGGACATTATTATTCGCCCTGTGGGGAGGAACATACTCCCGATAAGTGAACTAAAGTCTTTTCAAATTGATGAATTGAGCAATGGCTTTATAAAGCAGAGTCATTGAACTAAAGGATTTGCAGTGTTTAGGGGGCACAATTGCACTATTGCCGCCAATGCTACTGCTACTACTGCTGCTGCTACTGCTGTTCCTAGTAGTAATACGAATACTTCCCTTATGATTGTTATTGCTGCTACTATTGGTACTACCAAACTATTGCTGCTGTTGAAACCAGTAGAGGCGCCTTCCTTCATTCCTTCCCCCTTTCTTCCCTCCGACTCTTCAGCGTATGTTGATTGATTAGAAGTGGGGTGGAGACACCACGTATCCATGGAATACTGTCGAGTTTTATCAAAAACCTGTGAAGTAATAGAGGCTGTTAGTGCTGCATGTGTATGTGTGCACTGCAATGCTTGCTGGCAATTGTAAACACTCCGATTCCCTTCTCACCTAGGCAGTTCAATTTCGAGTCGCTATCATGCAAGCAGTTTTGATGGGCAACACGAGAGACACAATAATGTCATCTTTTGCTCAACATGTGGAAGATTCAAGTTGGTTCACATAAATTGCTCTGCCAAATACATCACCCTCTTTTGCTTATCTTCCTTGGCCTCCATTTATCGCTCACTTCTTCTTCACCTCATTCCATCCATTCGACGCACTATCTCGTATACCGCAATGCAGTCGGTCTCCCTACAACTCACGCATCGCGCACGCTCAACGAGGTCAAATGAAACAGACACACACAGACACACACACGTGTAAGGTGTGGTCACGCCGTCCTCCTCCTCACCCACCTACCCACTTCCACAGGGATGATCTCGCAGGCCAGCCCACGCTCACGTCTCATGATTTAAGGCCAACAACGCCAGCATTACCGAACTCGTATAAGTCTACACGTTGTGATTTTGTGTACATGGGCTGCGTCTCCCTCCCAACATCTGCGTATGCCTCAGTGCATTCAGCTATTTTTCTGCATTCTCTAACACAGTCATTCATCCATCCACCCACCCACACGTACCAGTCACTTCGTCCCGTCACAGGACCACCATCACTGTCTTTTCACATCGCATTTCCTCTCCGCATTCCACAACCCATAACCACGTCAGCCACTGAGACTACAGTCCCTGCTCAATCACACGCCGCCCTCTCCCACTCCCAACACTTCACCCTCCTGCTCTCCCAAACATTCTGCATCGCAAACCAACCTGCACTGCCACACTCTGCCATGCAGTAGGAAAGTAGTACACTCCATCATTACATCCTCTCTCCACTCGTCTCACAAGACTCTTTCTTTATACCTCTATTCAAAAATCCGAATTAGCCTACTCCATATGTTATGGTAAAGGTGCAGGTGGAGTTGGTGGTGGTTCACGATGCACGAGCAATTCACGTCCTCCTTCAGGTAACTCAAACGCAGTTGACGTGGTACTGTCAGCGCTCCTCCTCAAACTCAAATCGTAGCACGCACACTCCAACAACTCCATTGTGTTGCAGTAGTCGGATCCAAAGCGCTTGCAGTAACGAAGGCGCCATTTCACACTCGTGGTGGTCAGTGGACTATTCTCAATGTCCTCCATACTGTCCACGAAAGCGGAGAGCACCTGCATGTCTTCTTCGGCATCACACACACCCTCTCACGACTGCAATGATTAGCATCTGATGCGGTTTTATGATGTCAAGATAGCTAATGAGGTTTTCCATCAAGTTAAAATCCCTCTCCAGTATGTAGATAAAACAATCATAATGGCGGAGGTGATCATGGAAGTCCTCTTTTAAAATGCGCATTTTAGGCATGAAGTTGCTCCTTGCCGGGTAATATTCAACACAGGTTCCATTTAGTCTAGAGTTGTGGTCCATAACGCAGGGGCTTCCTTCCAATAAACTGTCATTGGCGAGAGTGAAATTAAACCCAAACATTCGAGGAGAATCCCAAAATTCTCTCTCACCTGTTTCCAGGGCTGTGTACACATTGTCCGCAATGGGCAGCAGACAGCAATGTACTGTCGGCTTGATAAGTTGGTGACCACGTGGGAAAGAAATGGTTGGAGTAAATCCACCTCCTCCATGTGATACTGCACAGCCGCAACTGCACAGATTCTTGTCAAGCCACTTTTACCAACTGCGTGACGCAGACGTCGAGGTTGATATAGCTCCTGTTAGAGGGAGGGAGGGAGGAAGGGGGAGGGTGAGGGCGAGGGCAGTCATTTGGCTGACCTCATTGACGTGTTCGCGCATTGGTTGTCACGTCGTCGTGATCGTGGCTGTGGTCGTGGTCGCGGTCGTCTACCCCTTCGGCAGTCACGCCATCAACACGTCTGTCACATAATGCCTTTCCGCCGATAAATAATGCGAAGGTGGGAGGTGGTGAGACACCACACAGTCCTCGCGTCACAGTGATTGCTTGCAACGACAATGGCATCATCCACACCGTTGTCCACTTGGTACTTCGCGGTAGTCGTAGTAGTAGTAGTAGTAGTAGTAGTAGACACCCACCTCATCCAGTGGCAAAGTATTTCTGCCTTTCTCAAGCCAAAGTCACAATGCGAGTAACCATGGCACTTGTGCAGTCTACCCTTGCTTCACTCACCCACTCACTCACTCACTCGCTCATGCTGTAAATCCACGAGTGCTTCTCTGCGATTGTTGAAAAATGTTGGCCATATTAGCCCAGTGAGTAGCCCTGCTGCTCGGGGAATGGTAAAGGACACACACACACACAACTCGAAGTCGACTTGTGTCTTTTCTTGTTGTTCACTTCATCTCATTATGTTAATGTCTTGCTAAAAGGCGGACAGGACGGAAAGGCGTGGACAGGGCAGTGCGCGTTGATGTGACAGTGAGGTGGTGCCTCGAGAAGCCGCACGCCTCAATGGCACAGCACCAATGCTAGCAACTCTTTGTGTGGACGAGGTGAATGGCTTTGAGGACAGAAGAAGAAGAAGAAGAAGAAGAAGAAGAAGAAGAAGAAGAGGAAGAAGAAGAAGAAGGCGCTGTTTTACCGGCCTATACAGTGCCACCCACGAAGTAGGTGGACATTGTGTTCTTCACCCATTTGTGTGAAAACATGGCGCCACTGTGTGGAGGACGATGTCGTAGACCTCATCTCAACTGCCCCTCCACGTGGCATTGTCCACGCCAATTTTCTGTCCATAGATCGGTTAAGCACAAGAGTATTCTTGTCTGTGTGTGTGTGGTTGTTTAAGACGATGGAAAGGAAGCCTCAATCTCCAAACCACATGTAGCCATGAGAATGTGAAATGCCAACATTGGGCATTATTATGATTGAGGAGTGTAGCCACATTTGCCGCAGCGTGCGGAGCCGCCAATGCAGTAAGGAGCATTGCTAATTTGTGAAAGGAAAGCTAATCGGAGCACATCGCACGCCACATCACACAGGCTTGCATTGCATTGCATTGCATTGCCATCACCACGTGTTCCAACGTGTTGTGGGGCAATAAATTTGCCTCCCCTGTCCTCCTCCTCCTCCGCGTGACTTGGTTAGTGTCAGTTGACGCAGTGCGGTTGCCTCAATTGAGGCCGCTAACCAACAGTGACGGAAGCGCTCGCAGCCGCTTTTATTGCTAGCATGTGCGCAGCATTGACACTGGAAGGAGGAGTGGAGAAGAGGTGGGAGAGGGACGAGATGGAGGAGTGTTAGAGGCGATATGGCTTCGATGGATGAGTAGGAGTGGGGATGAATCCAATTAGCACATGCACATGAAACGCAATGGGGAGCTAGAGAGGGGGAAAGAGGGAGAGAGAGAGAGCGAGACGAATTCGTTGCTTTTGCTTCTGTGGACGGGAACCAAATCGACAGAAGTGTAGAAAAGCCATGCCACTCTTGAAGCGCATCAGTGGTTACCACCGTGCGTGTAAAATGCACTGGACTTCGATTTTGCCAGACCTGCGTAAAGGGAAGATGACAGAGAAGAATTGACCTCATGAATGAATTTGAACAAAGTTATGCACTTGGTGTGAGGACTACACTCGATGATTGGACATTGATGGGATGGTGCACAGATGAAAGGATCGAGGAGCGGAAGTAGATGGATGAGTGCTTTTTACTTTGTGTTATGCAAAGGTGAGGAGGAGTTGGTTAAGTGGGGATGTGACTGTCGCTGCGACCACTGCATGTGGACACTGTCATGAATGAAACACAGCCACCTTGAAGTTGGGATGGGAAATACCACGAATGAGACACCAAGAAATCACAGAAGCTCCGTCATTTGCCAATTGGATGGTGGCAAGAGGTGGGAGGAAGCGGTGAACAAAGTGGTCTGCATGATTTAAACATCACTACTTGTCATTGGTTGCCAAATTAGACAATCATTTGTTCGCCAAATGCGAGACTCATCATCACCTTCCACACACTTCAAGGGCGACATCATTTTTCATTACTCTGGTCAATAACTACTGACTTACACTCTGTCATCTTCGCCTACGCTTTCGCTTTTACTGACAAATGGGAAAATTAAATTGTGCAACAATTGGGAGCACAATTGTATCTTGCATTTGGGGTAAAAATGAATTGAAATGAGTCCTGTTTCTGCTACTGAGTAGCGGAGAAGTAAGGTGTAAATCATTTAGCGATCACATGTGTCACCTGCCGTGTGAATGAATTCCTTTTTATTTGTCACGTCAAAGCTAGGCATTAATAAAGAGGAAGAGGTGGGCACAGGACTCGAACAAAAAGTCAGGCCAACTACCAGCCACACAATGAATGACGCTGTCTCCACTGAAAAATTTGGCTACGTATCTTGAATCGGTTTACCCAACAGTGATAAGGATGCGTAAAATTAAGTAATCCATAAATGCGCAATGTGCGTTCAAAAAGAAAGAAACCGGGATGTCACACATGTGTCACGCTGGCTGCCATCGAAGATAAAGGAACTTCTTCCTATCAAAACAGGGGAAAAGTGATGAAAGGAACTCCACAATTTAACAAGCTCTGAACTCTAATGCTAGCTGCACGATAAGTTGCAGAACAAACACGGCTAATCTCAAGTCTTCACAAGATGGCAATTGCAACTGGCAATTGTACTTTTCAAAGGCTTTGCTGTTTCAGGTATGGCTTTGAATGAGTTCCAAGTGCTGAACAAATTTAGATGGCATCGACTTGACCAGCGTCAAGGTCACTTAACTAACTCCTCCTCACCTTTGCATAACACAAAGTAGAAAGCACTCATCCCAACCATGTCCAATCATAGAGTGTAGCCCTCACACCAAGTGCACAACTTTGTTCACATTCATTCATGAGGTCAATTCTTCTCTGTCATCTTCCCTTTACGCAGGTCTGGCAAAATCGAAGTCCAGTGCATTTTACACGCACGGTGGTAACCACTGATGCGCTTCAAGAGTGGCATGGCTTTTCTACACTTCTGTCGATTTGGTTCCCGTCCACAGAAGCAAAAGCAACGAATTCGTCTCGCTCTCTCTCTCTCCCTCTTTCCCCCTCTCTAGCTCCCCATTGCGTTTCATGTGCATGTGCTAATTGGATTCATCCCCACTCCTACTCATCCATCGAAGCCATATCGCCTCTAACACTCCTCCATCTCCCCCATCTCCCACCTCTTCTCCACTCCTCCTCCTCCTCCTCCTCCTCCTCCTCCTCCTCCTCCTCCTCCTCCTCCTCCTCCTCCTCCTTCCGGTGTCAATGCTGCGCACACGCCAGCAATAAAAGCGGTCCCCGTTTGGGAAGGGGACACGGGTTTCTTGCCGATGTGCAAGTGTAGGTGGTGGGGTGGTGGTGGTGTAGAGTGTTTAATGAGGATGAAGTATTGGTATTCTTGGCCAGGTTTTGCACCATTTGGGTGACCTAGGCTGGTTGCGACGTCTCATGTTTGCGCGACCGACAACGCGTGCAGGGTCTGAGAGCGCTTCCGTCACTGTTGGTTAGCGGCCTCAATTGAGGCAATCGCACTGCGTCAACTTGCATTAACAAAGTCACGAGGGGGAGGAGGAGGAAGAGGAGGAGGACAGGGGAAGCAAATTTACTGCCCCACAACACGTTGGAACACGTGGTGATGGCAATGCAATGCAATGCATGCAAGTCTGTGTGATGTGGCGTGCGATGTGCTCCGATTAGCATTCCTTTCTCACATCAGCAATGCTCCTCACTGCATTGTCGGCTTTGCACTCTGCGGCAAACGTTGGCATTTCGCATTCTCATCGCTACATGTGGGTTGGAGATTGAGGCTTCCTTTCCATTGTCTTAAAACAACTACACGCACAGGCTAGAATACTCTTGTGCTTAAAGGATCTATGGACAGAAAATTGGCGTTGACAATGCCACGTGGAGGGGCAGTTGAGATGAGGTCCACGACATCGTCCTCCACACAACTGGTGGAAGAGCACAATGTCCGCCTACTTCGTGGATGGTGTGAGGAGTGGGTGTGTGTTAGGCACTGCGTAGGTCGGTAAAACAGCGCCTTCTTCTTCTTCTGTCCTCAAAGCCATTCACCTCGTCCACACAAAGAGTTGCTAGCATTGGTGCTGTGCCATTGAGGCGTGCGGCTTCTCGAGGCACCACCTCACTGTCACATCAACGCGCACTGCCCTGTCCACGCCTTTCCGTCCTGTCCGCCTTTTGGCAAGACATTAACATAATGAGATGAAGTGAACAACAAGAAAAGACACAAGTCGACTTCGAGTTGTGTGTGTGTGTGTCCTTTACCATTCCCCGAGCAGCAGGGCTACTCACTGGGCTAATATGGCCAACATTTTTCAACAATCGCAGAGAAGCACTCGTGGATTTACAGCATGAGCGAGTGAGTGAGTGAGTGGGTGAGTGAAGCAAGGGTAGACTGCACAAGTGCCATGGTTACTCGCATTGTGACTTTGGCTTGAGAAAGGCAGAAATACTTTGCCACTGGATGAGGTGGGTGTCTACTACTACTACTACTACTACTACTACGACTACCGCGAAGTACCAAGTGGACAACGGTGTGGATGATGCCATTGTCGTTGCAAGCAATCACTGTGACGCGAGGACTGTGTGGTGTCTCACCACCTCCCACCTTCGCATTATTTATCGGCGGAAAGGCATTATGTGACAGACGTGTTGATGGCGTGACTGCCGAAGGGGTAGACGACCGCGACCACGACCACAGCCACGATCACGACGACGTGACAACCAATGCGCGAACACGTCAATGAGGTCAGCCAAATGACTGCCCTCGCCCTCACCCTCCCCCTTCCTCCCTCCCTCCCTCTAACAGGAGCTATATCAACCTCGACGTCTGCGTCACGCAGTCATTCTACGCTTCCTACCTTCCCGATAATGCAGCGTTTCGGTTATCTCTACTCTCGCCATTTACCGACATTTCTTCCACACCATCTTTATGTATCCTCACTTCATTTCAATACCCCTCACCTGTACTTTTCTCATGCCACGAACCAGGATGCACTTTTGTTGACATTGAGGCCGAGGATGATGCTGCACATCGCAGAATCACCCAACTGCCACCCGAATTGTCACCACAAACATGCCACTTCCTGAATGTTCCCGACTTCATGAACGTGTGCAAGGCAATCCCGCATTGGAGGTGGATACTGCGATGTCGTCGTTAGCGTGAGGCACTCAATCGCTACATCAGTGGATGGAAGTGGCTCGACAAGAATCTGTGCAAAATGCTCTTTCCACATCCCTCGTCAGACACGCATCGAGACGCAATTGCGGCAGTGCAGTATGACATAAAGGAGGTGGATTCACTCCAACGATTCCTTTCCCAACGTGGTCACCAACTTATCAAGCCGACAGTACATTGCTGTCTGCTGCCTATTGCGTACAATGTGTACACAGCCCTCGACACAGATGAGAGAGGGGTTTGGCATTCTCGTCTCATGTTTGGATTTAATTGCACTCTCGCCGCTGTCGGTTTGTTGGAAGAAAGCCCTTTGGTTATGGGCCCTAACTTTAGACAAAATGGTTCCTATTTTGAATATTACCCGGCAGGGGGCAGCTTCATGCCTAAAGTGCGCATATTAAAAGAGGACTTCCATGACCAACTCCGCCATTATGATTGTTTTATCTACATACTGGGGAGGCATTTTGACCTGAAGGACAACCTCATTAGCCTTCTTGACATTATAAAACCGCATCAAGTACTAGTCATTGCAGTTTTGACAGACGATGTGTGTGATGCGAAAGAAGACATGCAGGTGCTTTCCGCTTTCGTGGACAGTATGGAGGACTTTGAGAATAGTCCACTGGCCACCACGAGTGTAAAGCGGCGTCTACGGTGCTGCAAGTGCTTGGGATCCGCCTACTACAACACAATGGATTTGTTAAAGTTTGCGTGCTACGATTTGAGTTTGAGGAGGAGCGCTGAGAATACCACGTCGTCATCTGCGTGGGAGCCACCAGACGGAGGACATGAATTGCTCGTGCATCGTGAGCCACCACCACCACCACCTCCACCACCACCACCACCACCACCACCACCACCACCACCACCACCACCACCACACATCGAATAAGCTGATTCAAATGGTTGAATGAAGGAATAAAGAAAGAGTGTTGTGAGACGGGTGGAGAGAGGATGTAATGATGGAGTGCACTTTCCTACTGCATGGCAGTGTGGCAGTGCAGGTTAGTTTGCGATGCAGAATGTTTGGAAGAGCAGGAGGGTGAAGTGTTGGGAGTGGAAGAGGGCGGCGTGTGATTGAGCAGGAACTGTAATCTCAGCGGCTGACGTGGTTATGGGTTGTGGAATGCGGAGAGGAAGGGCGATGTGAAAAGACAGTGATGGTGGCCCTGTGACGGGACGAAGTGACTGGTACGTGTGGGTGGGTGGATGGATGAATGACTGTGTTAGAGAATGCAGAAAAATAGCTGAATGCACTGAGGCATACGCAGATGTTGGGAGGGAGACGCAGTCCATGTACACAAAATCACAACGTGTAGACTTATACGAGTCCGGTGATGCTGGCGTTGTTGGCCTTAAATCATGAGACGTGAGCGTGGGCTGGTCTGCGTGATCATCCCTGTGGAAGTGGGTGAATGGGTGGGTGGGGGGGACAACCGCGTGACCACACCTCACACGTGTTTGTGTGTCTGTGTCTGTGTCATTTGACCTCGTTGAGCTTGCGCGATGCGTGAGTTGTAGGGAGACCGACTGCATTGAGGTAGACGTGATAGTGCGTCGAATGGATAGAATGAGGTGAAGAAGAGGTGAACGATAAATGGAGGCCAAGGAAGATAAGCAAATGAGGTTGATGAATTTGGCCGAATAATATATGTAAACCAAATTGGATCTTCCGCATGTTGAGCAGAAGATGACATTATTGTGTCTCTCGTTTTGTCCATCAAAACTGCTTGCCTGATACTTCTTATATGAGAAGGAGCAAGTGCAAAGAGATCTGTTAAGCTGGCAAATTTTAATCAACCCACCTCATCACCGTCATAACTGACCAAGCGGTGATGGCAGCTGGAGGAAGCATGGCATCACCCTCATATTCCTAAGCATGCTTTACAAATGAGCATTTAAGCAGTAA
This sequence comes from Taenia hydatigena, assembly GCA_036345935.2. NCBI lineage: Eukaryota > Metazoa > Platyhelminthes > Cestoda > Cyclophyllidea > Taeniidae > Taenia > Taenia hydatigena. Next base: position 6,502,250 of record JADWOT020000004.1, on the reverse strand, counting down.
TTCTTTCCGTAATGCCTTATCTTGCATATGTGGTCCGTGTTTGTGACGTACAAATACCACGACACAAGAGTGCGAGTGGATATTAGTCGAAATAGAAAAGGGGAATGCAATAATATGGCATACGCAGCAGCGTACGTTAGGCCAAGGAAACAATTACCAAATCATTTCTTACAAATAGCTCTGTCCTACTAGACTTACGTCACTAGGGTGCCGCCGCTGTTGAGTACCCAGCTCGCTTGTATATCTACTTGGCACACTTTCTCTTCCACCTCCACATGCAATCATTACCGTCTACCAAAATAGCGATTGTCATTCCGATGAGACCGACGCTGAACACAGTGCAGCCGAAGCACTGGGTGGCTTAAATGCATTCTTAGGACACCACACTCGTGATGTACTCTAGGCTTAGCTCTATGTATTCGTGGCACAATGAGACCAGCTCAGTCCGAGTTATCAACGGCTTTCAACTCGCTGCAAGATCAAGTTGGTACATGGGCTGCTAAGATGCATCCACACCAATGTCAACTACAAAGGATCCTGTCGGTCAGCCTAATCAGTTTGGTCGATAATCTCAAGCGTACAAGTTTGCTTTCTCCATTTGATTTCATCAATATTGTATAGTTTTAGGCAAAATAGAGCCTGTCATGCAGCTAATAGGCAGAGTTCCATCGACACTCCAATTAACAACTCATCCTAGTGTCAGCTTAGTGATCTGGTCGTAAGCTCAGTGGCCTAGAAGTGGGGTAGGTTGGTAAGAGGCGGGATCCCATCATTACCATGCATGTAAGGCTCTGCATCACTGTCACCTACTCTTTCCGCAGCCCTCATCTGCTTCTTTCGGAAATGTTCCTGCAGCTATGCGGTATCAAAAGGAGCAAAGTGACTTTTAATTATTCACCCCGCCACTAACTATAGTTAAGTCAACGCGTCTCAGTCCAATACAGTTAACACCTTTTTGATTCGGACATGTCAAATAATCCATTTTTACCCAGAATAAGATCCTATTCACAGCTTAGCAACTAACCATATCATTGTCAACCGTTTAAGTAGTAAGGTAGAAGAAATAAGCAGATCAGCCCATCTGTGCCTTTCTCAACCACCACAGCTACAAATTGTGGATAAACTCTATCTGTGGAATATCAGTGCATCGGCTGTGTAGACTCTTGTGTTTTACATCGTTGTTGCAATTCTTAGGCCAGCACGTTCATGCGGCAAGTAGAAACTTACACCACTTACCTTTTTTCCTTTTAAGCAAAAAGTTCAAAGGACCCATGATTTGATAACTTGCCGATCCCAATAGAATGTAGGTAATTTGTGAGTTCTGCGAGCCAAAGCGCTAGTATGCCCATCATTTAACAGAGTTCGCTGAACCGTCCTCTGGCTTTGCATAAGTGGAGCTTAGTAGAGGTGTTTAGCCTCAAATACTGTGGGATGGCACAACAGTAGGACAGTGTTTGCATCATTCCACTCAATAGATCAACCACATGCCTCTCCTTTCCGTCACTGCCCATGTCTACCACAATTACTTGTGGAGGCAAGATGTAATCACATGCACCCGCAGCTTGAAAAGCAAACGAGCTTTAACTTCGTAAAATAATGACCACTAGATGTGAAGAGCTTTCAGCGTTTGCCCAGCTGTAGTCATCCCTTTAACTTTGACCCCTCGAATGTTCGGTAGCTCAGATTGGAAAGCATGCTAGAAAGAGTTCACGCGTCGGACATTACAATTACTCCTCGAACAAAACGCTGCACTAAAACCACCCAGCTGAGTAATTTCATGGCATTCCAGTTTCTTCATTTCAACGACACTTAGAACACAAGCATGGTATGAAACAATGAAAAGATTCATAGCAGAACAAGGCGACTTGCAACGCGAGTGAAATTACGCAAATCAGTTTATAAAGGTTCCGTCGCTTCTCTCTGACCCATCTGCGGCTGCAAGTCCTATTGTCTATGCAGCCTAGTAAATGTGGTAAATCATAATGAAATGAATGCGTGATGGCGGGGAGAGCCAAGGTCTTCAACATTACAAGAAGGCAACGGTTGCGTTTGAAGTGCACAATTCTAAGTCTTCTGACATAGAAGAGACCCACATAAGTACCGATCACATAATTACCTACATTTTTGCAGTTACTACATCTTTAGAAGAGCCGACTTCGCCTTATAGTTTAGCCTCATGCGCTCGTTAATCCACGTCAGTCGCAAAATTGTGTCGGAACTAGGACATCTGCATTAGACCAGGAAGGGCGTGAATCACACGTCATGACGAGGACTGCGTGCACAATAGAATCAAGGCAATTAGTGAGAAGGATCTCGTAGCGAAAGCAACAGCGCGAGTCGGGTCACCATGACATCAATTGGACTCCGTTAGAACGTGCCTGTCTTATCATTCGGTGCATTCAAACCGACCATATGTGAGGATGGCAAAGCCATGCCAGTGACACGTCATGACGGTACCCCAATGCTGGCAGTGCGACCTCATGACAGAGGAGGCCCAAATAACCATGCTCATAACGCAAGTGCTTCGGTCAATATTGGGTGGGTCATTGGGTCGTGTCGACGTCTTCACAATGAAGTCGCATCATTCATTGTGACCGACGCCAAACATGAGGAAACGAAAAGCTATGTGCGCTGCTGCTGGATTCAATTCGTGAGCTGTCTCATTTATGTCACTTGCGACTTATCCTATATCACCCTATTGAATATATCCGTAATTTTAATCAAGGGCTTCATTGATCAAAGCTCTTAAGTTGCGGTGCCGATTGAAGTAACAGTGTAGGCATCACGCAGTAATGCAAAGGATGCGGGGGAGAAACACCATGTGCATGACCGTGGAATTCACTTTGAGAATTTAGTGCGGCAAAGTAGACGCAAATAAGATGAGTGTAGAGAGAAGAGGAAGAAGACTGTTAGAATCTTGGATGAAAGGGGTCTGGAGTAAAACCAACCTGCTTCATGCAACAGAAATCACTCGTCTCTTACTTATCGCCTTTGGCCACATCACTCGATGGTGGCTTCTGATCAACAATGAAGCGTCTCAGACTAAAGCACCTATCAAAAATGAATCAAGTCCTGTGGATCTCGTTGTATTTAAAGACTAGCCCACATTACTACTCTAATTATTTTATCCGCAGATGTTACATTTCAACATTTCCTACGCGACTGCGTTCAAAGTTAGTTTGAGCCGAACCTGCCTACTTAGTATTATAGCTGGTAAGACTATGCGAAGTCGATGGGTTTAGCAACCCATTACCACTTCACAAATAAGATATCCTCATCATACCTTGAAATTAGGGATAAATGTTCAAGACGACTTGCAGTATGGGTGACACGATCAACGTTGGCCTGTGAAAAGTTTATCGTGATGAGCAGATTTTGTAATGGCGGCATGCCTGTGACCGTAAAAGGAGTGAGGAGGCAAATGTGTTGAGTGATAGCATTTATGAGGATAGTTGGAAGAGGATACCTTGTGATGTAAAAAGAGGATTTGGCGACTATAGACCCTAACTAGGATACTTTACTAACAAAAGTATGCGCTCGAAGCCAACGCAAAGGGAGGGCACTGAGGGACTCTTTGTTTACATCTGCTGTTGGCAGAAACCACTTGTACAACCTATCAGCTCGGAAACGAATATGGCGCCACTAAGGTGCTCGTAACCGCTTCAATAGGAATTATTACAGGTGCTCACCCTAAAATGAGGTTGACAACTTTACCGGTTGTATTTTCCTGGCATGCCCACCTTGTGTAGGCAACTTGTAAATGTGGAAAATCGGGTGTTGCTCAGTTTATGTGAAGGTCTTTTACCTCCTCGTTGCAGTTGCGCCGGTCATTGTTATTTGTGTTAATTTATGCGGATATGTGTCCACACTCAGCAATCAAGAAGTTGGAGAATCAGTGCCAGAAAGAAGATACAGATGCAGGGATGAGTGATGGTGGGGCTGACTGACAGCCATACAATCGGAGAATTAAAAAGGAGGGTTTGGAAAGAGGGCGAAAGAGGAGGAAGGAAACGATGAAGAAAGGCGTTGACGCTCACGTTACTAGCGCCAACTACTCTCCACTGTTCCCATTCAGCAAGCTGGGCAGCAGCGTTGGTTGTATTGTCAGACAGCTAGACAGAATGACCTACTTTTCTTGACAGTCTGCAACACTTCTCGCTGTTTAGGGATAGAGGTATGTAGCATGGAGAAGTGTGGGTTGAAGTAGTGAGGTTTGGAGCGACTCAGGTTGTATCGGCTTAGCTCAGCGTAAGCACTGTCTCTTTGCCCTTGCCTCCCTTCATTCTGCATCGAGCCGTAGTGAGCATGAGAGAAATGCTGTATTTCCTCTTACACGTTGATTTGACCTCCCTCACGACTACTCAGCCTGTGACGCGATCACAAGCGCATCTGAATATCATTGGGGCGTCATTGCTTGCGGCTGTTTTGCATCCCACCAAGATGACACATTTTGCTTTACATGTTTCCCAATTAAAACCACATTGACTGATCTCAATCCACTCACGTGATAAGCATACTGTCTTCCCCATTAGGCACACCATTCATCATCAACCACGACTAACTGGTTGATAACTAAGTTTCTATCCCCAAACGCTCTTTACACGTTTTAATGCTAGAAGTGAAGTGACGCGCTGCACCAGTTTGGATTATTTGAATAAAGCTGCACTCAACTCATTTTATTTGGTATTTTGGCTGTCAACAGTTTGCATGCACGTATGTGGAAGTTGGTTGGGTAATTTGTTGGCGCAGATGCACACGTAGTGCTGCAACTTTGCTTAGGTTTACAGTGGTTGCTATGGCATAGCAGTGTGCGGTTAATTCTTCCGTGGGATGCAAATCCTCTTCCACTAACACATAAAAGCACCGAGTTTGGCGTAGACTCGAGGGGACCGGAAACTAGTTGCAATGACTACCACATGGAGTGAAATGTGGCCAAATTAGCACAACTGAGGAGGTTCAACAAAGCAATAATCTCTTTTGGCAATTATACTCGTTTGAAGTTGTAAGCGTTCTACGCATTGATGCAACAGAGAAACCTACCTACTTATCATTACAATCATGACGACAACGACAAACGAGTGATGGTATGGAGTTATTGTGTCCCAAGGGAAGAATTCAGCGTAGCACCCAATAGTGAAGCGTTGAAGACTAGTAAGATGAGGAGGTAAAAGCGTCGGGTCGCGGAGAGTGTAAAGTCCACGAGATCAGACAATGTGCACAAAAAGCCCATCCCCTATGCCGACGTTGGCACGTGGCCTCACAAGTGAGCATCAACTTCTATCGCGGTCAGCAACGCGATCCTGTGTGTGTGTGTGTGTGCACAGCAGTTGCCATTGGCTTGCTAATTGCAGCGGTCTTTGACGTCTAAGTGGAAGTGTGCTTGTGAATGCAAAGGGCAAAATTGGCCTACACATTGGACTATTTTGCACATGTCACGCACTCACGTTATTCATGGTAAAGTGTAGTATTGTGACGTTTTGTAGCTTTTGCTCACGGAACCCAAATCAATCGTGCAGATACTGCTGCATACCACATACGGGCAGTGATTTTGTTAATAACCCAATGCAATCTCGTTCTCTGAATTGCTGTCATCATTTACAAATGCACTAATCCGTCAACAGAATGCTTAGTGCGCCAAAGTCCAGATAAGTAAGCAAGTGGTTTGAGTCTTGCATGGAAGAGTGTGTCTTTTATGAAGAATAATCGACCACCGGCTCAACACATCAGACTGATAGTGGTGCAAATGCTTCTGCCTGGCCAGCATGCATGCACAGTAGTCGCACGCATTCAGTAATTTAGCCGCGTGGTTAGCATTGCGTTGTAGACTGAATATTCGTGAGGCAGATCCTCTTTGTATGCATGTGGGAATGTGGCAGTTTGTGCATGCATGCTTTTGCCCACTGCAAGTATAGTTGAAAGCAATAGCAAGTGGCGTCAGGATTGCGAAGAGTAGATCCGTCCACTCACCCACCCACCTACTCATTCCCATTCATCTACTTCAAGCGACAGTTGGAGAGCTCCGTCATGGCAACTAATCCGAGTCATTCACGCACACTACTCATTTCCTTGTAGTAAGAATAAATGATGTCGCTAGTTACGCCGTAGGAGGTGGGATGCACGACTTAGTGAACAGCACGGCTGGCATTGCAACTGGGAATCCATTTCGAATTGTGCATGATCATGGTGCGAACTGCGATCCAACGCAATTCGGCTACAATTCACGCAGCCCTTAACAAGCCTCAAACTAGTTGCAATGACCACCACAATGTGGTGCATTGTCACTAACTTAGCACCACCGGAACACATCAAACATTCGTTAAACTCATTTGCCAATCATACTGATTTGAAACCTTATCTTTCCTAAGGCGACAGGACTGAGCACCAGCTCTACGGATCTTAGTGTGAATGGCGATGACTACTGACGTCGATGACTTCACTTCCTCTAACTGCTCCCTACGCGACTTTAGCATCGCTCCTTGGTGGGACAGATCATGCAGCTTGGAACGCAGTAGCATTAGGTTGTACTGAGTGATGGGAGAAAAGAGAGCCAGATGGATTGGGTACAGCTTTGCCAACATCGCTGCTCTATTCCGTAAAACATGTGTCGACCACCTCGCCACATCAAATGTGCGAGAACAATGCCATGCCACAAGAATTGCTTTACTTTTACACGTCGCCAACAACTATCCGTTACAATGCCTTGAATTTGAAATCACAGTCATTGAGCCACACGGCATCTTCCTCACTAACCACATCGAACAGTCACGTGTAGCTCATATGCCAAAATACATGGTTACAAAGTCACCACACGGATTTGTCCACCCCAAACAATAAACAATGGATCCCTCCTTGATTTGTGTTTCACTGATGGTCATAGGCGTTCAATTATTTCTGAATTCAATTGCCTTCAAACTACTACACAGGCACCTCGTTTTCCTTTCCTTTCCATTGATCGCCATTCTCTCCCTCTCTCATGCCTCCAAACAAGGCAATGAGGCGGGAAGCATTTTCTTATCGGAAGAACATAAAAGCGGAATGTGCGAAGCCATTACCGTGGATGCAGAATGGCGCGATGAATAAATGAAAGTCAGCACAGACGCTAGATGTACAGCTAACCACACAGCACCGTCGTAAAAGAAGCTAATACTGACGGCAGCATTCATTCTCCATGACCATGATCTCCAGAACCGCAGAGACTAACAAGTGGTGGTGGTGCCAAATTGCTGCAAGTAGATCAATTTGGGTTGCGGTAAAGAAGCATTATTTAAAGGATCGAATTCCACGATTGAAGCTAATTGCAGCTAGAGTGGAATGTAGAAGGCGATATTGAATGCTTCGCTGCTCCTTCATCCAGTGGCTGCTAAAACACTTTAAATTTGATTGTCTCATATACTCTTTTTTACATTTGGCAGCAACTGAAACAAGCATTGTGACCCACACTGACTGGAGAATGGGCACGAATAGATGGCATATCCCTTCCGTGCAAGGTACAATTCATTTAGCAACCGCAAACACTCAAATGGACAGAGGCTAGACAGTAAAGAAGCTGAAGCAAAAAAGATGCACCATGGCAAGGAATGCGGCACATGAAAGTGGATTACTACAATCTCTGTTTGAATTTTGCATCAAGGAGACCTGTTCGCAATAGCTTTTGACCGACGTCAGTGTTTACCATGGTGTAATATTTTTTCGGCGGCAAAATGTCTTCTTATTCAAACCGGGATTAAAACACTTTGAGTGTAAGTCTGTTAGATTACAAGAATGTGGAACGATGAGGCTTTCGGATGACTGAGATGCAAAACTGACGGACGCATAATATCATCATTCCATAGACGACAGAAGCAGACAGGGAAGCACAAGGACAAACACGAGGCTGCCAATGAAGTGGAGATGGTAGATCCACCCTCAGTCTTTGTGCCACCTCTGCAGATTGAAGAATCAAACCCTTTGGAGTGCAGTGATCGAGGAGTCATCTCATCTTGTGTTGCCATTACTCAGGCAGCACCATTCGTTGTACATTATATTGTGCTGAAGCTGCCGTAGTAACGACTGTGCTTTATGGATTTGTTATTTAAGGCCAAACGCCTACTAACCATGAGCGTCTCCTGCCGATGAAAGGGACTATTCACTGCTACTGTCATGTGATGCTGTCAATGGCTGACCGCGCGCTCCCGTATTTGCAAGACATAGAGTGGTCGGGTGTCAACAGCACCGAACACGTTTGACTTGGTTTGCCCGTTAATCTCTACGGCGCATGCATGCATGTAGCACTGGTAAAAGGATTATCTACGAGACTAATTTTGCACTTTCAAGCATCATTCCATGTCTTAAAGCCAAACAATAATCCGCATTGGCAATCCTCGACCACTACTTTACTGGATTCGTGCATCTGGTGCGCGTCAATGCCCTGATGTCACTATCACCAAGCATTAGAGGTGTGCGATGTTCATCCACAACCTTTACATAATGTTTGCCAAAGGAATTATAGGAGTTACTTCATCATTAGTTGACGGAGGGGCAAATAATTGCGACATGGGCATGACTAAAACCTTGAAGGGTAACTTTTATTTATCGCGCATCATCGTCGTCGTGAAGCTCCATTATCGTGAGCTTCACAGCTTCATGAGTTGACCAGTGATCCCGAGGGCAACAAATGAAACCGATCATATGGATGCAGATGGCACCGCGACAGACGTCTGCGCACTCATTAAGCCCATCCAGTGATGATTTTGGAGCCCAGGGTTTCCTCTATTTTGATCTCACTTAGCTCCTCCTTCGAGAAAATACAATCCACATTGCAGTCAATCTAGACTGTGGCATAAAGCATTACAGATAGCACAAAAGCTGAGTAGAATCTATTCGAATTCCTGCTAGTCATGTGTGCACGTTTACTCGCAACAACTCATCGCTTTTTCTTGCCTGACATTGCACACAGGGCTCTTAGAGCATTGTCCGCTGCAACGCCTCATGCGGTTGTCGATCTTGTGGCAGATGCATCTACTCGCCTCGATCGGCTCACTCGAGCACATCCTTCTGTTTGGGTGGCAGTCTGCATTGCCTGCGACCCGCCTCAATCACCACTTGACCACGGCAGTCAGTCGTGCAGGCCACTGCCACCTCCTAGTTGCCGAGTGAACAACACACACCACACATGAATGCATGCAGCAGCGACCTCCGTCAACGCCGCATCTTAACTTTCTTTGCTAGCAGGGTTGGCTGGATTAATGCGCACTACACCGACAAAAGTACGGGACGGCATCGCAACGATGGTTGGAAATTGTATTAAATATGAGGAAGCTGGTCACACAAACGAAAGAAACCAGTTCGAAATGTACATGCATTGAGGGCAAGAGGGAATAGCTCGTGTAAACCTTGCATGTTCTAGAAAGTGTTCAACTCGTCGATAACACCACATGCAGAGCGGATCACCTTGTTGTATTCGCAACTGTGTTCTGTAGCACCCTCAGAGTACAACTAAATACCCAACGCGAAACTTAATGGCCATAAAATCTCACAGCAAACGCTCACGTAAAGGGCATCCCCAGCCTACAACCCTAAATACAATGCAATTAGTGGACTTCAACGAACCGGCAGAGATCCAGATGAGGCAAGCGAAACAGCAAACTTAAACATTAGCCTGCATAAAAATAGTTCGTAATCGCATTTAAGCTAATGAAACTAATTTTTCATTGTGAAGATGTGAACCATCGCTTTTAAAGATTTATTTGACGCTGCGTAATTTGCAAATAGCTAAATATTTCGAGTTCCTTTTCTGTGCTGACTGAATCGCCTCATTTTCGTCCACTTTTGTTGAAATATTCTAAAGCATAATCTAATGCTTGATGCTGTTAAAATGACGATACATAACCACAAATGTTAAGGCACTCGTCGTGGAATGTCCTTCACTCTCAGCGTTCAGTCTTCATTCCTTTAAGTGCAAGTCTCTCACAAGTAGAGCGCCGTGATCATTTTGATTTGCCCTAACTCAACGACTTGATTTCACTCGCACTAAAATAATCGCCACGCAGCATTGACCGTAGATGATTTCAATGAAGTTAATTTTAAAAATATCTTACTCATTCTATTTAAGTAAACAAGCAAGTTAAGTTGTCCACAACTCACACCATCGGTTGGAGGGAAAGTTTAACCTAATACATTCGAGTCACTCTGTGTTCGCTTTACTATGCACACATGGCACTTATCAAAGTGACCCAAGTTATGAGTGCCGTTTGCACCAAATCATGTACCGGACGAAACGAGTGAGTTACAGGCCAAGATGGGAGTCATGGAGTGGCCTTCATCATAGCCAAGCGAATTATCCTCATTTCCAAGTATAGACTTGCGGTGATAAGGCAAGCGGCACCAGCGGGCGAACTAATCAAGCAGTGGAGAAACTCTAGAAAAGTGCCTATCCAAATTCTAGCAAGACATGCACAAAGCGATTGCGCTTACATTGCTACTTGATGTAAGAAATGAAATAATCAGAGTGCGCGATTGAACGACTTTACAACAAGTGATTGCAGCATTTAAAACTGATGGAGTACAAATGTGGGCACATAAATTAGCCTTTGGTTTGGAGGATCTCATGCTTCACTGTGATTGTCATCATGTCCCTTAGAGGGAAGATGGCACTCAGTACGCTTGTCCATTTATTAGTAATAATCTGTTGTTTCCCTGACAACGTAGAAAATATCACATCAGTGTCGCTTGACATTAAAAGTCCCAAATGTAAAACGAGTGACACGAACCAAAGCATTTTCAGCTGTCGGCATTGGCTTGACTACCAACAACCTAAAAGCCTCCAAGTCAGCTTTCATTGATTGGGCAGAGATGACGCAGAGCTTTCCACTCAAATGAGACGTTCTGAGACACTAAATTTGTGCAATGTGTTCTTCAGTAGAATGCATTTCTGCGAAATAAGAAGAGACAGCCTTGTAGTAAGGAGTTTTAAGGGACCCTATCACTTCTCATCATCCAGTGTGAAATGGCGTAGGCAGCACTTTCAGTGTGTGCAAGCGTATTCTCTCAGGCGACAGTGCGATTAGACACCCAAGTGACAGGCACCTTCATGACTTATCCACTTGCATTGATTTGAGCTCTACAAATAGTTGATGGCGTATTGAGGTGTGCTTTTATCTCGTGGCATTTGACAGCCAGTCATCGCACCCCCCACCTCACTTCATTCATCATTCTCTATTCTACGGCGGCGACACGAATCAGGTCTTCTTCACGATGCACACAAGCCGAGAGCGCATCAGTTAAAGCAATCGGTGGGCTAGAACCAGACACAAATATGGGTAGGATTTTCGTAAATTGTAATTAAATTTTGCCAAAAACTTGCCTAAAATAAGAAGATAAAACGTGTTATCAAAACACTGATGATATGAAACCCGAAATTTGTCCGAGGGATGCATTCCAACTCACCCAATGCTTCCAGACGATCAGGCCTCGCCCCGGTGACCATTGAATGCGAGTGCACTGGAATCTGCGCTGAGACGTGATGAGCACACACTCGTGCCAATCAACTCCATGTACCAAAATGACTGCATGACATCAGAATGGCAAACTACTCAAGGTGAATTCCCCAAAGGCATCGTGCACCTCCGTAGCGACGACAAGAGAGGATTCATGTGGCATTGCTTGATGCATTCTGTGCGCTCTCGAGAATGCTCGAAGCCAAATCATGTTCCCCCAAGAAGGCACTAATCCAGCATTGTTGCATCTTGAGTGGATTTTAGGCTTCAACATGATAATACCGCAGATGTGTGTGTGTGTGCGTGTGTCCACGTGAGTGTGTGCGACTTCAAAGTGAGACTACCTACTAAACTACACCGCTGAAATGAAAATGCGTTTCATGCGATTGGAGCAGCTAAACCATGGAGTGAACAACACACAACACACATAAATGCATCCGACAGCCAAATGCCACGAGCACTGCCTACATCCCAATGCAATCACACACAGCTTTCTCAATCAGGATGGATAAAGTACAGGAGAATGGATGCATGAGTGGTGCCATGTGAATGAAGCGTTTAAATGCTGTTTGCGGCAAACCACGAATGGGACAAAATGAGTGAGTTGCAGACCAAGATGGGAGTCAATTGTCCCCATTGCCAAGTATAGACACCCACACACCTCCGCACCTCGCACTGCCATGAAGCGAATGACCCATAAACACCGTAAAGAATAGAACAACCGCTTAGGTCCTGGGATGAAGGGAATAGGAATGAATTTACACTTTTATTAGTAGACATTGAAGTAGCACAGGTGCATTCAGCAGCCACTTGCCATAAGCGCTGTCCGCATCTCAATGCAATCAGGTGCAGCTATTTCATGTAGGCTGGACGATTGGATGCGAGAATGGATGGGTGAATGCTTCCACACACGTTAATCGTTTGGAGAAAGATTCACGCCCCCTACTTTATCTACTGTGCTCTTCTGCATCATCGCCATTCGACCATCATTTGTGACGTCTCTAGTTAATTGAGACTCATTCTTTGCTGATGGGATTCGCTTTGAAGCTGTGATTACAAATGGGAGCAGTGAACTCGAACATGCTCCACTTATATCATCGCGGGCGATTTTGTCAGTGAACTTGATCTTATCGTCGGCCAGCAGCTACGCTTCCACCCCACATCCACTTCTGCTTACTTTTCAGTTTTGGCTTATGGATGTCTCATTCCCAACAACTACGGTGGACACAACCTTTCTTCCCTTCTCTCTACGCCCATACACTGCACCGTGGCGATCGTATTCCTTTGGCCAAAATGAGTCTTTGACTTGTGGCGTTAAAAGACAAGCCTATTCGAAGATCTGAATTTTGCAATTTACGTCGATCCTAGACAATCCTTGACAAGTGCTCAGTGATTTTGCTACCCAAAGCCTTGTCAATGATTGCAGTCCTTAGGGTTATCACTGAATCGGATGATTGACAACTGCCTTTCTGCTTCGCCTCCTCAGCTTCGTAAGAATGTCAACAAGGAGACATAGGAAAGGCTGGGAATCCCACTTGTAGCATTTAGCAGCAATCCTGCATTAATAATAATCCTTTTTCTATCTGCTCATCACATTCCCCACCATCTGCGCCCTCATTGACGCATTGAGACTGACAAGTCCAGCATTCGGCCAGTTGGTATCACCCACTTCATGCACCAAAGTTCACACACACACACACACACACACACACACCTCCGGCATCCTTCAACATCATTCCACCGATGCCGACCGAATGATCAATGGAGAGACAATTGTAGTGTTTCATCGTTCACAATTTGTCAAAAGTGCAACAAATACCGTAAAAAAAAAAAAAAAAAAAAAAAAAAAAAAAAAAAGCGAAATCCGAGGATAAAGTAGGAATCTGCTGGTTGAATGGAATCCTCAAGGAGAGGATGCATCTACCGCACCTTCGTTGCAATTCCTTATCCTCGTGGTCTGCACAGACTGCTCAGTAGAACGGTCTCGCCTGAAAATGCAAAGTGGAGCCAATGATGCGAGAATGATGGCATGCGGCATCATCAAGAGACGTGGCTCCTGCAGATCGCTGCAGATGTGCCCAGTTAGGTCAACTGCTAAACTGCATCAGCAATGACGCCTCACAAGGAGACTGCAGCCAGTACACGTGAGGCATCATTTCAAAGCATCAACCTAAACGGTGCATTGTCTTGCATCACCTCCTTCCTCTTCCTTGCACAACAATGCATCACGTTGCATTGCACCCATAGAGCTGCGAAAGCAACACCGCTTCCACTGCTACAGACAGGCACTGGACTTGTATGACTGCATCCCATCCCCTCAATAACACCAATTCTGTACTTCCTTTCCTTCTTCCTCCCCTTCTTCTTTCCTTCCTTCCTTCCTTCCACTTTGAGTGGCGAGTCAGACCACCTACTTCCGCCTCAACTAGCCACTCACCATGGCGCACAGCCATGCAGGCCATTTCCACGGCGACAATGTCAATTCTTTCATGAGGCGCACAGCGCAGACCACACATCCTACGACTTCCAACTGCATTCGGTTACCAGGCTGAAAATGGATGAATGGATGCATGGGTGGATGGGTGGATAGATGGATGGGGAGCAGAACTTGTGAGGCGCGAGAAGCATTGCTTATCAGGTTTGGTTGGATGGGCGAATGTGGGCAGAACGGAGCAATGGAGTGACAGTCAACAGCTCTATTCAAATCAAATAGAACAGTCAGTAGGAAAAATCTACCTCAAATCTCCCCAGCTTTCTAGTCCCACACCTCCATGTGCCTTTGAAGAGTTCAAATATATCAACGGATTCTCCATAATCTTATCGCATGTGCGATAGAATGCATTCCCAAGTGCACACACTCCAAAGGACGGAAATTGGCATGGATCACGAACACGAATGATCGGGTTTGGAAATGGGTGGAAAATGATGTCGAATGGAAATGACTGGTAGGGCAAACAAGTCCAAGCAAAGACGCTTCACCATCTCAATACATGACACCATTCGTGCACTTGTGATTCGCCGTCTGGAGGGTTCTTGCACCACATACTCCTATTCCACTTGACGTCCACTTTTCTCATATTCACACAGGCCTACTACTATCTGACAGGCCAAAAGTCCGACAACATGAAGACATGTAAGGGCCATCAGAACAGCCACTACACACAAAGTCGGAGACATGGAATTAGGAGGGATGGGGGCCGTGGAATAGGAGAAGGCGAAGACAAGCCACCGATTTGCTAAGGGCGGAGAATAGACACAGCTGCTCTGCACAGAGGCACAACCAGATCGCTATACGAAAAATTATCAAGCACCATAATTAATGCCATTCCACAGATCGTGACCACTAAGTTACCTGCGAAACGAAAAGATGCGTGGATAACAATGGACACGGCGTAGAAGTGCACAAATGAACAAGAAAATAACCTCAAGGTTAAATGATGGCCAAGTGGCTTTGGAAGGAGTGGATGAAGAACACATAAGCAAAGCAATAGATTGGAGTCTAATGCGATCAACGACTACTTTTAATGCACAGATGCTTCTGCAACAAGTAGTTTGACGCATCAGTTTACTAAGATCTTGCAGAAACCGTAACAACTATGGCTTGGCTCTTCCACACATCGCATAAACTTACCCTTCCATTGGGTATTGCGAGCTCGGGATTCTTAAACCTAGAATGGCACAGCTCACACCTCGTCAGTTGGCGCATGTCAATCCAACGTTGGAGACAGTATTGGTGCACATGCTTCAAGCTTCCGTCACACTGACATGGCGCAATTAGTGGTCCACAAGAATCCTCGTCGGTATCGTGGCAGATTCGGCAAAAAGGCAACTCGGGACTAGAAGTGCTGAAAAGAGATCCAGTTCCACGAGGACTTTCACCTCCACACACATTTGGTTCAGTAAACACGGAGAAAGTGGTGGATGTACGAGAAGGAAACTGAAAGGAAGAGTGCGAGATGGTAGAAAAACTGGCACCTGCTGAATCATGGCATCTTCTCCAATGGCCTCGTTCATCCTCCCCTGCGTCGGCCATCTATGCCATAAAATTACAAGACAACTTCGTTTATTCGCATTTCTGCCTAATATCGCGCATAATTGACTTCATCATTGCATGCGTCAATGTGACCTGACACACACTCACAGGATCGACAAATTCAGTTCACAAAGCATTTCCTCATCGTAGAACTTGATTCCTTCACCACACGAAGCGCTGTGTCCTGCTGAATACTGCATAGCTCTTCTCATAGCAAAGGAGGAATAATAAGGCAACTCTTTCCACCGTTGCTTGATAGTGCATGAGAAAGCACCAAAGTGTAAGAGTCGGGAGCAATTGCAAAAGGAACTTCTTGGCAAAGAGAGGTGAAATCATGCCGTCACATGCGGAGAGAATTGGAGCAAGTGGTGCGCAAGCATCACCAAACGAACCTCGCTCGTGGGCACGCGTAGACCTCCATTCTGTAGTGGCATCACACGTCAATGTGAGACGCGACCTCAATTACTTTTGGGAGCGTGAATTGTATAGTTGACTCAACTTTTATTTATGACTCGAGCTCTTCCAGTCATTTATTCGTCTCTTCCCTAACAATCGCTCTGCATTCATTTTTTGCAATCCGTTCTTGTTGCTACGTAACTTACTTCACACAACTCTTGCTTCGCTTGGTAATGCAAAAACGACTTATCACGTGATGCGCCTTTTTAAAGGATTAAAGGCTACAGAATTTTACAATCCTAAATATTGTCAATGTTTAGACAAATCAGATGAAAGTAGGAAGCGGCTACTGCAAAGGAAATCGCAGCTGAACAAGTCCAAACACCATGAAATTCACAGAACAGGCCTAACTCAGTGCTCCACTGAAAACAGATGTGCTACAAGCAGAAAATTCGCAAGGTATAGCTAGGTTTTAGGATCTGAGCATTTATCGCAAAACATGCAGGTTTGACATTATCATTCAATGCATCAAAAGCATGTCAACGGTTGCTAAGATTCGAGGAATCCGAATGCATAAACAATCATTGTCACAAAATTTACCCCGTTATTCCGCATTCTCACGTCACTCCTCAGGGCGTTTTCCAAATCCTCCAGGTTCTTTAAGATAGTTGTCTTCTAAATGAACAATGGCATAGATCGGCAGCGATAAAAAGCGTAGCACGACAAGCATAATGGAAGTGAGAGGAAGCTGTCACAGAAAGAAATTACAGTTGAACAAGTCTAAGTGCCCTAGGAATTTGCAGGCAATGCCTTTTTCAATGTTGCAGTAAAAACAAACGCGTGGCAAGCAAAATCTGCAAGCTATAGCCAGTTTAGATTTAAGCATTAATCACAAAGTGCGCCAGTTTGCCAGCGGCGTGTAATGAAGCACAAACGTGTCGGTGACTATTAACTTTTAAAAAAAAGCTTGCATGCATGAATAGTTGCTTTAAAAATCGTACTTTATTAGTCACAATGCCAGCACTCCTGAGGGTGTTTTCCAGATTACTCAAATTTTCCAGAATTCTCACCGTCTAAATAAATATTGTCAGCGATTGACTGGTATTAATAAATGCAGTTCAACAAGCATGATAAAAGAGGAGAGCAGTCCTTACGCAATAAACTATAACTAACCAAGTGCAAGCAATCTAAATGCTGCAGAAAATGTCCTATTTAGCACTTTAGTAAAGGACAAACCTTCTACGCGTAGAAGCCTGTAACATATAACCAGACCTGTATTTGAGTAGTTATCGCCGGACATGTAAGTATGATATTAGCGTTCAATAACGGCTAAGTTTTAAAAGGCCGTGGAGCATGCCCGATCATCTTAAGAACTACATCCGGTTATTTTCTATTTGGACACCATTCTGAGTAACGTTTTCCGAATTATCCAAATCTTTACAAATGCTCGACATCCTAATAGGAATTTATAATAATGAAAAGCTATAAGCGAAGGCAGCTATTGTGAAATAAACTGCAGCTAAACAAGTGCAAATACTCGGGAATCTGCAGAACATGTCGGGTCCAGTGCATCAATGGAAATATTACCGCTAGCATAATACCTGCCACTTATAGCTGGGTTCAGTTTTGAATACTTGTTTCAAAATGCTTAAGCTTAAATTCTTGCATTTTGGAACAATAGCATGTCGACGACCACTAAATTTCAAGAGACATGCTTGCATGAATAATAAGCCAAATAAATTCACCTCACTAGTTCCACCGTCAACATCATTCCTGAGCATGGTTTCCAGATCACGCAAATTTGCTAAAATGTTTAACATTTTATTCTGCTCCATCATTTACGATGTTCGCCTGTACCTAAAAGCCACTCTAAACTGCTAACAACCGCGTCAAATCTGTGATTACGAATGGTGAACGCGAACTCGGATGCATGGATATTTATATCAATCGGTTCAGTCAAACAAACCTGTAGTCGTACTTGACAACTTCGTTTCATAATGGAACTGAGTAAAATGATGTACTATGCCAAAAGACAGCCTTGAGCAATATGCTCCGAATTAAGCTTGATCAATGCATATTGTGAGCTGCCTTTGGGTAGTACGATGAAAATCCCAAGCGCAAAAGTGATTTTCGAATTTACGGATATCTGTACTCACGCCAGCACAAGATATTGTTGCTCTTGACATCAGTCTATTCGGCAACTTGTGGGTGCGGGGGTTGGATGACTGGTCACGGAGAGCACCGCAGAAGATTGCCAGTAGAATGTCCCTTCCCTTCCCTCACCAAACCACATCAACATTTTCACACTTGGGAGGCTTAGACGCAACAACACCCACCACTGTGCCAGCTTCAGCCATGGTAATGTGGACAAGAAAGACAAAACGACGTTGCTTGAGTAATGGTGGCATATTATGAAATAACTCCTCCATCAACACACGCTAAAACGCATGATCCTCGAATTTGTCGAGAAAGGATCAACTTTCGACTGAAGCATGAGAAGCAAAATGTAGATGGGTGGCATGAAGGAGGGTGGTGGGCAGCCACCTGCACTTTCATTGCAGCCCCCTGGTTGCCTTCGTTCTTCCTCGTCTACCTCAGTCGTCTATCATGCAATCAAAGGTAATCACATGAGGTTCATGACAGTCTCGGTAATTTAGAAAACTCGTTTGCACCCAGTGTTGCAATCTCAAACAGGCAGAAAGTCGCCAGTTGTCCAACATCTTACGCCCTAATCCACACAAATGTGCGTCAAAGCATTTCTTCTTCGAAGAACTTCCACCATCTATGCATCCTGAGTAGACCAAATCAGTCGTCACAATATCGCATCACCCACGCGATGAAAGGCTATTCCACGAATGCACTACTATGTGGGCAAAGGTCACAGAGAAACGGTCGGAAGTAATGCAGCATGTCAAATCCAGGCCAAATTAAGACAACCCCATGAGAGCGCCGCGTGTCCATTCCTTAGCGAGCCACAAATGCGACCCTTCGAGCTGTCGTAACGTCCATGCCACAACACTTAAACACGCCAGAAGTAAAGACCAACTTAGATCCCCGTTTCTTGCATGGTTCAGCTCTGATTTTGCGAATTCAACCCCCTCCCACCTCCCCGTCCTCGAGACATTCCTTTGATAACTAAACCACCCCTGTAGGAAAGTGTTCAAACCCCCTTCTTAAAATTACACAAAACTCACAAGGTCACCAGGACTGTCCTCACATTGATGCGTGGATCACAAGCCCAATGACGCACAATCCCACGACCCCATCCCATCCACTGCCCAACCTGGGGCACGTAACACGACAACTTCCCACGTGTTCCATCAATCTGATTGCGCAAAGAAAATCCATGGCGAGACGAGTGAAGTACACAATGATGCCCACTGTTTGAATTGCTTAATCTTTTCGCACGATCATGGAAGACTGCTGATCGGGGGAGCACAATTATGCCACAAACACCTCCCTCATGATGCCTGCACGTGCGCCCAAATTCTATGACACAGGCATTTTGGAACCACGCACAGAAAAGAACCACCACAAGTAACTCACAACTTCACTGAGCCTCCAACTATTCCGTTAATCCAGCAATCAAGATCATGCATCGACGTTCACCAGCCTCTTCCTCTCCCTCACATTGCACCACTCGCTACCCATCGAGTTGAGACAGCATCACCAACTCTGCTGGCCCTAAAGTGACACTTCCGTTCAATCACCCTCGATTGTACACCACTCTGACACTTCCAGTTCACGTAGCAATGCCATTCGTCCGTCAACTAGAGCACTCAGCCGTGTAGGCCATTTCCGCCTCGTAGTCGTCAATACTCCATACAGTGCACAACGCACTTCCCGCCAGCGCTGATGGCACTCCCTTGCATGCCAACACGCAGCAAGAAGCGCACTCACCATTAGGCATGGTATAGGTAGACGCATACTGGTCGAAAGTGGAGGTAAAGAAATGCTGCACAGGTGAAAAGCGCTCAACTCATAGCTCAAGTCATCAGATGATACTCCGTAGGAAGAAGCCCCTCAAACCCTGCAGCTCCCTAACCTTACATATTGGTATGGAATCAGAGGATCAGAACATATTTACAACATATTTCATAATTATGCCTTTGCAATTGCCAAGTTCTCAAGCCTGCGCACGCTCGGAAAGAGAAAAAGATCACTTGGATCACAGAAGGGTAACATGCAGCATTGGTACTGTCATGAGAGAGCAAAGTAGACCGGAAATGATCAGCACCAATGGACATCCTTTAGAAAACGTCGCATCCTCATCCTCTCTTTCCTCCCACTCTTACGTCATCGAAGCGATGGTGCCCCACTCACAAACTATGCAACAATCCTGAAATAATAAAGTGGCAAGAATGCACCAGCACCTAACCGAATAATTTGTAACAATCAACTCACCTCTAGTAAAACAATTGGAAGATGCGAAACGGAATAGCAAGATCAACTGACAGGCAAGTCAAGCATTGATGGATAACGAATGAGTAACCAGAAATGGGTGCATTGAAGAAAAATACACAAATGGAAGGACGGATGAAATGAAGCACCGTTGACTTCCAACAACAATAGAGAGCGAAAAAATACATTCCAAATCCACGCAACCAGCCACAACGCACATTGGACACACCGCTCTGCGAGTACTTTCTTCCGATGCACAGTTACTCCAATGTGGCCGATGTTCCTCCCTTCTTTTCACAGCCTCGCATCTCACACTTCCCAAACTGGTCCATTTCAATCCAACGTCAAATACACTTCCCACGGGCATAGTTTATACTTCCGCAAGACGAATGGCACGCAATCAATCCTCCACAGGAATCTACATCCACATCGGTCGAAGATTCACACCGGCATCGCCGCACATCCGACAAAGGTGGAAACCATAACCCCTGAGCATTCCCAATCCACTGAGGCCGTAGATGGGGAGACACAGAAGTAGCAAAAGTGTGGGGAAGAAGTATTTGCCACGTCGAATGAGGAAATGAAGGAAGGTGGTGAATCGACCTCCTCTTGTCCCCTTCTCCGCGTCATCACCGTTCTTCCCCTTCAACGCTAGACTTGCAAAATAGATTCAATCCACCATCACAACTCAGTGACTCACAAAACTCATCATTCCACACCCAAATCATTCAACGCATTCCAACTCAAAACGATGCAAACTCTGCCAAGCAGAAAGTCTACAGCCATCCAATATGCTACGCACTGATTAACACTGCCAGCATCGACTACTCCAAGTTCACAAAGAACTCACCCCTCTTACAAATCTAGCCAACTATCCACTACAGTGGGTTTGGCTTATGCCGAACAAACAAAATCTGTTGTCAGAGCAACAGACAAATCATGAGACAAACCTTCCACCAACACACAACTACACGTGAGGGAACAGAACGTTCCGTCGAAAATGCACAAGCATTTGCCGTCATATGCCAACCAAATAGACGCGAGCGGTGCCAATGCACCAGTTTGCAGTACCCCTTCATATGCACGCACACTTGCCCATTCAACGCGACCAAAGTGCCAATCTGAGGTAAGACAGTTAAGGGGCACATTGAAACACTCCCTCTCATTTGTTTGACGTCTGTCTCGCCGAATGGCTCACACAGATACTGAGTTCCAAGCATGCACGGTGTTACCTCCAGCTAGTGAATGGAGCATTCGACTCTCAGTCACAGATCAGCCATCACAACAAATGACAACATAGCATTAGTCTTCAATTAAGGATAATTCACTCACCTCCTTGTTTGCATCACATCATCGCAAACTGGCGCAATCATGAGATTGAGAAGACGATCAGGAACATGGAAAGTGTTCCAAGCTCAGAAGAACAGGAAAGCAATCGGCGCTTGAAACGTTGCACACTGATGCGCATCGACTGGTCCGACTACTCCAAGTGCACAAAGCAATGGCTTTCCGTTGAACATCAGTTCACTGCACCAAACATTGCGTGCTGTCGAGTACCGCGAATTTCTTGTCACAGCAACACGACTGACTGTTTCCAATCCAACGAACATATTTTGCACTCTTGTCACACAGGCACGGCGCAACCAATCGTCTACAATGGCCCAACTGCCTGTCATTTACAGAACAACTTGATTTGCAGCATAAATGGCGAAGCGAAAGGACGCAACTGGAAATGGCGATCAGAAATGCCTCACTGGAATTAGTTCCATGCGGCATTAGGTAAATGGAGGGCAAAAATGATTGCAACCTTTCTTCGCTTCCAACAGAACGTCCAATAGGAAAACGAATGGAGGTGGGGAGTCCATCACCTACAGTTCTGTTGTTGCCTCGCGATTGCCTTCGTTCCTCCCCCTCCTCCTCCTCCTCCACGTCAGACGTTTGCTAAGAGGAAATATCGTGGTATTCAGTGAACACCACTGCAAAAAACTAGCAAGCCTCAATCACTTCCGAAACACTAACTACAAAGTGCTGCGAGAAATCTGCCTTTCAGGGATCCGACACGTATCAAGTTGCAAAGCGAATGATACGTTCTTTTGTAGTGGCAAGAGGAAATAGCCCATATGAACCTTGCATGTCTATAAAGTGTTCATCTCGTTGATAACGCCACATGTAGAGCAGATCACCTTGTTATATTCGCAATTGTGTTCTGTAGCACCCTCAGGGTCACCTAAATCCTCAACGCGAAACTTAATGGCCATAAAATCTCACAGCAAACGCTCATGAAAAGGGCACCCTCAGCCTAAAACCCTAAACACAACACAATCAGTGGACTTCAACGAACCGACAGAGGTCCAGATGGGGCAGGCGAAGCAGCACACTTAAACAAACTTTAGGAAAATTAAACCCTAACTAAAAAATAAATTGCAGGCTATTAGGAGACACAGCCAAATTTTGTTGCAGTTTTTGAATTTTAAAAACAAATAACAAACTGGATTATATGATTTATTTCTGATCTGTCATTAGATTCCTCACGACGGTAGAAGGGGCTAGTTTAACTGTTTCCTTCTCCGAACAAAAATATTTCGAACTCACAGAACTCGTGTATTCATGCCTTACTATGTGCAGCACCTTAACTATGAATAATTAGGTCAGACTATTATGAAGCCGCGCCAAATCTAGTGCTTTGCTTTACACGCCTTCTATCATTTTGCTACGAACGAGGGAAACCCACAAATATTTGCCACTCGTGCAGGCGTAGCTGTGCACTACATGCCTCACAGGTGTTGATTAATATTGGGATGTTTTTCTTTGCCATTCTGGGGTACCAATATGCGTCTGACTGCATAATGCAGGAGGCCTCGAGGGCGTGCGCGCTATACGAAATTCTGCAAAATTTACACTTTCGTTGTGACAGACTTTGACAGTCTCTCGCGTAGTATTGACGCATGCGCTGAGGTAACCTGTGTCGATTAACCGCTATTTTATCCTACATCACCATGCGCAATGTTGAGATGTAGTAGAATAGCCACCATTCGCTTAGTCCCTTACCACGCCACACAATAATGCAATTGCCTCTACTCCTAAAATTGATTTACTAATGGAAAAACAATGCATCATGCCATCCACCTAATCCGTCTCATAGCATTGCCCATTGCGGCATTTATCTCGTCGCCTGTCTAGCCATTCTTTTATAAAATGAGCAAGTAGTCTGCTCGATGGTCATATGTTAGCATTCATTACTAAGGCCAACCTTACAATGGCACAACATTTGCAAATTCTAAACAATGCTTCATGTGTTGGAGTTTGACATCGACGCATTGTTTGCCCACTAATCAACACTTCCTCCCACCTAGGTTTGTTGATTCTACTTCTTGCACCTTCCTCTGCCCCCGTGTGTATTTTCATCTTTCAACAACTGTAGCAACCGTCACTGCACTTAGCTGTGCAAAGAAAGAAAATGTGAAATCACTTGTAATCACCACCAAAGCAAGTTTCGGACACATTGAAAGGGCTATTTATGCTATTTCTCTAAACTATGTCAAACATGGCGGGATCGAGCGTGTTGCTGGGACCTCCCTTAGCGTCAACCCGAAGCAGACTCAACGAGTCAAACTCTACCATGTCTTCTACTACTGTCAAGTGTTGGGTTTCACTTCTGCCTTTGTTAAACACCCCGCCAAAAGCAGTCGTGGCTCGCTCACTCTACGATATGCGCATCAACATCCTTGACATCCATGAGAAGTTAAACTACATCCTACCAACAATTTGTTTCTCTCGAAGCAGGCACAATGTGCTTGAACTTCTCACCCGTGTCTGTATCACGCTGACGACTAAATTTATGAGTTTATTGAAGTCATTAGATGACCATTTTGACAGTGGGTAATTACACATTTCCCTTAGGTGAATTGCTTTTTTTGCTTGCTTCAACTTCATCGTCTTCCCAGTGACATTGGCATTAGCAAGAGCGAAACTGGCAGTGAAATTCTAGTAGGGATTTTAGAACTTGACCAGAATTAAGCAAGCGCAGATCGCACTCATCCCCGTTGACCCCACAAAATATGCTCACGTACGGTGTCTTGTCATTGGCTGCCGATCATTCGTTTATCATTGCCACTACACTGTTCAAGGGCACAACACACGATGGGGTATCGATGCTGTGAAAGGAAGCAAAGCATACCACTTCGTCCTCATCTCATACTTCTTCCACATCTCGTCCACACGGTGACGAGACCACGTACTGCAAATAGACATTCCACAGATCTGTTTTCTGTACCCACTGTAAACCTCCTCGGCCAACGTCTACCTGCGAAGGCTGCTTAACCCTATTTGAAGGGCATTCCATGGAGGAGCGCATCGTCGAGAGCTCCAAGTTTAAAAGGAAGGGGTGAAACTGGTGATAGTACAGATGAATTTGCCCATAACATTCAAAAGTGGCATATGCGTAGAAGGGCGTAGATGTCGCCTCCCGTAGTGAGCTCACTCCCACCCACTAATATCTACATTAGGGTTCCGTGTGTGTGCATGCAGGATGTCTTGTGCACTGATGTGTTGGTTTCCGTTCGGCAGGGAATCGACCGTTCAGTGGCCAGTGGGGCAGCGCTAGCAATACGATTAGTTCAAATCCACCTGAAGCAAGAGGGTGGTGGCAATATCGCCTCCTCCATCAGTCTCTTCCACACATCCAAGTACCCACACTGCCCTCCATCACCCGCCATTACCAAATTGAAGATGGTAATTTATCTCAAAGCATCTTTCACCTCCTTCTGCCTCAAATCCTACGTCACTGAGGTGGCTAATGCTAGAGCCGAAGCGAGCTGATGTGCAGACATCTTCCATCTCAACGAAGGTGTCATTCATCAACTGCCAATACCCTCCTAGCCAAGGAGGGCAAGAAAATAGCCAAGAGATGGAGACAAGCCTCAGCGTGCATGCCACTTACTTGCACCTTGTCGAGTTGGTGTGTGGTAAGAGTACATTAAAACTGCTACGCATTTCCATTTCCTCACCTTTCATGGACCTCCCTTTTGGAGCCAGCTCAAGTCATTCCACTAATAAATCTACCTGGCTTGTTCAACGCCAGCCTCATCTACTTGGCAGTTGTACTGGTCTACAGGTAGGCCAAATTGTGGATCTCCTCTAATGTGGTCAATTTGGACGCATTGTGCTCAGCATCAAACGCTTCAGTTCACTCAAACTCGTTTTTGTGGAAAGTGGTTTTGTATTCAGCGATGGCGATAGATTCCCACTGGCGGAGCGTCACAGTAGCGTGAGGGTGTTTTGAAAGAGATGAATAGCAGAGGAATATTTGTAGCTTCAGATTGTTAGTTACAAATTGTCTTTGAATTCCAGTCTCATTGAACCCTTCAGCTGCAAGTGGATGCTCTCACTTCGTTCCATGCACTCCCGCCACTCCTCGAGTAAAATTATAAAGTTATTAGCAAGGAAGGGGTTGTGATGTTGTACATTGCTTAAAGAAGCGACACGCACCCTCTGCCATCCTAATAAGCTTCCCCGTAGACCGTCACAGTGCAGTTGATAGTCTACAAATCCCCTTCTTCATAAGCTAATAGCCCACGCACAAAAACAAAATTAAGGCATTTGGGTAAGGTAGACTTACGATGCGGCAATTCTGCCTGAGAATCGGCACAGAACCACCCAGTCGCCAGAAACACCTTTCCTATACACTAGTCAGCTTTGATGTTTAGGCTTGAGAGACAATACCTCTATTCGCTAGGAAAAATTTGCTTGCTGTCATCATCATTTGGGCTGGCTGCCTCCTCACTGAAGCTGTAATCAGCTAATGCACTGTGGATGATGATCCATCACCATCTCACACAAGAACTAAGAGGATGACAGCATGTTTGGAAGGCCATTCCACCAAGTGGAAGTACAGCCTGAAGAGAGTAACAGAAACACTGTATGCAACCATCTATATTACCATCCTGACTATTGTTTAACTACTTTATCCCACCAACAATTCAATGCATTCCCTTCAAAACTACGCATCGCAGGTCATTGTGTCCATTTCTATGGCAATGGCATTCCATGCTGCAAAAGTAATTGCAACTCTGTAAGCACAGCCAAGTGGTTTGGGGCACGAATCGTGCAACGCCGTCTAATTTCAGCGTTCAAGCAGCATTCCTTCACACCCATTTATACCAGAGGTAGTGTTTTGATTGTTTAGACTTGCCTTAACTTAGCTATCTTATTGTCGCTTGCACTTCTGCAATCGCAAAGCAGCGTTGACGGTCATCGTACTCTCCCAAACACCCCAGTGATTTCAATAGAGTTAATAAAAGCAATATGTTACTTATTTTATTTGAGTAGAGCAAGACAATGACACCCACATTTTAGCGTCGGTTAGATGAAGGTGGGGGAAAACAAGAACTGAGTCGGAATTTAAAGGAGCTAATTGTTCATCACTGGGGCCCCACTTTCTACGCAGCCGAAACAAAGCATCGGCTGTACTTATTCCAATTGGCCAATTGTAGTGTGCAACACTTTCGTTCACCCAAGAGTCAAACCAAATCAGTTAGTTAGAGGCGGAAAAGAGACCACCATATTAAACACGTATAATTGAGTGCAGCAGATTTGTCGATAACAACAATTCAACTGGACATAGTCTTTGCAACGCTGACAGTCCTAGAGCTGAAATGATGTTACAAGAATGTAAACAGGGTTTGGAAATGTCCATATAGAAGAGGATACATAGGAACGATTTGTGTTTGTAGAAAGATGTAGATTGGGTCAAGAAGGAAAAGCTCCAAGTGAGCTCTCTCTTCTTTGACTTGACAATTACCAATCATGGCTACTAGCAACTGCAAGAGGCACAACAACCTCCACACCATTGTTGGTGGCCAGATACACATGAATTGACGAATGCCACTGCGCATGTCAACGGTTCGCATTGGTGCTGGTGACACCAACAGTGATAGCCTCTAGCCAATCAGGGGGCATTTAGGCACCACGGTGAAGACGTGGATGTGAGGTGCCTGATAGCAATTCAAATGACATATTTCTATCGCCACACAATTTCCTTACTGCCTGAGACAGTCTGTTTACATTTGACGTCTCAACTACGCCGATTAATCCTTTACGCAGTTGTGCCATTTCTCACACCACTTTCATCAACCGTACATTTCTTCCTTGTCGCGCTCCCTGGAACCAAGCTCATGTCTTCTTTTGACCTCAGCCTCAGAGCATGACATGACATGAGTTAAGCGATGACAGCTCACTCACACGCCCCCCCTTCCCTGTGAGCTCCCCTCACTAACACTCTGTGATCACGTGACCGCATAAACGTAACCAACTTTTATTCACCCACATTCTCGTCAATCCATCTAC
Source organism: Taenia hydatigena (assembly GCA_036345935.2). NCBI lineage: Eukaryota > Metazoa > Platyhelminthes > Cestoda > Cyclophyllidea > Taeniidae > Taenia > Taenia hydatigena. The sequence goes on along the minus strand of JADWOT020000004.1, from coordinate 6,474,602 downwards.
TGATACATGATGTTGTCTCCACTTGGAGCCAACAGCAACGCATGATGACATGAGCGTGACTTTGCAACAAAATTGCGTGTTTAAAGCTGGCGAAACAAGAGGCGATCATACTTCAAGGTTCAGTGGTAAAAAGAATTAGGTAAAATAAAATTAGAGTAGAAATTAAATGACTAGCCAGCGCTGTTGTTGTAAGGGCTCAACTGGGGTATCTTCTCGCGTCAGATGAGCGACCAACTCACTGCCTCAACTGTAAATGGAGCTATCATCAAGGTGCTACTACTTTCGCAAGCCTTTGTGCAGCAGTCTAGTAGTTTGGAGAATGTTTAGCAATCGGCTGCTACGAAAATGGTGTCAGTGTCGCAGGCACTGCACAAGGGTGGATGAATAACACAAACTTCCTTCCCTACCCTCTCCACTCTCACTCGCTTAACAGTGCAACTCAATGCACCTAGCGCTTCCAGAAGCATGCTTTGAAGGAGTATTCAACGTTTGGCAAGGTCGGTGACCTTCCCACATCCCATTCATGTAACAATGAGAGGTAGTAATGCTCTCCTCAAGATGATGCATTAGTTAGCAGCGCATACGATGCAGTGAATGGTCTGATGAAGCAAGAAGCCGTCGGTTTAGCACATAAGAATAAGCAGTCAGACCCTACACCCCAACCCGTCTATGTTTTAATAGAGTGAGCCATGGCATGAGTGTACGCTTCATTAAAACGCAATGGTGCATACAAAAGGGAGGGCGGGAGGAAGGGAGGGAGCGCTGTTGTGTGAGAAGGGATCATTGGTTTGCTATGGTCGGGCGCCAGCTTTCGACCGCGACGCTTTACGCCGTCGAGTAGGAGCGAGCGCAGCCCTCCGTTGCTGAACTACGAAATGCAAAGAAGAGGAAGAAGATTCGCATGGTAACAACTACTATTGAGGGCTAGATGTCGCTTCCACTACGGTGTCGGCTCGAATAACAATAATTATCCAAAAGGAATCAGATACGAGATTCTGTGAATGAAGTAAATTAGGAGCGCTATGACATTATGCACAATTTTGACGTAGTGAGGAGGAACCGAGGATACTGTCCTACAAGCATCAAACTGGAAGTGGAAGGTTTGCGTTTAGCTTAGTGTTGGATTTATGTGTGAGGAGATCGCATACAACTACTTCAACGGTGCCCTTTGTGACTGCAAATGACATCAAAATAATCCGAAAGTGGACTCCTAGCTAGTTCCTGAAGCAGCTCTGAGGGGCAGAGGAAGGGATAAGAACTTCACATACACATTCTAAAAATGCCCTTCTTAGCCAAGACACGTCTATTGTGTCTATCAGTTTCATCCAGCACCACTTTTTGTTTTGAATGCTGGTGTGCATCAGTGTCGGAAGAGGAGGCACTTATTCGTGAAACGGAGGTTTGGGCAGATGTGGTTGAGGAAGCTGCTGACACGGGTGCAGCCTTAACTGCTGTGCTCGACTGCACCTGGGACCGGTCCACTTGGACAGCAAAAGAGGCAGTGAAGGAGGCTGGAAGAGCAGAACTCGTTTGATTACCAAAATGTAGCACAAATGCCATAAGTGGCACGGGGATGTGAGCTGTGAGGAATTCAGTCGGTGATTGCAATATGCATGAAGATTTGCAAAGTACATCTGATGGAGCACAGTGCACGCAAACACAAATCTTGGTTCTGTTCGGTCTAGTCTAACATCAGTAAACTATCCCTTGCAAAAGAGGTGTGGCAAAGCGAGTGCAAAGACATAGACGGAAGGTGAAAACGAAAAGGCGTAACTTACGCCTTTTGTGGTGGTGCCGCTCCTTCACCACCTTCGAAAATCTCAGTGTGAGGGGATTGTCTGTATGGACCACCCTCCATTCGCCATCACCCTGATGCTGCTGACCGTCACCTTTGGTCGAGGCGGAACCAGAAGTTGCTGATGAAGTTAGAGGCATTGACGACCGATCGCTATTTGGTTTCATGCTTTCTTTTGCGATCTTGCCAACGACTATTCAGGTCCTCGTGTGTATCACCACTGAGACAGAACCTTGAAGGGCTGACTAGATATGGAGATGGGATGATGGCAGTTTAGACGCCATTGGACTGTATTGATATGCGCTCATGCAATGCATTTGATTGGGCAATCGGTCACTGAGAATAGAAGTCAAATGAGGACACGTTGACAGCCAGACGTCGAGATGACTGCTCAGTCTTATCACATTGACCTGTCTTTGCGTAGTGTCACTTCCATGCACCAGCTCGACACAGGCTGAGTTGAGTCGACTGCTCAAGCCTCCACATAGCCATCCCACTTGTACTTCTTATGCCTTTATTTTGTTTACAAGCAAGAGGGGAGAGTGAGGCTTCTACTGACAATGGTGGGTTTGCATCAACTCTTTAAGTCTTCTGACACTTGACTGGAACGCTGCATCAATTGGCGACTGTCGAAACATAGAGCAGGTGCATGACTGTGCAGCATCGTCTCGAATCACACAGAGTGTGCTGAGCAGAAGGCAGTGTAGTGGGGATGCACTAGCTGTGATGCTAGTTTGAAGGTGTAAACGAGCAGTTTCGGTTGTGCCGATGTTTCCTACGATGCAAGAGAAAAGTGGTTTAGACGTGGTGCGGTTCATTGTGGGCAATTAGTCGTGCCTCAGAGATTGCAGAGAATAGAGATGCGGGAAGGAGAGGGAAGAAAGTGATGACGGTGTGAGAATGAAGTTGGGCTAGTTTTGCAAGAAGCACGCAGGTTGACGGACCAGTGTGTGTCGGCGCCTCTGGGTGGCGGTCGCGTCCACTCAGACACCAAAGTGATCCGATCTCTACGTCAGTAAACACTGTAGTCTACGCAGTAACGTTTTCTAATTAAACTGCCACAAAGCACACCCTTATCCACGTTTTTGTGGCACATGTGCTATAAACTAAATGTCTGCATCTCATGTACTCTTTGTTTGAACGCGGCCAAATCGTAATCGCAGATGGCAAACGGCTTGCCATGACACCGTCAGTAAGAAATGCGTGTGAGGTGATTGAACACTTTGCATGGGAATGTCTGCATTACGTGAATCGTGGCTTGATGTTAATCATGGCTTAGACAACCAGTTTGAGGTGGGCAAATTATCAAGCCTTATAATGTAAGTAAACTTGTCCTATCACAGCGGCTCAGTGATTAACATGTCACACCACACACTACTTCACACGCACAAATAAGTGTGATTTCCTCAAACCCACCCCCACTATCACGACTGCGTGCACACTGATTAGTGAGTGGATGATTGCTGCTCCTCCTCTTCGTCCTCCGCCAACCGCAACTTCACTTTGCCTCGGGCTGTTAGCATTGATGTATGTCTGCCTTCATGTCTGCCATAACGCACCAACCAACCACAGATGGTAGCCGAGAACACAATGCTGAGGCTGGTTTAGCAGCTAGAGGAAACTCACATTCTTCTGCAAGTGATATGCTGCTTAGTGCACTTGCGGTCAAGAACATTTATGGTAGGTGACGTACGTAGCACACTCGTTGGTGATTCAAGCTCTTTCGCTTGATAGTGTTCCACACAGCGTTTCATGTTATATGCCCTTCATTTGCCCGAAAGCCCTTTCGTGAGTTGGAATGTCCAGCCGATGGCTGTACCTGTTGATGCGTATTTAAGCATCTGGATGGTCGCTTTTAACCACACCTTCATGGCTTGGATAAGAAAGAGGTTTGAAGCCAACTGTCGCTGAGGCTGTGTGCGGCTGAGGGAATAAAGGCAAATGTTGCAACCACTTCAGTGATTCGTGCGGTCGTGTTTGCAATCATTCTATTTATGTGAAGAAATCAGTGTGCATTTGCCATTCCTTCCAAGCAGCGCAGCATCGTGCTTTGCAATGTCATTTCATGCTAAATTGCGACCTTAAGCATCAACGGCCTAATGGATACAATGCAACTGCACTTCCTTTTTTACATAAAACAGAAATTATTGCCCTCAATAAAGCATGATTTGCGCCTTAAATAACGCATTTTGTCAAAGTGGGAGGAGATACAAGTGTATAAAGGGTTGGAAGATGAACGGCTCCACCTTACACTTTAACTGTAGCAAACAACTCTCGCACCCACTCAAATCCACTTCAAAGTCTGCCTAAGAAATAATCATAAACCGACGTTGATAGAGCTTGTTGACTTAGTTAAATTGACGCAAATCCTATTTACATCATCAATTACTCCTTCAGTAGCTAGTCAGATGCTAAGTCAGCAAATGACCTACGATTTAGCTAACCTTTGCCATTCACTCTCGCTTTGCACACTTCTTAGCCAATCAAATTCGTAAATATTAGCTAACACGGCCACACTTACCCCCACGATGAAACTATTGCAAGTTTGCGTAACAAATCCAGTCGGAAACGCTATGGCCATTATCTTACAAAGTCCACGATTGACACGAAAGTGCCATTGAATGGGACGGCACAGAAAGAATTATGTGCGAACCCGTGACACCGCTCCCGAAGCCACATCAGACGATGCAAATGAAATGGCCTTCTATCCTCGGGCACGATTATTAATAAGAATTTGTTTTAACACCAAAGTTAACTAACAAGCATAATCCACACCTCGGATTCAGTTACTCGGACGGCTCCTCGCTGGGGTGGGATTGATCTGACCCCACACAATCCTCCGCATGACGTGTCTGTGACGTGTTTGGCCCCTCTGTCGTGCCATAATCGCCGCGGTTATGAAACAAACCCTCACAACTGTTTCATTTTGGCACCCAAACAATTGTTTTATTACAACTTCATGTTTGTCCGTTGGACTTCATTCGCATTGACAACCCTTTCAACAAAGTGAAATAATGCCTGGCATGGTGTGAAAAAGAGAACCGATGTGACCTTACACTTCTTAAATCCAATTGGGTAAATCTAAAAAGTGGAAGAGAAGTTGTCACATACATGGCGGCGTAGCAGTGATAGTCGGATTGTGACACCATAGCGGTGATTGAGCTGGTCAAAGCAAAAGCTCCCTTCCAGACGTGACTACCTGAGGTTGGCCTAAGCTACTTCTTGTCTCTTCTTGCTCTGTTGCAGATAGGCGTTTGCTTCAATCGTCTTAGTTGCGCTCCCCACTGAACCCACGTAATCACAGTCGTCGCGAGTCATTTTCGTGGTCGACGAGCCGCACAGATTTCCGGCTCTCATAAACCAAATAACTTTTAGTCAAAAGACGTGTGTGTATGTAGTGTTGTTTTTGTGCATTTTTTACATAAATAAGCAAGATACCTCATGGTAAGCTGCGAAAACATGTCTAGTAGGATTCCAAATCTAATCAGAGTGACTTATTCTACTGAAGAGGGATTCTGGTTCAGCCACACTATCATGGGCTCGGACAGGAAAGTGGTTTGGAGCCAACTGCCGCTGAGGCTGTGTGCGGCTGAGAGGATAAAGACAAATGCTGCAGCCACTTTGGCAATACGAGCGGTCGTGTTTGCAATCATTCTAATTGTGTGGGGAAACCATTCTGTGTTTGCAGTGCAGCAGCGTGATTTGCAGAGTCATTTCCTCTTAAGTGACCGCTAGTCACTTTGAAAATCAAGTTTATTAATGAGGCGTAAACAAACCAATGATAGACTAGAGCATAGTAAACCACGTCATACTTCACTTCATCCATGATAAGTTGTTTTGGGGAGAATTGAATCTTCTGCATCGAGTCATGTGACGATGGGTTGCCCTTTGACCTCATTGGAACAATGTGCGTTATCAATGCAAGCATGGGCAAGTGAGACTCCTTCCAGCATGAAGGCCTGACACTCTCATCCACTGACTAGCTAATTGGTTGCTAGTTGGATAGCCACATCGTCGTTATACATGATAGTGACGGTGACTTCTCATTCCCTCAAAGGGGACGACTGCTATAAAGAATAGATGCGTAGGCAGGGAGCCATTTGCTCCAACCGTCCATTAGACACAAAACAATTGTTATTCCTTTTCCATTAGAAGATAAAATTAATGTCTTTAGTGAACCAATCCGTACGCATAGGTTTCGACGCAACTATTACATTTAGCCGAATTGGGGGAGGAGGTTGGGTTTACTTAAAGGGTGAGGGGGTGAACGACCCCACCATGGAGTCTTTGTTTTGGCACCAAAGTTAACTAACAAGCATCATCCACACCTCGGATTCAGTTACTCGGACGGCCCCTCACTGGGGTGGGATTGATCTGACCTCACACAATCCGCCGCGTGACGTGTCTGTGAGGCGCCATAATCCCTCAATCGTTTGCCACTCTCCACAATGATAAACCGAACCCTCACAACCACTTCATTCTGACATCCAAGCAATTACTCCAGTACAAATTTATGTCAATCTGATGGACTTAACCTCGATAGAATGCCCCTCCCATGAAGATAATGTTGTGTGGTGTGGTTTTTAGAAGGAAAGCAATGTGGCACACACTTCTTAAATCCACTTAATTGAATCCGATTTGCAGGAGGATTTGTCACGTACATGCTGAAGAGGAAATGATGGTGCAACTGTGATGCCTTAGTGGTGGCTAAGCTGACCATCTGATATCGGCCTAAGCTAATTCTTGCCTATTCTGGCTTCGTTGCAGATAAGCATCTGCTTAAGTTGCCCTACTTATGCTCATAACCGACAAACACTTTAATGGAGAGCCGTGTGTACGTGGTTGTAGCGTCCCGAGGCCCCCTCAAGGAAAAAAAAGGCAGAATACTAGGGCAGAATGCACCAATTCAATGGGCAGAGGGAAATAAGCTGCTGCTTTGGCCCGGAAGCCAGCCTACGCAGCTAGGGAAATAATGGCCACCTCTGTGACCTTAACCGAAACCGGCAGTTCCAACAAACAAAGTACTACATATATATTCTTCAAACTGAGTGAAATAAGCTCTAATTTAATATATTTATTGCAATTCTTGAATATCGTGATGAAAGATTTACCGGTAGATGCCGTAAAATATGATAGATATAGAGATGAATGGCAAAAATAGTTGTATGTTGAAATGACACATCATTTTGCATCTGATTAAATTTGGACATACTTTTTAACATTCAAACTCAGAATGCTAATCTTAGAATGTTCGACTGCCCTTGAACTTGCTTTTTTTAAATCGCTTGCGTTGCATCCGCGCGACCTTCATTTGCTGCTGGAACCAACCACCACACTTCTTGGTAAGTCGGTATCCGTTGATTCTGTAACCAACGGATGCTCTGCAAAATGTTAAGCATTATAGAGTAACCGATTCTTACACTCCACGATTCTTTTCAAAAAATTATGACTTCCAGCCGACATATTGGTCGACATTCAGCAAAGTGTACCAAAGTCGTAATTATCTTCCGTTTCTCATTCCGATGCATTCATATTTAGCACTCCACTGATGCCACACAGTCGTACACGCCTGGGCTCAGTGCAGTGCAGTAGATACAAAGGCAAAAAAGTTCCACGTAGAGCGAATTGTGTATGTACTCGGCATGGCCATTCCTTTTAATGCTTATGAAGGGAAGGTATAGGGCCTTGCCAATGTGATGACATAGGTTTAATTATTGGATGAGGTAAATTGTTTAGCTTTCGAAGGCTAATTTTAAACAGGAGAACATAGGCAAAGGTGGAGATGGAGGAAGGGAATTGATAAACAGCAGAATTCAAATGAATTGTAGCTGATAAGTTTACCGTTTCGTGCATTCCTTCATTCGAGATTGCCTTGCAAGCGGCAACATGTCGCTGCCATCCTTCTCCAACACCTTCATCACCTTCTCTGCTTTACCTTGGTCAATGCCGTGCAGAACACAAAACGCGCAAAGGCTCGGTTCTTTGCGTAGCAGATTTGCTTATGACGCGCCGTTTTGCCGAATATGCCACCAATCAGACGAATTCACGAATGATCGCGAGTCGGAGTCCCGTGGACGATTAATTGCGCCATGCCTGTGTAGTGGAAGCGTGAAACATGTCCACCAGTGGTGCATTCAACACTGGATTGAAGTCAGTCGGTCGAAGGAATGTGAGCTGTGCCACTTTAAGTATGTCATGCGCAGACAGACCAGGCGGAATAAAGGAGGGTGGCAGTGGAAAGTAAGAAGACACCTTATGCATACATGCGCATAAAATGGTTAATTCACTTATAAGTAAACCTGTTTTTAAACAGCCTTTTACAGAGCAGTCTGTTTAGTACATACTTGAAAATATTTGCTTGCATTTGGATGGCAGCCATGCTCTGTATCAGCTTCCATTCATTCATTCGTCCACTACGCATCCATCCACCGTTAACGTAGTTTGGCTGACCAATGCATTGTCGTAGATGGATGACAGACGGATAGCACTTCTTGTTCTTTTTAGTGGAAGTCCTGCAGTTTTGAAATCCCTGTGCCAATCCTCACATGCTGGTTGATTTGGTCGAGTGCTGCCGCATTCACCAATACTCCCACAGGACTGTTGTGCTCTCTCTTCCTCTCTGGAATAATGAGCCTCGTTAGTGGCGGTTTCGCTAAGATCGTCGTTTTGCGGATTTCAGTCCCTTGCAAATTAATAACAGCCCCTCCTCGAGCAAGCTATGTGTATGTGGCGGAAGAACCTTCGAGTAAATGAATTGCGAGGTTGGGTTGCGCTGCGATGGTGAGGGATTGAATGAGGAGGAGGGGTCACCTTCTGCTGGACACTTTCGAGCTCCTTCTCATTCCTGCACAGTGTTTGTTCATTCCCCTCACAATCAATCATCCATGTCACCGCTCTGTAAAGCCATAGCATTTCTCCTTCTTCGGTGTGTTCACATTTAAAAGCTGTTACACTGCGAAACTTAAAGATTGTTAAATGGTTTGCGAATGTGTGTGAGTTATTCAATTCGACGTTAGGATGTATGATTAGAGGGTCACAAAGCTCCGAGGTATGTTCTGCTCACAGCGCGTGCCGGACTTTGCATTTGCTACGAATCTAGCACCGTGTAGTGCCAGGTGATTGGCAGATTTTTCCCTTTGTTTCCAACAGATTAGACCCCTCCTGCCATAACCTCTCCCTTTTGATATCATCCACTATCCAACCAACCACCAGGACAGCTTCAACTGCTCCCCTTCTAAATTATTCTGCGAAACGAACAAGCGATGAGGAGTGCTGTTGCTGGATAACAAAATCTCGTCCAAATTCAATAAAAAATTTGTATGCGTTTCGACTTGTTCATATACGTGCACACAACTATAAACAAGTCAACTTGATCCATTACAAATACATAAACTGAGAAGTAACATAAAATACATTCATGCACAATGAAAACACCAGTAAATACCAAGATAAAAGACATACACTTCAAAATACAAACAAATCCGAATTCAAGAAATGGGCCCAGAGTAGATTTCAAAACAGCTCTGCAGCACTCCCGCCCATTTCCACTCCAATTCACCGGCCTTTCTCAACGCGATCACAAGCCTGCCTACCAGCTCAACACTAACCCCACATCCATCTCGTCTGTTTACCTGATAACCATGCAATTATCCAATGCTTGAACCAAAAGAGCTAACACCTATCGCTACGCCATCAAACGCAACAATATCATCCACGGCAAGATCCGCATCGCAGGTCAAGGGGGACGCCCCCACAAATGACTTCAAAATCCCACGTTGCATGTCATTTCACACACTCATCACATGTAGCTTCATCACTACTGTAAATTCCTAGCATCCGAAAAGAACAAAAGGAAAAGTGGAAAACCGACGCACAAACCACTTCACACTAGAATGAAGACTGAGATCAACCGCGAAATCGCAATTCAGCAGAACAAATAAATACGATTAGGTTTCGTCATTTTAAATCAAAACTAGCCTCTGAATTAAATTTGCTCTATCTCTGGCTTTTAAATACAACAAATGCACTGCCAAAACTCAGCAATACTAACAGACTTGCATGCATGCATTTATACGCATCTTCAAAATAGTGAACCACAATAAAGCAACCAGAAAGTTTTTATAAAATTTAAAGAGCAATGTTCACAAAACCACAAACTGGTATTAAAAAATGTGTCAACCTCTGCTTAGGGCCTATGAAAATGTCAAAACTAAATAGTTTGCAGCATGTCTACGGAGCGACTTAAGCTACTACCGATAATGTATGCATTCAGCATAAAGTCTGTGCCTTCGTCGTTCCCCTGATCACCACGCTCTATATCTCACCTGCTTCTTAGAAGCAAGTGTAGCGTCAAAGTCAATTTAGTCAAAGACCCGATAAGGGATGAACTAGTACGCCACTCTTTTTATTCAGGCAGTGCTGATTGAGCCGAAGTAGCAACTTGTACACTGAGCATCCTTATTCCTTCAACCTACTAACATCCCAAGCCACCTCAATTGACTTCTTGGGTGATCGACATGATTCCTTGCTTCTCGAGGCTGCATACGATAAGGGGATGTCGCTAGCACATCGCAGTCTCCATTGCACCCTTGGCAAATGTAATGCCACCTGAATCAGATGAGCCAGCAGAAGCAAGTCTGACACCTGACAAGATCAAGGAACCCATGGCAAACTTCGATTTCACGAGTCCTCTTCCTCGAACCCATGACAATGCCAGTCACTTAGTTGAGGTGCCTACCCACCTTGAGGAGAGTAAGTAGAGCTTTGGTCGCATCGCCTTTGTTGGGTGGTTGGAAAGCATCCTCCTACTGGCAATTTCCTATTTTATGCCCTTGTGGCCCTTCTCAGTACTACAGCTGGCCCTATTTGTAGATGGATCCACAAACTGCAGACAATTTGTGCATCCATTATTCTGTACACATGCATTCCCTTTACTTACGTACTTTGCATTCCCTAACACGTGTTTCGCGCAAATTCCAGTCCACGAAAGAGTCTAATGAGCCATGTCATCAACCGTTAGCGACAAAAAATGCGTGTGGTTGTGCCCCCAGCTTTATCTAGGCGTCGATGTGTACGATTTATACGTAATCAAATAATGCACGGATTCAACGAAGGTAACTGTAGAACTTTGCGACTTGTCTGAGGATAAAAGCAGGCATACCACTTGAGCAGAACAACTGTATTCATCACGTAGAAATAATTTGTGCTTGTAGCGTAGCCTAGAAGTTAGGCCACCCGACGAAGGTACGGTGGTCGTCCAAGTGACCGTAGACGAGACTGAGAACTCAACAATCAACAAACGCGAATTTTTGCTCTGAATATTTCCATTACTATGCTAATCGGAAGTGGCATGGTGTTTGGTTTAGCTATGGACAACTAGCTGAGTCCTCACTTTTCCGGAGAAAACATACCAGTACTTCATGCTAACAGTGCACAGATGTAGTACTTATCTTCTTCAAATGTGCTTTGTAGGCCAGAGGCAAAGGAACAATTTGAACCTGATCGCCAAGCAGTGTAGTCCCTCTCTGGGGCGCGACACATCCTCGTCTTGAACTCTTCTACAGTATCTTTCTCTACTCTCTCTCTTACTATTAGTAGAGATGTCAAAGCGTGATTAACCTTCTAATAGTGAGGGTGGAAATGGGCAAGAGAGGGAACCTTCCACACAGATCCTCCGCTTATGCCTAATACGATAAGGTCCATTATTCTGAGACGCCTTAATCGTCCTAGACGAAACGGCTGATCGATAGCGCATTATCAGTGTGTTGCAGAATTGCCTGCGTCTCAACAAAGAGATTTAATTTGTGTTGTGTCTTTTGCTTACGACGTACGTCTAAGGAAACGTAAGCATTACACTATTATTGTAGTACACATATTCTTTAAATGTGCTTTGTAGGCCAGAGACGGGAAAACAATTTAAACCACGTGACGGAGCAGCATGGAGACTCGCTGGAGCATGACACTTCATTGGCCTGAACCCCCACATCTCGCCTAGTTGTGTAATTATCACCCTATATATCAAAGATGATTCTCACCTCATGACAGTCCATCTTCACTTTACTCAATCACTCCATCATAATCAAAAACACACAATTGTGATACATTTTGAACAAGGAATATGCATCCGCATGCCTACAAAGCAGGCGTTGCTATCTTCCATTCCATAATGTTAAATGCTTTCGCTCGACGTCGAATCTATGATGAATTAAACACTCCTCCATGCATACCTGCCTAAGGGGGCAATGCAGACGTACATGATGCGAAACAGGCGTTCCTTCATTCATTCATGCATGCACCCCTCACATGGCTAGGCCCTGGGTTAATGATACCTGCCATCGCCCTTCTCCTTTTCCAAACAACTTGTACTATGCCGAACTTGAACACAATTTCGCTTCTCACCTTTCCTGTTATGTGCCTTGTTATGTTCACAATAGCTATACCTAAATATTTTACAATATCTCATCATATCCATTTTATTTACTTTATTACGAATCCTGCAAACCCAGCCCATTTCTTCTCCTTCCTCTTTCCTCTCTGGGCTTAGTTAAAGCACGTCTTGATAAGATCAACGCATTTAACCACTTATAGTTGGTTAAGCCTGGTGGCATTTGTCCAAGATGTATGCTGAAAACGGGGCTAACAACCGTTCATTTACTTCATTTGAGCATTTACTTAGGTCACTTATTAATTATAGGTAGCATGTTCGCCACGGGGAATTCAATGTACTGCTTGGCAAAACTATTTATGTTTCATTTAGATTGAAACTCAAAGATCCTCTAATTCATTTTAGACCTTCGTGAAGGATGTCAAACTCAAGAACTGTGGCTCGGAGCACCACGAAACAAAGTAAATTACCTTATGTAGGTGTCCTGGCCCATGCCCTTCTTTAATGACGTCTCCTCTACTATCGGCTTCTTTTCTTTTGATGAAAGTAACTCGTTAGATTGCAAATATTTTATGTGCACACTACTTTAATTTTTCTCTTCTGCTTAGCAAAACGACCAGCAGAGATTCATACATTCGAAACATTTACTTACCTAAGCCACTGGCTGATTAATATCAAAGTGTGATCACGCCGGCAGTTATTCTTGTGTTCTCCACAGCTCCTCCGTCTTCAGCTCCACCTACTTAATTACGGTCCGATTTTGCTGTCGCGATGATGTATGAGTGCACTAAGACCAACATCGTCAGACAGTGGTTTCAGTCCATGTTGGAAGTCTTTGCCGCCCTGCATAAGATAGCTCGGGTTCTTTTACTTTGATCGCTTCTTAGACAATGAAATTGCCTTTAAACCTCCAATGCTGTGAATGAAAACCTGCCTCCTGCAGCTACACTGGCTCGAACCCATTCATCGAAAAGGCGCGGTGGACATTGCCTCAGCCATTCACACGGCGCAGCTCCTTCCCCATGAAAACGCAAACGGACCCACTTGTAATCAACTGCCTTTTCTCCCTGTAGCTGTCATGACGATCAGCTGATGTCCTGGTGTCTAGGTTCTTCCATAATTCCATTACATTCAGCAGCCAAGATCGCCCTTACTTACCCAGTTCTCATGCTCCATAAATTGCAAGCATTACTAGGAATACAGTTAGCATTATGGTGGGTAGGAGGTAAGCAAGCGGCGGTAATTAACTAACCAAAACACCAGCAGCAGTCGTCTCTGTGAGCAAATACATAAACAACTTGGGAAAATATAACGGGGTTATCGGACCTTGTCCAATCTATTATTCATAGTGGGGTAAATACAAAAGACTGCGCTTAATGCTGGGTTAGTGATATCGGCGATGCCACTGAAACCTTTGAATTTAAAACTAAAGGCGCTCACTCTCACAACAACTTGCCTATTTACAATATTTCATTAGCACAGGTAGCGCAGAAATGCAAGTTTGTGATGGCTTAATTGCTAAACGTGTCTGTCGAAATAATCACGCATAACACTTGGCTTTAAACACGCTCGGGAAATTCGACTGGCTTTGAGTTCGGATATTTTCCTTTTCCAGCCATGGAGAGATTATTGGGTAGCTAGGGTGTGTGGCGAATCACACGCTTCGGGCGCACTCACTGCTGGTAGTCTACAACGTTCCTTCTAGCCGAACTCATTTGGTTTGTTAATATTTATAAATGCTGCTTCTACATGAACTTAATCTAAACCTTCGTGAAAATAACGGGTATTTATGTAAGCGTCGTCCGAAACTTTTACCTTGATATCAAATTGAGTGCAGGTCTGCAAAATAATAGGCTGCATACCTTCTGGTACTGAGCTCTGGTTCATTGCGGTAGTTACCGTAAGCGATTCATGCCTTGGGCCTCTAGAATGCTCTCTCTGCCCGGTGGAGCTTTGGTTTGGTGGTAGAAGTGGTCTCATCATCATTACGCGTAAAACTCGAAGGTTAGTTGTATTTTGTTCAAATTTTAAGGTTGGGAAGTCTCAAGAAGTCCTTCTTATTTTATTCTCATTGGATATACAGAAAATCAAGCTTCCGTTAGGTCACATCCTTAGACTAAAATGGCGGACGTAATTGCCTTCTACATTTTTAAGGAGTGATAAAATGCGAGCATTCCATAGTTGAATTATAAGAAGGTGTTACTGAATTGACTTGCAAATAGATTCGCTTTTATTCTGCACTCGGTCTCCATTCTCTAATCAGCAAGTCCTACTCGTGGCTGCACAGCTACACATGAAGCATGTTTGTGCACGCTTATGCAAAAAGATTACAACATACTCACGTGTCCTACGCCTCTTCCACAAAAACTAGCAGTAAGTATGTCCTTGTCGACTCCCTCCCTTATCGCCGTGTGTCCCATTTCAACTTCATGTGCTTGCACCCGCAAGCTCTGTAAAAACATCATAGCGTTAAGGAAGGGGCAAGTAATAGCACCGAAGACTTATTTAAATAGTCCGACTCATTAAATGTCTCCCCGTATGTGTAGCTACATGTGTCCGCAGTAGTACTTCGTCTAAAATTGGGCTCCATTGTTGCTACTTAGTTGACAATCAGAAGCAATGGTCCCGCCTACCATTAGCACAATGGTGCATCTGATGGACTAATAAAGAAGTTACGTCATGTGGTGATTCTTTATCGTGTGCTTGGCTCGTTGACACTGCTGTGAGTTGTTAATGAGCTCTGCGTTTTAGCAGTGGCTGTCTCTCTACAACACGTTGCAGATATTTACAGCAGCGCAGATTTTATGACACATTTGAACAGATAAGTATTAGAAGGAGGCGGACAAGCCAAGAAATCCGCCATCAAAACTCATCACAATTCGCCAAAACGTTTTGAACGGTAAGGCGTTACCTTAACACCCACATTTTTTTCTCTTGAGTTAATTTTAACTGCATTTTAAGTAGTTCTCCATTTGCAGCAGTGCTTAAAGAGCGAGTGCAAATATTAATTGTTAAATAGTCAAATACGTTGTTATTGTGTCTACGCTTTCAATCAAACCCTCCGAGGAGCTGCCAACATGCACCTAGCTCATATCGAATCCACCCTAATCCATCCTGTATAAATGCTTCGTAATGAGCATTGGCCTACAATCCACTAAGCAAACAGATAGAATGCAAAAGAGCGGCCGATCAATGTAACAATAAGAGATTGCCAATCTAGGCGTCTCCACGGTTGGCTGTTAACGCTGGCAAGCCATAATCAGCCTATTCGAGGTCACATCTCTGTCGACACAATTATGAGAGCGAGAAGGCAATGTCACACATGGTCAGCTTCATAACTTCTGTCATTTGGCATGCCTCTATAGCCACATTCATTCGAGCACGCATACAGCATCAAGCCGGATGAATTGGTTAAGCGACGGCAGAAGTGTTACCTGCTTACAAAATGAGAAGGCTTAAAGAGCGATGGTTGGTGAGTTAGATCCAATTGCGTCACTTATTACTGGATCCTCACTGATGTCAGTGACGGGAACATGGTTGGATTAGTAGTCGCTAACAAAACACTAGTGGCGGGACTTGAGCCCGCATTCTTCTGCTTAGAAGGCCGCATCAATTTTGTGCATGATTCTTCCAGTTGGCAACTTCCGACCACCGCGTTTTGGCCTAGTCCCTCTGTCTCGAGTTTATTGCTCACTATCGCTTCAGCCTAATTCTCCCCAATACCGGTTCCGCCACTCCTCCACATCTTCACTCTGTCATTCCAACCCTTTCGCACACCACTCTCATCCTACATTCTATCGCCCGATTAGTACCACTTAACAAATTTTAACTCATATTCTCTGCAATTCATCTCCCCATTTCGTATTTAAACTATTTGTTTTGTTTTTTCTGTTGATTTCCCCAATATTTTCAATCGTTCCATTAATAACCATGCTTGAAGGAATGCAATGCTTTAAAGCAAAGTTTGTTCTGAATTTCTGCTCTTGTGGACCGACTGTTCTTAAAGGACTACCTCCGTCTGATTCGCTATTGACCTTTGCCCCTATAGCCTGCTTCGTGCTACCACTAAAGATTTTTTCTCCTTCGAGAAATTGCTGCGTTCATTTCGATGCATTAGCGTAGCCGATGTTTTGACGCCCATAGTAATTGCAACTGCCATCGAGGATTGCTGCACTTTAAGCCGTTATGCACAAGGTATGGACAAATTGATATGGTATTTTTGATTTTATTAATGCGATAGCCTTCCTCATATCAATGCGCTTAACTTTGAATAAGGCTAGATCCCCCCTAAGTTCGATCGTAAAAACTTGCATATCTTACTTAACCTAAGTGGCGGATGCGCAACTTTTGACTTCAATACTTTCGAAATAAAAAGCGCATAACCGCTGCTTCTCGTATGCTACCAAGCCTAATTTTTAAGCGACTAGCGAAATTAGGTGCTCAATATTAGGTCGTAGGGTTTGGATAATAATTAGGATCCCAAAATTTCCATGACAGGCGAAAATCTGGGGCTCGCCAGTTGCACATACGACCAACGGGCTGAGATTACCGATCTTTATTGCACGGATATCCCTTGCGACAATGGGTTGTTAGGATGGACACTGCTTTCGGCATACTCTAGTTCAGCGTAATTGATTGCGCTTTCGTCACAATTAAAGAGAGCAAAAAAATCAGTTATTCATCGCACAAATCAGCGCACTATTCCAAGTTAGCAACGGCTGTTTTATGTAATCCTAAGCTACGGTGGTAGTGCAAACGACTAAGCGAGGTATCAAAGGGAGCAGTTGAACACCTGGCATTGCTCACCTACTCCACAACTATGTGTGCCGTCTAAACGACCGACCTCTTGACGTCTCCTCGAGAGTTGAATGCGAGTCTTAAGTTTCAAAATCCCGAATGCTGACCACCATATACTGGTATTATCGCCGCCGTTGCCACCAAGGCAGATGTGATGACCACCACCCCTCCTCCTCGCCCGTCGTTGCCGGCTCTCATGCCTGCTTTGGAAGGCATCTACCGCAAACACAGCCACTGCCACTGCATCAAGCGCCATTGGAAGCAGAAGTAGTTCGTACTTGCGAATACATTGGCAATATTGCATTACCGGTGCAAAGTGTGGATCAATTTGGGGAGGAGGTGTTAGGACGACGCCCTAGCCTACTGACCTACCTCACCACCACCACCACCACCACTACCCGTTTTTGGGACTTTACTGGCGCGATAACTTTGTAGATTATATATTTGAGGATACAATGGTATAAGGTCAGCAGCGTGTGCCATCGAAACCTTCCAGAACGCCAACATTCAGGGTCGGTGCGAGTTACCAGCATCCCCTTCACACTCACTTTCTTAACATTCACACCTTATGCCCCTATGCTTTTCTTCCCTTCATCAGTGTCACCTTAGTGATAAAAGCAGTGCCTAACAATGGACTGTTCTCTCTGGCCGGTGATGAGCTGGGCAGCATTAGGTGAAACAAGAGTCGTGGAAGATCCTTCCACCCATTTGTCGCTGCGAGTAAATTTCGCAAAAGCGCACTAAAAATTATTCATTCTCTCTACTTTTCTTTCCATCTTATCGTCTATTAGACCCTGACATTTCTCTATTTTTGAATCAGTAGCTTCAAGGCGATGCACATTTGACTTCATGCTTTGCGAATGGCTGCCAAACTGTTTGTTGCTGGGACGAATGAACTACAAAGGACCAAAAATGTTAAATATTTATATGAATAAATTAACGCCTGCCATTCAGTGGTCTGCTGTATCATGCCTACATCCTTGACCATCTATCATTCACCGTAACTGATCCATAAACTCACAGATTCGAAACGTCAGTCTGAAGTGGTATGAGTGACCAGCAGTAAAGGCATGCCACATGTGCCAACCCATTCAGTCACACCTTAACTACCACATAAGTCGTTTCATGTCTCACCGCGGCAAAGCATAGCACCTGATTGGAGCGGAGGTGTTAGAAACGGAATTAAGTCAGAGAGTGAGTGCGAAGGTAAAGGTGTGGGAAATGGGCGATGGTAAAGGGAGTGCAGAGGATTGGGGGAGAAGGAAGGAAACTGGTGGTGGAGAGGTGGTCTATTAAGTTAGGCATTGTCCTAATAGCTTGGATGTCGATGATTCGAGGCTCTCACTGGACATGCTACTAATTTAATCGCTTCCTTTTTAGCGCAATTTACTGTCCTTCCCCCTCTGGTGCCAAAGTAGATAGCCTGCCCATCCTTCTTGTTTCAATCCGTTGCTGCATAGGCACAATGCTACTACAAGCAGCGGAGGATTAGAAGGAACCTTGTGGTCCAGACGAAACTTGAATCCGTGGTTTCCTGATCCAAAGTCAGAAACCTTATCCATTAGGCCACGAGACCAACACTCATTGCTTCCCCTTTGAACTCTATTTCTCCTTATCACCACCATCCGCTGCAGTCAAGCAGCACACCTCCTTCTTCTATCAGCCCATTCTTTGCAGCTGTAATGCGATAGTTCCAACATTTCCGTATGTGCGAACTACTTTTACTTCCGATGACGCCGCGGTAGTGGTTATGGCTGTGTTTGCGTAGATGCCTTATGAAGCAGGCGCTCCAGCCGGCGACGACGGGCAAGGAAGATGAGTGGTGGTTCGCTAAGTGATCCCGACGCTCAGCATTTTTAGTCGGACCTCATATGCCGCGTTCTTTTCTCAGCGAAAATAGCGATTGTTCGTTCCGAAATCGCAAAACTTATTATTCGCAGCCCAGAAAATGGACACTTGTGACGAAGGAATATCACATTGGCCTCTGCTTTGCTTGTTCGGAGGGCTCTGTTTGCACCACGGAAGTCCTTCCGGTTCTCACAATGTTCCATAGAAGTGAATCAATTTAAATTCCATGCTGGTCCTTATTCTGGCATTTGCACAGATTTTTTAGGTTATTACTTACTAACTTACCTAATCAACCGAAGTAGCAGTAAAGGAGAAAAACACGCCACCGCTTTTGAAAGCGTAAAAGCCTTATTCATTTTCTGTGTCTCATGGATAGTACAAAGATGCACTTCTGACTGTGCTTTATTATTGCGCAAATCACGTCCCGCTGCTCCCACTTCATCGTATTAGGCCAGCTAATGAAGTCGTTTCGGTCTACAACCAGCAGAGAAGTGTTGAAGTTACCAAGGCCCCTAAGAAATGTTAAGGGACATTTCGTCTTATTAGACCTATTTCCTGTTGTTGAAAGCGACTGCAAGGTGACTTGTGAAGAACCCACCAGATGGATTATGCAGTCGTAATCATAATGCGCACAGCATTTCTTCGGAAGCCTGATTCGACCGATAATGCAGTCCATACTTTTAGTACAACAACATCCCCTTAGACAAGCAGGCTACGGGCAAGATCATATCTTGCTTGTTGGAGTTCGATTAGCAAATACAACTTTTGGGACTTCAAAACAAAACCTACGTTCCTCAGTCGACATCATGTAAGGATAGGAGCTGAGTACAGGCAGGAATATATAAGTCTTTAGAGCTGCTCAGGCTCAAGCGCGGTTAGAAAGCGTAGATTGGGATCCAACTGCTCCTTCTTTTATAACAGAGCTTTGGAATCATTTCGAGTAGAATTAGTTAGAAGTAGTGAGATAGGTAACTGGCAGAGACATTTGTGCAGCGCAATCCATTTTAAATACGCTGCCATCTAGTGGTATGGAATTAACATGTAAAAAGAATCCACCTCATACTCATTAGCCGTGTGAAGAGTAACCATATTGAAGGCGTCAAGGTAGCTGCACACCTCTGGAGCCATTCCGGGTAGTGCATCGGTGATTTTGCGTTGTGAGCTGTTTCGAAATAACCATTATCAGAGCAAGCCAGCGTAAATTTGATGTGTGTCGAAGACGCGGGGCTTAAATAATTGGCGCCAGAGGGACGTCAACACATTGCCTGACCATTACAAATGCAATGAAATAAAAAAGGATCTCAGAAGTCTTTTTGCACAGTAAAATCTTGCTGCAACAACGGCATTTATGCCATTTATACCATTCCTCAAATTGTCGTTGGCAGATAGATTTGTCTAACATGCATGGATTACATTATTTGCCGAGGAGTGGGTAAAATAATGCCGTATCAAATAAGTGCAAACAGCTTCCAGGAGGCGACTCATTCCGATAGGTTTATTTTTGAATCGCCTGCCATCGGTTGCAAAGTGCGGCAAATTTTGGGTCGTGCGATCCAAAACTTGAGCATAACTAGAAGTCGACGGAAAGAGGAAATTTATTGAGTTTGCGCGGACTAATTCTGGCTATGCTACTATGTTATAAGTCGCCTTTTTACGCGCTACCCTCAAAATTCATTCACCCGTTCCCTATGGCTATAAAGGTCAGTATGTCCTCTCAGATGTGTTACTTTTGCTAGTAAGAACAAAACAAAGACAAGGAAATGTATAATTCATGACAACTTATCACACAAACATAGTGCTAAAGAATTAATCTTCTCATGCATGACGACTTCAACAATTGGGTGTCGCCAGAAATCGCATGCTTTCCTACAAGCACGCTATGCATCGACCACACAGCAATAACCACTCGTGCGGCTTGGGCGCATGCGTTCGATGCAAGAAGAATGAGTGGACCGGGAAGCGTTGAGACACATGTGCCTCGGAAAAGCACCTACCCGGGCAGCATGCAGGCCGAGGGAAGTGAGTGATAAGCAAGCGGTTTTTTCAATTGTTCTCAGGTAGTGTCACCAATAACAAGCCCTCGATCAGACGATTTTATCAAACGCAAATTGTGGAGTAGGTTAACAGATTCTTGCCTTATGCACATTAGAGTTCACTTCAAAAATGCTTATCATTTCGCGGGACACGATGTTCCAGTCTTATTCCAATTTGTCCCATTTTATGTCGCTTCACCGTTTTTACCTTCGGGTGCATTCAACATGGTCCGATCATCACATACATACGCACGTCTCGGACGTGACTACTCTGGCTCATCTGCGGGTAAGTTAATTTTACTTACCTCACGCAGTCTTCGTCAGGGTGTGCCATCAGCCTGGTTTTTGCAACCCATATGGAGCATCGACCCCCGCAATGTAGAGGTTAATTCCCATAAATACTAGAAGTTGATGAACTGAATATTATAGCCATACACTATGTAATTCGGACGAACCATGGCCGGGTGAGGGATTCTGTAATGAGCAGTGATCCACTATCTCATCTGTTAGTGTATTACGATTGGCTTCTCATTTTTAGCCTTGGCCCTAAGGCCTTCTTTTCGAGTGCAATAATCACATAGGCAAGGGAAACAGTGATCGAGGCTGAGCTCATTCAGACTAGCTTCATCCTCAGTCGCAGGCGATGCTCCCTTTACTAACCTATTCGTGGTCACAGATCGCCTCCCCTTAAAAGATGTATTCACACATGCATTGCAACGGTGCTGCTACCTTCGGAAACTGTTTAGCAGTTAGATAAACAATAAGGTGCGGCCATCAATTAGAGGATGTTTGTAAGACCACGAACTAATTAAACGTCAGCGGATTCGTACAAAAAAACAGTGTCATTTCGTCTCACAATTCAACTTGGACTTACATTAATGTAAAACATTCTCTAACCAACTGTCAGGAACAGCAGCCTTGTATTTGTAATATTATTCATATTAACGTAGTTCCTTACAATACGTGTTAAGGAAAGCACGCAACGGCTCATCCTTTGAAATAATTGCAGCTGCAAAAGGCGAATCGATGGGCAAGAGGTCATGCAATAGCACTTTTACGGTCTGGACCTGCTAAAGCTAGCGCTAGAAAAGTTAGCAACTCCTCTTAAGATAAAATACGTTTACGGAAATGTGTTTGGTGAGGGTGATTAGCAAGCGCTTCATCAAATATTGTGGCAGCCCATTAACGAGAAGCTATCGTCTTTTTTCCTTATAGTCCACATACAGACTTCTCTTGACAGGTAAAATTGGGAATGTTAGCCCTAGAGATAATGGCTGGGATGACGGTGACAAACGCAAAAGAGAAGAGAAAAGTAGAAAATACCTATGAAGAGAGGAGAAATTATTCCACGAGTTACACTTTACTTGCATGAAACCCAACAGTTTAATGCCTGAGTTTTGAAATCCCTTAGAAGGAGGAGAGGGGAGCAGCGCACACTGCGAGCATTGTAAACAAGTCCATCTCGGTCACCTTCATACACCTGTCATACGCTGTCCGAAGCGACTCCTACGCATTTAGCAAATAGAGAAGGAGAGGGAGAAATTCATAGGTGCATGGCTAACTGGCTAGACATGCGCGCATTGACGAGGAAACCAATGGATCTTACGACTGATTACTTTAGCTTCACTGACTTGTTTAGCCTCTTTCTCTGCCCCTATGTTCTGAACAACCGATTGATCAAAAAGATATGAATGCAAAACATTTGTTTAATGCTTTACAAAGCCTCCTTTTAACAAAAGCTAATAATTGTAGTTGTGATAGTGACAAGGAAGCTGCTAGTTGAGGAGGAAAGCGGGGCAGTCGAAAAGCGCTCGCACGAGTGGGACACAAAGCCATTTAAAATGACAAGAATTGGATGCTGTGCGTGCAATTATGGGCTCATGAATCAAATGTCAACCACCATAGCATAAGCATACCACAAGAGGGTTTTCATAACATTAGGATGTATCATCACTCAGACTAGAGGGAGGAAGTGGACCACCCCAGCTTGTTCAATAAGATTAGTTGCATGAGTATCACTTTCTTCTCTTATGTATTTTCCTTCCAACTATCCCTAGAACGAGCAGACCGAGTACGTTAAGACAGGTACGGTATTTAAGTGAGCCAGCGAAAATGGGTGATTAGGAACACACGTCTGGGGACTGACCTGTTCTAGTGTACTCTGTGTCAGCTTCGAGTTCCAACTTTGACTTTTGCGTTCCTGCTTCTCGTCCAAAAGATGCATCATGCAAAACGTGATCATCTCATTGACTTGCAAATAAGATGGAAGCCATAGCTGACAAAGAACGTTAAGGCCGAGTCACCAGTGGCTACAATTTAGATTGGATTGATGTTTAATCCTTAGTTTACATCATAATTACTGCTCATAAATCACCATTATTTATTCTTACTTTTGCAAATTATAATGTTTTAGCGATGCTTTGGTGAAATGCATGATCAAGGTGATTTCCAGTCGTGAATACAATATTTAACTTTACATCGCCAATGTGCTCTGGAGGTCAGTGGTAAGAGGACAATTTTAGCCCAGTGGAGGAGCAGCGTGGTCGCCTCTCGGAGGTCGACACATTCTCGTCATGGACTCCCCGACATTGTTACTCTATGTCTGTGCTCAGCACACAAAAAGATGTCCAAAAGCAGCTAGCCTCTAAATAAAAGCGGAAATGGGAAAAACATCTGCAATGATTTCCTTTTAAAATACAAAGTAATGTGCCTTTGGTTGAAGGCTTCAAATATTAACGTTCGATGGCGAATTCCCCTGACTTCATACAAGAGCCTCTAGTATCCAGTTTGTTTTGTAAACACAGCATAATTTGACGTCACAGCAATCACTTGGCACGACAACGGGCTTTGCTCTCAAGAGAGGATCATGGTCGCGCTTGATGCGAGTGGTCTTGATTTGCTAGCTGTGAGTGATAATCGCGTTTCACTCCTCCTCCCTTCATTTATTCTTGTCATCATCACCCTCCTGACGCCTTCACTGTTCTCACCAATCTATGCAATTCACCACCAAACAAATTTTGACTATTTCGTTAACATTATTTATCACTCCTAAGAAGGCGAATTGTTTGTTGACATGAAGCCACCACCACCACCACATCATTTAAATCTAGACGCTTCTTCTCTACGGCCCACCATTGCGCATAAATGCGCAGCAGGCTCTTTTGCATCTCTGCTCTGACAATCTTGACAGAAGGTCGTCAGCTGCAGTTGGTGAGGAGTATGTGGCTTACGATTGGCAGAATTGCACCGTATTTCGTCCAACTATTCATTGCCTTCACTGACATCAAGGAGGGTGACATGGAATGGGAGGATGAAGTGTGGATGAAAGAAGCTGAGGAAATCTGGGATAAGATGGTGGCTTTTGTTTTCTACTTTTCAAAGCAAAATTTAGTTTGTCCTAACGCGTTGCACTCCCGTTGGTGTAGTAAGCTGAGAGGTGTGCCTTCCACGCTGCTGCTGGGTGCATCAACGTATCAGGTGGCAGCGGCTCGCGACACGTTTGCAGAGTGCAACTCGAAGGAGTTGGAAACAGAGAAGCCGCAACAGTTCTCAGAACCCAAAAGGCGAGATACGGTGTGTCTGGCCAAAAATCATAATGTCAACAAGTTTACAGCTTAGCCTTTCAAAGCAAAATTTCCTACACGATTCGACCGTCTTTTGAGTTGTGCGGACTATTTGCTAGCTCTTGAAGCTGTCACTACTAATGCTATGCCTGTTGTGTACAGCAAGGAATTACCTGCTATTGATGATTGAGTGTTGAAGACATTGAGAATGGGGAGATGGTGGGCACTCCTCTAGTGGCTTATGCTATTGAGCAACGGTGGGCTCATTGGGGTTGTGTCAGTCAGGGTTGTTGCACGCCTGCTTCAGATGTCATTGTCAGGTATTAATTAAAATCAGCACTAAGTTGGTACATTAAATTGATTTTCTTTCTCCGAATACTGTTTGTTGTGCAGTTCAGCCTGAGTTTTTGTTCCGAAGTGGAGATGATTGTAGAATATGTCGATTTCACTCGATAAAGCATTACATGTATGCGTGCTGGTGGTACAGATCTCCTTAATCCAAATGGCTCAACAGTGAGCGGATAAATTTTGGCCTTGTAATTTCTAGATGTAACGTTGGAGATGGGTGAGCTGGTTGGGTAATCTCTTGGTGTAGATGCAGACGTAGAACTGATATTTGGATAATGCTTTCAGAGACTGCGCTGGCGTAGCATTTTGCGGTTAACTGTTTCCATGCAATGCTTCATGCCTTCATGATTTAAATCAAAATTCCCTATAACTCTTTAAATTCCATCGCCTCACAAGTGAGCATCAACTTCCATCGCTGTCTGCAACGCGATCCTGTGTGTGTGTGCACAGCAGTTGCCATTGGCTTGCTGATTGCAGCCGTCTTTGACGTCTAAGTGGAAATGTGCTTGTGAATGCAAAAGACGAAATTGGCCTACACATTGGACTATTTTGCACACATTACGCACTCACGTTGTTCATGGTCAAGTGTAGCATTATGAGCGCGTCACCAACTTATGGGACTGCAATCACTGTAACATGCAGTGGTCTTACTAGCAACCGTTTAGGATGATTGACCGACCGACCGACGTGAAACTGTGTCTAGAGATTCTACTTAAGCAATTGTATCGCATATCATGGCGACTGGGATAAACACATATTGAGTTCCAAGTTTATACTCGAGTAACCACACGCAGATCTCCTAACCACCCGTACATGCTCCTGCCATAGAATGTCTCACTGTCCGATCCCTTAATCCATCTGCCGAATTTGGGAAGAATCTGGTGGGATAAAACATAATTTATAATGGTAGAAGTAGTATGGCACTCAAATCAAGGATGATTCATTTTACTCAAGACAGATGACGATGAAGCCTTTCGCATAGTTTTAATCTTGGAAAAAATCGCAAGGAGCAAGAGAGAACATCAGTTCCAGTGATTAACAAAACTCGTGCTTTTTCCCCATGGACTTCCAATTAATCGTGAAGGTGTTCTGCCATGCTGAATATGGGGCGTGATTCTATCACTACCTCTAATAAATCTTATTACTTAAATTGCCGTTGGCATCTACAAGTAGGGAAGTCCCAACTAAAGGCGAGTAGCAACAGGAGATTGATCAAACTTGAAGTTAATAAGTCAATAATCTGACAATTGCAACGATCCGACAACAGGGTGTTTGACTTTCAAACATCTGGAAAAGTCCAAATATTGTTTAATCTTCAAGTGGTGGGGCATGCCTTCCATGAGGATTGCGATTGAGCGCAATGGTGAACAATTTAGTTGGTGCTTAGGAAGAATGGCACTAATTGATGTTGATTTAGTTAGGAAGTAGACAATGAAAATGCCTCCTTGTTGGAGCTCACAGAGCAGTCGAAAGTAACGCCAGCTCACTAATCAAACTATGTGGCTATGATCCTATTTCAGGCTGCATTGAGGTAGGCGTGATGGTGCGTCGAATGGATAGAATGAGGTGAAGAAGAGGTGAGCGATAAATGGAGGCCAAGGAAGATAAACAAAAGAGGGTGATGAATTTGGCCGAGTAATTTATGTGAACCAACTTGAATCCTCCGCATGTTGAGCAGTCGCATGTTCCCTCGCAAATTCAAGCATGTTTTCTTATTCCCAGTGTTTCCAAAGTAGATATCCGTATATCTGTGCTATGCATTTTCGTTCCTAACTCCCCATACCATTTTACAGTTTACCGAAACCACGAATGTCTTTCCGATGAGACTGACGCGGAACGCAGAGGGGTGGAATCACGAGGTGAGGCCTACCTCCATGTTCAGGACACAACGCTCGTGATAAACTTCTAGTTTTGTATGTGAACACGCGTCACAACGAGGTCAGCCACGTCTGAGTCATTACTGATTTCCGAATCATCACTGCAAGACTGTGTCTACACCATACCGCCACAAGAGCAATGTGTGTCCGGCCTGATGGACTCAGTCAGCATTATTAGGCGCAGTTAGGTGAGGTGAATGCGCATCTGTGCCTCAGATGTCTCAACAAGTGATGTCAGAATGGTCAGTAGTGCCATTTCTCATATCAGTGAGAAAGGTAAACCAGAGTAGGCGCTGCAAATATTGCTTTGTTCTTCTTCTTCTTCCCCTTCTCCTTGGTTTAACTGCTAAGAACTCAATAACTAAACAACTAAACTCATGGTCATCCATTCGCAATAGAAATTCGCTGCATTAATGTGGCATTTGAGTGACTGATATCTTCTCCATTAAACATTGATTGAAGTCTGTGGGAAACAGCATTGTGGCATGGAGCCGATCCCAGGCTAGGGTACTATTGTGCTTAACTGATCTATGGGCAGAAAATTGGCGCCGACAATGCCACGTGGAGGGGCAGTTGAGATGAGGTCTACGACATCGTCCTCCACACAGTGGCGCCATGTTTTCACACAAACGGGGGAAGAGACAATGTCCGCCTACTTCGTGGATGGTGTGAGGGGTGGGTGTATGTTTGGCATCGTGTAGGTCGGTAAAACAGCGCCTTCTTTCTCTTCTTCTTTTACTTCTCCTGTCCTCAAAGCCACTCACCTCGTCCACACGAAGAGTTGCTAGTATTGGTGCTGTGGCATTGAGGCGTGCGACTTCTCGAGGCACCACCTCACTGGCACATCAACGCGCACTGCCCTGCCCACGCGAAGGGGTCCGCCTTTTAGCAAGAACTTGGCATAATGAGATGAAGTGAATAAAAAAGAAAAGACACAAATCGACATTGTGTTGTGTGTGTGTGTGCGTGTGTGTCCTTTTCCATTCCACGAGCAGCAGGGCTACTCACTAGGCTAATGTGGCCAACATTTTGCAACAAACGCAGAGAAGGACTCGTGGACTTACAGCAGGAGTGATTAAGTAAGTGAGTGAGTGAGTGAAGCAAAGGCAGACCGCACAAGTGCCATGGTTACTCGCATTGTGACTTTGGCTTGAGAAAGGCAGAAATGTTTTGCCATTAGATGAGGTGGGTGTCTACTGCTACTACTGCGAAGTACCAAGTGAACAATGGTGTGGATGATGCCATTGTCGTTGCAAGCAATCACTGTGACGCGAGGACTGTGTGGTGTCTCACCACCTCCCACCTTCGCATTATTTGTCGGTGGACAAGGCATTATGTGACAGACGTGTTGGTGGCATGACTGACAAAGGGGTAGATGACCACGACGACGTGACAACCAATGCGCGAACACGTCAATGAGGTCAGCCAAATGACTGCCCTCCTCCTTGCTCTCCCCTCCCTCCCTCCCTCTCCCCTCCTCTAACGGAAGCTATATCAAACTCGACGTCTGCGTCACGCAGTCATTCTACGCTTCCGACCTTCCTGACAATGCTGCATTTCGGTTATCTCTACTCCCGCCACTTACCGACATTCATTCCTCACCATCTTCACGTATCCTCACTTCATTTCAATACCCCTCACCTGTACTTTTCTCATGCCACTAACCAAGATGCACTTTCGTTGACATTTAGGACGAGGATGATGCTTCACATTGCAAAATCACTCAACTGCCACCCGAATTGGCACCTCAACTTCCTAAATGTTCTCGACTTCACGAATGCGTGCAAGGCAATGCCGCATTGGAGGTGGATACTGCGAAGTCGTCGTTAGCGTGAGGCACTCAATCGCTACATCAGTGGATAGATGTGGCTCGACATGAATCTGCGCAGTTGCGACAGTGCATTATCACATGGAGGAGGTTGATTCACTCCAACCATTCCTTTCTCAACGTGGTCACCACCTTATCAAGCCGACAGTACATTGCTGTCTGCTGCCTATTGCGGACAATGTGTACACAGCCCTCGACACAGGTGAGGGAGGATTTTGGGATTCTCCTCACATGCTTGAATTTAATTGCACTCTCGCCGCTGACAGTTTATTGGAAGGAAGCCTTTCATTATGGACCATAACTCTAGACTAAGTAGTTCTTGTTTTGAATATCATCCGGCAAGAGGCAACTTCATGCATGAAGCGCGCATTTTAAATGAGGGCTTCCATGATCAACTCCAACATTTGATTGTTTTATCTAAGAACTGGAGAGGGATTTTGATTTGATGGACAACGTCATTAGCCTTCTTGTCATTATAAAACCGCATCAAGTACCAGTCATTGCAGTCGTGACAGATGGCGTGAGTGATGCGGAAGAAGACATGCAGGTGCTCTCCGCTTTCGTGGACAGTATGGAGGACATTGAGAATAGTCCACTGGCCACCACGAGTGCGAAGTGGCGTCTATGGTGCTGCAAGTGCTTCGGATCCGACTACTGCAACACAATGGAGTTGTTGGAGTTTGCGTGCTACGATTTGAGTTTGAGGAGGAGCGCTGACAGTACCACGTCGTCATCTGCGTGGAAGCCACCAGACAGAGGAGATGAATTGCTCATGCATCGTAAACCACCACCTCCACCGCCACCACCACATATCGAATAGGCTAATTGGGATGGTTAAATGGAGGAATAAAGAAAGAGTCTTATGAGACGAGTGGAGAGAGGATGTAATGATGGAGTGTACTTTCCTACTGCATGGCAGAGTGTGGCAGTGCAGGTTGGTTTGCGATGCAGAATGTTTCGGAGAGCAGGAGGGTGAAGTGTTGGGAGTGGAAGAGGGCGGCGTGTGTTTGAGCAGGGACTGTAGTCTCAGCGGCTGACGTGGTTATGGGTTATGGAATGCGAAGAGGAAAGGCGATGTGAAAAGACAGTGATGGTGGCTCTATGACGGGACGAAGTGACTGGTACGTGTAGGTGGGTGGGTGGATGAATGACTGCGTTGGAGAATGCAGAGGAATAGCTGAATGCACTGAGACATACGCAGATGTTGGGAGGGAGACGCAGTCCATGTACACAAAATCACAACGTGTAGATTTATACGAGTTTGGTAATGCTGGCGTTGTTGGCCTTAAATCATGAGACGTGAGCGTGGGCTGGCCTGCGAGATCATCCCTGTGGAAGTGGGTGAATGGGTGGGTAAGTGGGTGAGTGGGTGGGGAGGACGACCATGTGACCACACCTCACACGTGTGTATGTGTGTGTGTGCGTGTCATTTGACCTCGTTGAGTGTACGCGATGCGTGAGTTGTAGGGAGACCGACTGCATTGAGGTAGACGTGATAGTGCGTCGAATGGATAGAATGAGGTGAAGAAGAGGTGAGCGATAAATGGAGACCAAGGAAGATAAGCAAAAGAGGGTGATGAATTTGGCCGAGTAATTTATGTGAACCAACTTGAAACTTCCACATGTTGAGCAAAAGATGACATTATTGTGTCTCTCCTTTTGTTTATGAAAACTGATTGCATGATAGCGACTCGAATTTGAACTGTCCAGGTGAGAAGGGAATCGGAGTGCTTACAATTTCAGCAAGCATTGCAGTGCACACGAACACATGGTCGAAGTTGAGGACAATGCAACACTAACCGTCTCTATAGCTTGACAGGTTTTTGATAACCTCGACAGTATTCCATGGATGCGTGGTGTCTCCATCCTACTTCTAATCAATCAACATACCCTGCATAGTCGGAGGGAAGAAAGGAAGGCGTCTCTACTGGTTTCAGCAGCAGCAATAGTTTGGTAGTACCAACAGTAGCAGCAATAATAATAAAAGAAGTATTCGTATTACTACTAAGAACAGTAGCAGCAGCAGCAGCAGCAGTAGCAGCAGTAGCATTGGCGGCAATAGTACAATTGTGCCCCATATCCACTGCAAATACTTTCGTTCAATGACTCTGCTTGAAAAAGCCATTGCTCAATTAATCAATTTGAAAAGACTTTAGTTCACTTATCGGGAGTACGTTACTTCCCACAGGAAGAATAATAATGTCCTTCATGAAGGAAACCACAGTGCTGACAATGAGAGGCCTCACGTATTGGC
The DNA here is from genome assembly GCA_036345935.2 of Taenia hydatigena. Classification (NCBI taxonomy): domain Eukaryota; kingdom Metazoa; phylum Platyhelminthes; class Cestoda; order Cyclophyllidea; family Taeniidae; genus Taenia; species Taenia hydatigena. The sequence goes on along the minus strand of JADWOT020000004.1, from coordinate 6,443,875 downwards.
ACAATTCTGGCGACTGGGTGCAACACTTTATGGCAGACATGTAGACTCATCAAAAAGACGGACCTACCAATAAGACAATGACTCAAAGTAAAAGCTATTCCTTCAAATGCACCATCTTAAGTCCAACGAGGATTATTTTCACCATTTTCTCACTCGACCTTACGACTACCAACCACCGTCGCGCATGTGTGAAACATCTTACCGCTTCTACCTCCCTTCCTTCCTTCCTTCCTTCCTTCCTTCTGTCCCTCCTTTCTCTTTCCTTCTCTTCTCTGAAATGCAAGCCTGCTGTCCCACCGGTGTGATATGTGTTGGTTCTTTCCTTACCACCATCCAAAATGCACATACTGGATGTGCTGCATAAATGCCTTCAACACCCACACCCGTCTTCCCGTCACACGCAGCAACAGAAACCCACTACTAAAGTCATTTGAGTAACACTTTTATTCCACTCGGACCCCAACCGCATTTCTAGCTCACTGGCATTGTGAGGCGACAGTAGAGTCTCATCCTTGTGGGTGGTTGCTATCACTTCCACAAACACATTCAACGCACCTACACCTCACCTACACCACAAAGCAGCACATCGTTCCAGTCGTGCCAGTAATAATTATCATCATTAGCCGCCAACCTGCAACACAATCCAGCGCGAGGAGAAGGAGGAGGACGCGAGAATGGAGAAGGAGGTGAAGAAGGAGAAGGCGCACAATGTCATCATCGAGAGTGGTCACCACGTACACGGCAAAGCAAAGAAGACGCGCAGCGGCAGGTGGCGTCGGCTCTTCACCAACTCAATCGGTGGACTCGCGTGGCACCAACAACACAAGGGACCACCTCACCGACACCGACACCGGCACCGGTTTACAGACTCCATGATGCATTGATGATGGAGCAAAGTGTGCTTCTTGCCTACCACCAATTCACACCAAGTCAAGTTGGTGAGAGCATTGTCCTTCCTGTTAATGCAGCAGCATCTGCACTATGAGCAGCAGCAGCAGCAGGAGGAGGAGAAGGGCGTTGTTGTTGTCGTTGTTGTGGTTAGGGTTAGGGACACTGTAGTTGTCACGGTTGGCTCAGCAGCAGTAGCAGCAGCAGCAGCAGCAGCAGCAGGAGGTAGATGACGATGATGACCTCCACCCATGCCAAGAGCGAAGGACTTCCGTCCGTCCGTCCGTCTCTCTTACCTTCCTATTTTTCTTCTCTCCTTTTTTATTTAGTGTTCGGTTGAGATGTCCTGGTGCCAACAATGTCTCGCCCATGTCCACCATCGTAGTCGACAATTGTGTCCCTGCTGCCATCGCCGATGCCGTTGTTCACCGCCATGCCTGATGTCTCCTCGTTCTTCACTTCTTTCTCCGTTCCGATGCCTCCTCTCTCTCTCTCTCTCTCTCTCTCTCTCTCTCTCATTTCTACCTCCCTCCCTCCCTCCCCGCCTTCCTTCCTTCACTCCTTCCTTCCTCTCTTTCTCCCTTCCCCTTCGTCTTCCTCGAGTAGCTGCTTGTCTTCCACCGTCGCCCTTCCTTCTTTCGTATTCACATCTCACCCCTCCACGTCCTCCCATTCGCATTCATCCGGACCTTCGGCTGTGCCGTAGACGACTGCTGCTGAGGCGTCGGCTCCTTCCATTTCGCCACCGCCAGCCACGACTTGCAGTATCCGTTGCAATCTACCAAACTTCGCATCAGATGCGACTGCTTGCGAGTTCCCTCTCCGCCCACACTGCCCACCCTGCCCATTCTCTCCCACTTCCTCTTCTTCCACATGAATATTCGTCGTCTGAGGTGCTTTGTGTCAGACAGCTTCTTGGCTTCTTTGCCAACCCACATGCCACCTTTCTTATTTTTGTTCTTCTTCTTGTTTTTTCAAATATATCTCTTTTGTTCGTCAGACGAACGCCTTATCTTACTGATCACTTAGTAGGCGGCAGGATGGCGGTGATGCCACAGAATCAACCTTACATTTCGTTTCCGGGCAACTCTCTCCGTCTACATAACGTGCTCATCTTTTAAATCATTCTTGATGAATGAGGAGGAAGAAGCGATGGTTGATGGGATGAAAAGAAGCCCACTGTGGTCTGTCTTTGCCCACTTGACTTCCATGCATCCAAGCAAATGATGAAGGAGGACGAGCAACCAGGTGATGCCACAGCAACTGACTTCTCTTAACAGGGTCACAAGTGGCGTAACTCCTTGCCTCCGCAACTAATTCACTGACTACTTCTTAACAACCCACCAACCAATATCACTTTCGATGGAAATTTCAACTGACATGATCCCTTCAAATTAATCAAGTGGTCGAACTCTTCTGCAAGAACTGCCTCATTCTCCGCCACCTCACTCAGTGAGGGTTTGCTGCCATCGTGGTTGCCAATCTATCGGCGTTTGCGTCGTCCTCTCGTCAAGCTTTACTCCCACGCCGCTGACTGTGCAACCACAAAAAATAGTCTACCACAACCTTCCTTCCAAAACCGCTCAGAGAAGTCCCAACAATCTTCAGCTGAAATTCAGTAAAGTACTCAAAAGGAAGATTGTTATTTAAGAGTAAGTTCAACACTCAGGCCGATGTTATTGCGCATAGCACTTGCTGTTAAGCCACCCACATCCCATCGCATCGTCGGTCGGTGATGTCCACGCATACGTGGCAGTAGCAGCAGCAGCTGCAGTCGCAGAAGCGGGGCTCCGTGGAGGAGGCAAAGCATAGAAAGGTTGAACTAGCGCCGTCGATAACTCGCCAAATCCCCGTCCTTCAGGCACCTAGAATATTGACAACGAGTTGTCAGATGGAAATGCCTCCTCTTTCTCCTCCTCCTCCTCCTAACAGCAAAGCACAAATCAACACTAACACGAGGGACCACCGCCAGTCTACCCAAGCAGTTTACCGCAACCCCACTGCCCCCCCCCCCCCCATTAAGCACACTCCCAACGTCGTCAAAGGCACAAACAACCCCACAAACTAACAAAACAGTCACCATTCACCGCCTATCGTGCTATACAGTGGCAAAAAATGCACCACGTGAGTAGAAGAACTGACTCCATCGCTCCGAACAACACCCAATCGCCACACTTCCTCATCCAACGACTTTTTGAAGTGAAGGCCACAGTCTACCAAAAGTGCTCACCCATCCGCCTTTTTCTAACGCCAAGTTAGGCTTTCGCATTTGCGAGGAACCAGCGTTCTTCTCTCCGTGATTACAGTTGGCAAGAATAAAATCCTCACCTTTCAATGCTTCCAAACCTTCTTACTGGTTAGTTTAACCGCAAATCCAATTCGTTTCTGATGCAAAAACCAACATTGACCACATATCAAATTAGGTAGCCTAGAAGGGCTGATGAAACTGCTGTTGTTGCGATAGCGATCGTTGGATAAAAGAATGAATGAAGGAATGAATAAATGAATGAATAAATGAATGAATGTCCCCGTCGGTGATGTCCAACCGCGCGCTCCAACACAGGCGGAAGCAGAGCTCTGCGGAGGTGGTTGAGAATAGAACGATTGAGTCGCCGCTTCAATCGATGTAGCTGCGTCCACCAACCGTCTGTGCCGTGCGGTACCACAATGCCTTGCCTTCCACGATTCCGAACCATTGCACCTGCAATATTGGAAAAGAGCTGTAAGACTGAGAAGCTTCCCAACCCCTTCCCCTAGCGCAAGGCACAGACTAGCAGAGCCACACCCTACCCTCTTGCTAACACAAGCGACCACTTCCAATCCAACCTCGTACGTTATTTCCTTTTATAGGATTGGTAGGCTATGATTAATTGCTTTATTTTTATTGGTTTGCTGATATGATGCCAAGATCTAACTCGAATTTGATTGGTTAGTTGGTTTTGTTTCAATGAGGTGTGGATGACTAAGCTATTTCGTCATTTCCTTTCTTTGTTTTTCTGGTCTGGTCGGTTTTGTTCGTCGTAGACGTAATATTAGGCGTCGTAAGTATTTTAGAAAGAGATATCGGCGTTATCGACGTAGGTTTGTTATACGTAGGCCGCATAATGGTGGAGCTATTTGTCGAATGCGTTTTTCGCATACTGCGATATTTAAGCCGGCGGTTGGGGCGTTGCGTTATTATTTAAAGATTAATATTGCGGATATAAGAAGCTGCGTCGCATTTTATTACAACGTTTGCGTTTTATTGTTAATTCTTATGGAATTGTTGCGTTATTCCTAAGTTTAATGCCAATCTAGCTAATCAGTTTGGTACTTATGTTGTCGTCCCCTGCCGGGAAGATGTTGCTTGGGATGAGAAGGAGTCTATACCTGGTGATGAGTGGTTAACAAAACCACATGCTAAGTCTTATCGTCCTACTCAGGTGGCTGGTATGAGTATTAAGCCTGCTGTTATACAGAATTGTACTATGGCTCCCAATGGAGCATTTGAGCGTTTACTATATTCACCTTGGTTATTATGTGGTTCTCATGTACACCCCAATAGTCCTCATGTGGGACTTGTGTGTGTATTTCCTTCTGATTCACTGGAACTTAAGACCCAATATCTAATTGTAACCCGTGTTTATACCCATTTTAAGTCGTATTCTGTTTAATAAAATTTATTCCATATATTTAATTACAGTACATCTATGAAATAGGGCTTCGTGGACTACATAGGGGTGGTGGTATAGCGTTTCAATGGGGCTGTCTGAAGTTATCCAGATTCTTTTGGAGTTAAATATTTCGTAGCTGCCTTTGATAGGTACTCGATAGGGGTACCTATCCATAATTTTGAGCAACTCGTCATGCGGGATCCACCCGTAGAAATCATCAATAATGACGTTGGGTTGTTGCTCATAGCCATCCCACCATTTACTTCTGGGCTTGTAGTAGATGGGTTCTCCGGTAGCATCTGCTTCCGATGCAGCTCTTCGTTGAACTGCTGTTGTTGCGATAGCGATCGTTGGATAAAAGAATGAATGAATTAATAAATGAATGAATGAATGTCCCCGTCAGTCATGTCCAGGCACGCGCACCAACACAGGCAGAAGCAGAGCTCTGTAGAGGAGGCAGAGAATAGAACGATTGAGTCGCCGCTCCAATCGATGTAGCTGCGTCCACCAACCGTCTGTGCCGTGCAGTATCACAATCCTTCCTTCGCCTTCCAAGCATTCCGAAACGTTGCACCTGCAACATTGAAAAAGAGTTGTAAGACGGAGATGCTTCCCCACTCCCTCTCCTAGCGCAAAGCACAGACCAGCAGAGCCACACCCTACCCTCATGCCGACACAAGCGACCACCTCCAATCCATCCAAGCAGTGCACCACAGCCGCATTGCATCACCAATCCGCCCCCACCTTGCCCCTCCCCCTTCCCCTCCTCTTCACAACTACCTACTCACGCCTTTTCAACCCATTCGCATTCTCAAGGCTACGTCGCAGTAGTAGTGAGAACAGCGCCACCACTCATCACCTATACAGTCAGCAACAAATTAACTGCCACCCTCCCACACCAACAACATCCCCCTACCTTCGAAAGCAAAATATGCCGCACTTACCACCAGTGACCTCTCACCCATAGCACTTCCATTCGTCATCGTCGTCGTCGTTGTCGCCGTCGCCGTCGTAAGAGAGCGTCACCTTCACTCTTTCACACATAAGCACGACACGCCTCCCCTAGTCTCTCCCCTCCCTCTCCGTCACCTCTCCTCTCCCCGTCCACCCACTTAACCACCCATGCCCCCCCAAGAAAAAGAGATGCTCACATAATAGCAGTAGTAGTCCCTGTCGTCCATGCCTGCCGACACCTACATCGCACAACCCAGACCGAGACGCCGCCACCGCCAACGCCAACGCCGCGAATCACTCCAACATCTCGCACTGCCCGCCATCACTCCACACAATCATCAAATGCCACTTCACCATCACCACAGTAAGTTTGTAGCATCTGAAAAGGAAAAAACACCAAGCAATGCAGAGATGGACGTGTGACAGTCCAATGCACTGCAAAGCTAACACCCACGAACATAACTGCTGATAGGAGAGAAACGACTTAGCAAGCAAATACTTAAGACTGCTACAAAGTACAGTCTGCGTAGTGATGCCAAAGCTTCTTACTAGCCCCACTCCTGCTGCTGCGTCTACCTCACTCACCCACTCCACTCCACTCCACTCCGCTCACTCACTCACTCGCTAATTGCGATCTGAGGAAAGGGGTTGGAGTGGTATTACTAATTGTTTGACGGTGAAGTTCAATCATTGTAGCATTTATCTCCCCAACCACACGTATAATCCACTAATATGCCAGATTAGAGGAGAATCTTCGCCTACGCGGTTCAGCATCCCTTCCACCATCCAATAATTTAGCTTACCGGAGGTGAAGACACTTCCAGTGGAACATTGACCCACATTGATGGATCTATTTAACGGCGGCCTCAAATGACTGGCTTGCACGGAATATGGATCACTAGGGGTAGGCATAAGCTCCACTTAAATTGACAACACACGCACACAGTGCTTGCCATCGCCACTGCAAACACACATCCTCATGCCCACCTGAGACAATAGAGGTGGAGATTACAAGGTAGAACCATGGCATTGGGCATTGGATAACTATAATCCGAAATGACTAGTGACAGGTCCATTAACCAATCTGAAACCTCGATAGCTTTAGCTTTGCCTAGCTATTCAAGACTCTAGCCTTACCAGTGCAATGCTACACCCGAATGGGTGGACAATTTTCTGGCTTTTGTCTTCCCTCTTTGCAGTGTGTGAGCTTATCCTCAGGAATTGGATCACTGGTGACTAATAGTGGTGTGTTGCTGAGACCCAAGTCCTGTTTTTTATCCTACTGCACCTATCAAGTAATTATAGATATTGCAGCAAAAAGGTAGAAAATTTTGACAGAAGGAAAAAAGATAAGGGGAAAAGGAGGAGGAGGAGGAGAAGAAGAAGAAGAAGAAGAAGAAGGAGGAGGAGCGTGTGCAGATGATCATAAAAACAAACTTCTGTGAGCCGAGAGAGGAGGATCACCCCTAACACCAACACAAACAACACGAACAACACGAAACATGCAACTCATCAGGCATAGCCTCCTCCACCTCTTCCTCCTCGTTCTCCCAACTATGAGGTGTGGGTGGAGACGTAGTAGTAGGAAGCGTGGCGACTGCTTAGTGACAAGCGCGACGCTTTTTTCATCCCTTCTATTGCAGTGGTGATGTGGTAATACTTGTGGCAGCAGTAGTCTCGGCGTGCTCCCTGCTCTCTATCCCTCCCCATCTCCCTTTCACCCTCTGCTCCTCCCTTAGTGGTAGCAGTAACAATAACGAATGTTATTTCTGTTACTGTTGCTAATGCTGTTAGTGTTTCTCATACCTTGTGTCTACGGCCTATCCGGCAGACATCTCTCACCTACCTACCTACCTACCTACCCATATCCCTCCCTCCCTCCCTCCCTTCCTCTCTCTCTCTCTCAACATTGAACTAGCTTCGAATGCTTCCGCGGCGAGCGTAGTTAGTGTCAATCGCTTCCTTCTGCTGCTAGCAGCTCCTTGGCAGTAGGAACGCGAGCGTCAGGAGTGTTTTGTTTTTATTAGAAAAAGACAGTGGAGTAATAATAGGTCGGGAGAAGCAAAAGAAAAAAGGGAAGAAGAAGAAAAAGAAGAGCAAATTAGCCACAGCGACAGCAGTAGCAGCTGTGCGGTTTCTACGATTGAGACAAACAGTAGCTACCAAGAGAGGGGCAGACTTGGAGCATTGTGAAATTGCCTCTGCACGAACGGATTTGAGAGGTTAGCCACAGAGCAATCACAGGACAGTAGGTGTCTTAGTTAGCATCCAAGCTTCTGCTCCACATAATTGTCTCCTTTATCTTTTTCTTAGCAGACGCCGTTCCCTACCCACTACCTACTCCGACAGCTTTTGGTGCAAAGCGGCAGCTTGTCAACGCTCCCACACATTCTCTTCGTCAGTTGTGTTTTCATGACAGAAGAGATAAAAGAATTTGATCCACTTGCTCTTTAATTTGGCACGGGAATACACACACACACACACCGAGAGTGTGTCAATTCATGCATAACGACGCCTGGATGGTGGGAGGAAGAGGAGTGGAAGTTATGGAAGAGGCAGGCCACGTGAATTCAGAAGTGAACGCAAAGCAAAGCGAACGCCGTTTCAGTAGTATTGACATCCTACCTCAAGATTCAAACGTCGAAATTGGCAGGGTGTCGCGTGGAATGATGCGCTTTTCACTGTATGTGCCCTCCTCCACCTCCCATCCTCTTCCCTACCTCCTTCCTCTCCTTAACAGACAGCCGAACACTCTACACAAGGCAGAGCTGAATTCAACACTTCCCCTTCCACTCAACCTCTACACCATTTGTTTGCGCATACCCCACCATTTACCCATAGTCATGAGGCCACGCCACAAAGTAATCCAGCAAGACCCACTCCAGTCGCTGTGAATCCCTGCTGCCAGAGGTAACACCTACGCAAAACACGCTTCACCTGCTAAGCAGCAATCCTCATCACCACACCCAACAGTAGTGCCTGTTTCGCCTATACAATTACGCTAACTGCATTCACTTCTTCTAATCAACTGACCTCCCCTCCTCCTCCTTTTCAAATACCACACAACACAACTTTCCCTCACCACCTTTATTGCTTTAAATACATCAGATATTCTGGATAGCCATGACTTCGTGATATGAAACACATACCACGCGTGTGTGTACAACGTAACAGGAAGAGCGGTCCCGGTACAACGCGTTACAAACGCATCTTCAGCAGGTCCAATCAATTTGTGAAACTGCAAACGCATTGGTTAACACCATATTCCTCGAGGAGAACAAATCAATTAACCCATCCTGTGCATGCAAGTACCGCAATAACATCATTGATAGACACACAAAATAACCAGCATCCATGCTCCTACCTTACCTTCCACTTTGGGAGCTCTTCCGCTTCTACTGCAATGGCGCCAAATCGGTGGTCCTTCTCAACCATTCATCCATACTTCCATTCATCCACTGTGCACATGCCACAAACTAACATACTCCACTCTTAACACTGTCCTGAGTCGCGAATGGCAAGACATCCATTTCCCAACAAACGTTGGCCCATTATCATTGGCAAAACGACCCATTCGAGTGGGAAGAGAAGCAAAACAACACAACACTCAGCCGAGTGCACAAGCCTTAGTAACGTAGATATTCGAACTGTAAAAAGCCATTTAAAACTATCAAATTCACCACAAAGTCAGCCGAGTTATTCGAAATTGCTTTTTGATACACCTCGAAACGTCAACAATGTTACAAAATACATGTCTATAAACAATTGAAATTTTCCATTAAGGCGACACATTAAAATTAAATGCTGCTATTTGAACTACTTTTACTTTGCGCTGTTACACCTAATGATATAGCATCTATGCTTTGATCGACTGTTAACATTCATTGCCATATCTCTCACTTGTGCGCAATTCGTAAACTCTTTCATTTGTGTATTTCTACTTCAAATTTTGTGTTTGTGTCAAAACTGCTTTAGTTTGTGTTAGTTGATGCATCATTAAAAACACACAAAAATCAAAAGTTTGATTGTTTTACCGAACGAACTTTGACCTGATTGGTCATGTATGTACGCGGCTCGGGTAAGTGTTGCCTGTTTTGGCGACCGTTGTTTCGGATTAGTGAGCCTTTATTTGGCGTCAGAAGTCGGAAACCTTGTAAGGTTTTGGTGCATTTTGGTTAGTTTTGGTGGTTTTGTTGTTAATAGGTATTTTAAATGTCGACTTTCTTCTCCTACACACATGCTTGCCGGAGTAAATGCAAAGGCCTCTTAATGTGACCGTTGAGACGTTTAGTAAGTTGCAATTTTGCTACATGACACTATAGGTGATAAATTATGACTGTTTTGGCAGTTTGTGAGGTTGCATGCTTCATTAATGACGTTGGAGTTTGATTGGTGGGGCGCAATTTGGTTGAGAGGAGTTATAATCTTACCGAGTGCTTGGCAATTACTTGCTTGGTGCTTTCTTGCGATCAAGCACTCATTACATGCATACTTCTGTACTTACATTTCTTCTTTTCTTATCACTCTATATGTTAGGCTAATCGTTTCAAAAATAGCTGCAGTGGCTGTCAAGACTTTTTGTTTTCTATTTGCATTGCCTAATCGCGTTGATGTTTTCACTACACAATCCTTCTTGCGAATAAGTAGGATCGTTTTGGCTGTTTTTAAGTGGTTAGCTATCTAATCAGGAATGAGTTTTGATTAATGCGGTGGGACTTGATGAAGAGGCTTGTGAGGAGTTTTAATATTGTTCATTATTTCCTTGCTAGTATTCATCTTGTTCATAAATCTTATCCTTCACTTTCTTCTTCCGCTTTCATGCTAGAATAGACGTTGAAGAAGAGGAAGAGTAAGAAGAAGGAGAAGGAGTTGAAGATGAAGCTGTAGCAATGAGCGTGAATCTCGCCTTCGCTATGACTTCGCGCATTCCCTAGGTAAGATTGGATTGAGTTGTTGGTGCCTTTTGTGGGTGCAGTAAGAGAATCGATGTGCGTTGTTCTTATGTTGGGTGGAGAGGTGCTTTTCCTGTTTACCTGTGTGGTGAAGGGTGCGCTATTGTCATCACTGTGATATGCGTGGTGTTGGAGCAGCGCATAGAGATGGCGGAGGACTGGGAGCGTGACGAGGGTAATTAGTTGTGTTGATGTGATGCTTGCTGCGAAAGGTGTTGTGTAGAGGGCCTCGGCGATGGCTTAATCGTAGGTATTTTCAGCTTTGACGGCACGACTTGGTGTCTGAGTGAGTGGAGTGGAGTGGGGTGGAGTGAGTGAGTGAGTGAGTGGAGTGGAGTGAGTGAGTGGAGTGGAGTGAGTGAGTGAGTGAGTGGAGGCAGACGCAGCAGCCAGAGTGGGGCTAGTGGGAAGCTTTGGCATAACTACGCAGACCGTACTTTGTAGCAGTCGTAAGTATTTGCTTGCGGCTGTGGTGCACTGCTTGGATGGATTGGCGGTGGTCGCTTGTGTTAGCATGAGGGTAGGGTGTGGCTCTGCTGACCTGTGCTTTGCACTAGGCGAGGGGGTGGAGAAGCATCTCCGCCTTACAACTCTTTCCCAATATTGCAGGTGCAATGGCTCGGAATGCTTGGAAGGCGAAGCATTGTGATACTGCACGGCACAGACGGTTGGTGGACGCAGCTACATCGATTGAAGCGGCAACTCAATCGTTCTATTCTCTGCCTCCTCCACAGAGCTCTGCTTCTACCTGTGCTGGTGCGTATGCCTGGACATGACTGACGGGGACATTCATTCATTCGTTTATTCATTCATTCATTCTTTTATCCAACAATCGGTATCGCAACAACAGCAATTTCATCAGTCCTTTTGGACTCCTCAACCGGGTAAGTGGCCAATGTTGAATTTTTGCATCAGAAACGACTTGGATTTGCGGTTGAACTAACCAGTAAGAAGGTTTAGACGCATTGAAAGGTGTGGATTTTATTCTTGCCAGCTGTAATCACGGAGAGAAGAACGCTGGTTCCTCGCTAATGCGAAAGCCTAACTTGGCGTTAGAAAAAGGCGGATGGGTGAGCACGTTTGGTAGACCGTGGCCTTCACTTCAACAAGTCGTTGGATGAGGAAGTGTGGCGATTAGGTGTTGTTCGGAGCGATGGGGTCGGTCCTTCTACTCACGTGGTGCATTTTTTGCCCCTGTATAGCACGATAGGCGGTGAATGGTGACTGTTTTGTTCGTTTGTGGGGTTGTTCGTGCCTTTGACGACGTTGGGAGTGTGCTTAATGGGGTGGCAGTGGGGTTGCGGTAAACTGCTTGGGTAGACTGGCGGTGGTCCTTGGTGTTAGTGTTGATTTGTGCTTTGCTGTTAGGAGGAGGAGGAGGAGAAAGAGGAGGCATTTCCATCTTGCAACTTGTTGTCAACATTCTAGGTACCTAAATGCCGGGGATTTGGCGAGTTGTCGACGGCGCTAGTTCAACCTTACTATGCTTCGCCTTCTCCACAGAGCCCCGCTTCTGCGACTGCAGCTGCCGCTACTGCCACGTATGCGTGGACATCACCGACCGACGATGCGATGGGATGTGGGTGGCTTAACAGCAAGTGCTATGCGGAATAACATCGACCTGAGTGTTGAACTTGCTCTTAAATAATGATCTCCCTTTTGAGTCCTTTGCTGAATTTTAGTTGAAGATTGTTGGGACTTCTCTGAGCGGTTTTGGAAGGAAGGTTGTGGTAGACTATTTTTTGTGGTTGCACATTCAATGGTGTGGGACTAAAGTTTGACGAAAAGACGACGCGAACGTCGATAGATTGGCAACCACGAAGGCAGCAAACCCTCACTGAGTGAGGTGACGGAGAATGAGGCAGAAGAGTTCGGTCACTTGATTAACTTGAAGGGATCATGTGAGTTGAGATTTCTATCGAAAGTGATATTGGTTGGTGGGTTGTTAAGAAGTAGTCAGTGAATTAGTTGCGGAGGCAAGGAGTTGCGCCACTTGTGACCCTGTTAAGAGAAGTCAGTTGCTGTGGCATCACCTGGTTGCTCGTCCTCCTTCATCATTTGCTTGGATGGATGGAAGTCAAGTGGGCATAAACAGTTGAGTCATGCACCGTCATTTGAATTCTTACGTGGAAGCATATCTACCGAGAATGGTCGTGTCACCCATCTGCATGGTTGCATGACATTTGAAAACCATCGACTAAACGAGAGTAATCCCCAACTGCCCTCCGCCCTCCTCCATGGGCTTCTGTTGATTCGCATCCATCATAACCTCTCACTCTTCTGAATTCCGAAACTCCAGGAAGGATGAGCGTCGGTAAAGCTAAGCAGAATCTAGCGGCATGCAGCAACCACCACACCTCTTAAAATTACTAAGATCTACCTCGAAGTTAACAAACAGGCATACCGAAAACCCTCCATAAGGCAGACCTATTTACCCAGAAACAGCATTTGCCAGCAACGCCCTAACGTGTAATTCAGAAATAATCGGATAACTTATACGCCCCCGCCTTTGAAGGAAACCTGACGACCCATCACCTTGCCCTCCAAAGGCGATAACTTGTAGAAACAGCCAGTGATTTGTCAAATCCACAAAAATCAACAGCTATGAAGTCAAACCGAAGCTCAACAACCCTACCGCCCCTCTATTCCACATTTGTCAGACAGACATTTCAAAACGAGCCCCAGAACGCATCAGTTCGAACACCAGAAGATCCAGATATCCCACTCCCTTCCTCACAATCCTTTAGAAAGTGCATATGTAGAAAAGAAAATAAGAGGCGAAAAACGCCACCAAAAAGATGGGATTAGGTCCTGCAGAGTAGAAGACCATTCCACACGAAGAGCCAGAGCGGAGTGACTGCCAGAGTGAGGAGGCTCCAGCTCCAGGCACCCAGCACCGTGGCCTCCATGTGCGCCTGGAAGAGGACTTTGCCACACTGGTGATGCAGATCGGAGAAGGAGTTGATGGCGCCAAGCGCACTAGGGGGCGGATACTGTTGCACGTGAGGGTGCACCAACGTGGCAGCTATCACCAACGCCGGTGGAGAAATCGCAAGAAGAAGAATCACTCCAAGAATGCGATGCAGTCTCCTGTGGAGAAATGGTCATTTCAATCCGACTTAGGTAGTCAAATGACTTGAAGACAGCGGTCAAACATCTGCCTGCCACTTCGACTACAGCTTTCACTCGTCCATCTTGCATCCATCCCAGTCTCAGACCTTCGTGATCAGAATGAAGATTACACAGCAGAACAGAATTACCGAGCAGCAGGCAGACTTTTCAACAGTCCCACTCGAACCTCCATTTATCATGCGTTAATTGTATTCTTTTTTCACTAATCTCATTTCACTACTTTTTATTAACACTCTCCACCCATTCTGCGTCATAACTATTTAAAAGTTGTGGTCTCACTCAGAGACACTCTAAACTGCTCTCTGTATAACCTCAACCGAATTTCGAGGATCCACAAAGACAGCACCGGAAATCCAACCACTCAGTGTAACATACGCAGGTGGAGAGCGGCAAACGATGAAGAGGAGAACGGGTTCCACGACAACAAGGAGAAGGAAAGCAGCGGAGATATTCAGCGGCGAGAGACAACCGAGGAGGCAGGCCCAGAGGAGGGCGGAGAGGGCGCAGGTCAAGCGCCAGTCTTGCCCGTAGCCCAACCATCGACTAAAGTAGAGGTGGACCAATTTGTCAAAGTGAATTAAAACGGATCTGAACCGCTGCTTGCCGGGGCAATGCATCTGCACACGTTCACAGGCGACTCGAAATACCAGTGGGCCCCGCTTATCAAACAAAGGCACTTGTATTGTAAAATAATAAGTGCTTTTTTATGCTACCCATTGAAACAACTAAACATGAAAATCTTCCAATAAAAATAAGGAAGTGGAAAGGTTGGAAATTGCCATGGTCACGTTCTGGAATAAAATACAACTAGCGCCAAAGGAGATAGGAAGTATCACCTTAGACTTTCTCCCAATGATCCGTTTTCAAACTATCCGCATTGTGAATTCACAAATGCATGCCAATAGAAAGAAGAGCTGGCCAGACCCACCTCCTGCCAAGCAGAGCAATCAGGGGAAGGGAGAGAGCGAGGCCACAAACTGCCGCAAGAAATGCGACAGCGAAGGCGACTTCGGTGAGTTGCCACACTCCGTCAGGATTGTCTGTAGAGAAATCGAGGAGACGGGCATAGAGGACGTCAGGAAAGACGTGGATCACTGCACCGCCAGCCACGCACAGCCCCAGTGAGGAGGCAGCAGGTAGGAGGAGAGCGATGTTAAATTCGTGTCCCTCTCTCCATCGCTTGTCCTCCTCAGCCTCGTTATCTTTCCCTGTATGGTCTTTACTAACCTCTGTCTTTGCAGTGTTGACATGGCGCTGCCGAACCTCCGTGTCAGAGTCGATAGTCTCAGTGATAGGAGTTGAATCGAATTCTTTGGACGCGCTTTCAGCAGCAGCAGGAGTCTCGGAAGACTGCTTTTTCTTAGAAGTAAACTCGACGTAGATTCGGATCACCTTACGGTTTCAAAAGCATACCTGCGCTTATTAATTCCATTTTGTGAAGACAAGTATTAGTTAAAGTGGCTTAGATTTATGAATGAGGCAATCGGCGCATGATTTGCGGGTACCGGCCTAAATAGCTTCACCGTCTTACCTGCAAAAGCAGTCCCGCAAGGGCAACAAAGAAGAAGGGCGAGTAAACTCCGATGGATATGTAATGCCAGAGGTCCGGCAGCAGATAGTAATAAAATGACTGGTGCATTCGTTCCTGCAGGTTGTTTAAGCAGCGCAGAAAGGCCTCAATCAAGCTACAAGGAGAGACAAGAAGAAGGCTGAAGAACCCAATACCTGCCAATCTGACGAATATGATTCGCATTCAAATGCGCGGAGGCAGGACTTGAGATGCCACGAAGAGTGAGGCAGGGCACCTGGAAATTTATGAGGGGACCATGCAGTCCAGAGGGAGAGCCGGAGCTCTGTACCCAGATAGAGCTGACTAACTGCCTCAGTGCTGGTAGTGGATTGGAGTAGGTGAAGCCCTGCAGCTAAAGCGGCTTTAGGAAATACCATTGTTAAAGCATACTTGGCCATGAAGAGAGAGGGGAATAGCCTGCTTTTTTGCCAATCGGGCGACGGTGTTGATGAGATCCAGATTTGGCAACTCACCATTAAGACCTTGGAAGGAAACGTCCAAACGTGCCATGCTTAGTGAAGGCAATTCCAGAACGATTCCGGCTTGGAGGCTACCAGAACGACCTCTAAGCTTAGCACCGTGAACAACTAAAGCAAACAATAATGAAGACAAGTGTTTCACCAACTGGGAGACGTGCTAACGCCATGATAGGCATCCAACCAAGCCATCAGTCCGATGTATTCCATATCAGGGAAAAGAAATATAATGTCCTTCGCCCAGTAGAGTTGAGCTAGGAATTAGTAAATATGCAAGAAGAAACTACTGCTAAGCTGTTTCGCGAGAGAAATGAGGTACGTGTAAGTCGCTGGAATGATCTCCTCCGATTCGCCGGAGGCTCGAAGTGGTGCTATGACAATGAGAGCTTCTGTACGACTGCCACTGCGAGAGCGCATAATTGCGTAGAGATTTGTGCTAGAAACATTCTGCCAAGAAGCTACATAAAGAGCACAGCACAATTATGTTACCCCAACAGATGCTAGTAATTTGTGCGAAAAAATGAACTTCTGCTCATAAACCTCGAGGCCAAACATCTCCATTTCCCGACGAATAATGGAGGCTGTTCTAGTTTTATCCGAAGCAGCGCCAACAAACTCTTCCATGATGTTGGAAATGTTGTGTTCTGGATTGTAAGTTTCATCGACAAGACCTAGTAAGCAAATAAGAAACAATTTCGCATTACCGATTAATAAGGCATTTTCGCTTACGTAGGTTTCATAGTTGAACTGCGGTTGAGAGAGGGCCAGTAGACCAACAACACCAACAACGTAAAGGAAAAGGCTCAGAGGCTTAGAAAATTTGACGCATCGCTCAGTGACAAGACTCAGCATCGTGCAGTTTGGCAAGTGACTCTCCAAACTGCGTAAGCGCCGCCAGCGCACCAGACTATTCAAAAAATATCTACCGATATTTGAAGTTAAGTGTCACCCTAAAGTTAAAAAAAAACCATGTTATTTGGTTTGACACAAGTTGCAACAAGCTTTTAGAAATCATGCAGTGGGAAGGGCATGTTCTTACACAATTGATGTGGGATGTGCACGTGCATTCGTGTAAGTTTTCATGCATCATTTTGATTACATCCATTAGTGAATGAAAAATTGCGTTTTTACGGGAACATTTCCTACTCAATCGAAATTCTCTACCTGTTTGTAAGTGATTCTTTGTAGTCAGCAGATTAGACAACCGGCCTATGCGTTCGTTGATGATATTTGCATAAAAACCACAATGTTTATGGACAAACATTACCGTTTTCATTGCACCGAGGGGTTACGATTATACCAACCTGGCTTGAAGGCCGTGCTGCAGAATGGGATTGCGATCAGCAAAGGCCCCCACTTTCTCCGCCTTTTTGAACACATTGGTAAACAAAGTACCAAGTCACTGCACAAAATGCGATGGTTACAGTGTTGCAACGATTGCCCTGTCTCAGTAAAACTTGCTTTGTCCCCATAGTCTATGCATTTCACACAACTTAAACTTTTCTGCACGTCCAGTAGCTTTCCTCCCACCCTTCCGCTTGGGATTTGGATATTTCCTGATGACTTATATGCTTTGTTGGGCCTTACGATGATTGCTAATTGCGCTTTCATCCTTCGCCACAATTAAATTTGCGCCTATCGCCACTTATTTGCTCTTATTGCCTCAAATCTCATTGACGGTAAAAGATAGAAGAAATGGATAATTATTCTTGCAAAGGTTCGCCGCTGACATCAAGAGGGCACCACGGCAAGTTGCAACAT
The DNA here is from genome assembly GCA_036345935.2 of Taenia hydatigena. Lineage (NCBI taxonomy): Eukaryota > Metazoa > Platyhelminthes > Cestoda > Cyclophyllidea > Taeniidae > Taenia > Taenia hydatigena. Next base: position 6,426,489 of record JADWOT020000004.1, on the reverse strand, counting down.
CCAGAGCTGCGAAAGTGTTTGCACAGGAATCTCGAAGATAGCGGTGAAATGCTGTAACACCGAATTGAATAGACACACTTCCGTACAGAGACACAACCTCGTGAAACTGGTGGCCCTTCGAGCACCTGAATAAAAGCAAAGTACTGCGTCAATACATTGGCATGTGGTCGCGTTGATTACTGCAACTGCATTATCCAGACAAAAACACGATAAAACATGTCTAAAGGCATTTGTTTAATGGTGGGAGCAAATCGGCAACTTGAAGAAAGAAGATGTTTACCTAATATTGGTCGAGGCTGCAACATTAAAAATCACAAGCTCCAATGCACCCACATAAGAAAGTATCCTAAGTGAAATTGGAGCTAGTCAAATTGGAGACCTCGAAATTGCCACATTGCTTCCATCGAAAGCTGAGGCAAAAATGCTGATCCACATGGAATTGTTTGATTGAAGTGTGAGACCGTGCAGATGCGATGCCACAGGAGGTGAGCTTCACTGTTGCAGACTTTACTTGCGCCTTTATACTGCTGGGATTTCCTCACTTAGTAGTAGTAAGAGTAGTAATGATGATGAGGAGCATTTTTTATGAGGCTACAACTAGCAATATTCACTGCAAACGGATGTATTTTTACCATCCTCTAAGGCGGTGTTATCCCGGTTGTTCAGTTCTGTGGCTCAAAAATAGGTGTATTACATTCTTTTAAAAACATCCCCAGCATTTCCAAGTGTTTGACCAGTTTTCCATGCCATTATACACCCTTGATCTCCAGTCCTGCCAGGCCTTGCAGATTCAGCTGCACAACCTAGTCTTGGCATGACTTTTGTCTTCCTGAGCCATAGAAAAAGGCAGTTGCTGGGGAAGCTAACATAGTGGGGCAACTAAAGACCCATTTTCCGCAGTTATCCTATGACGGTGACAGCAAATGGGACCTGGGAGCAAACTAATACTGCCAGATCGTCACCATTAAGCCGATCGCCGCCTCTCGCTGTTGTCCAGGTTGCGACCTCGATATTACGGCCCATCGCTAATGACAAGCAGGAAGTTTAAAGGTATCCAGTATTGATAGGATCAAGTGGAAGCATAAGTAGAAAAAGCAACGTAAAGACACCGTATCTGGTCTGGAAAACATCACTTCCTCGGATTGAGGCCCAATGTTTTAATCTGGGTGAACGAGCAGTTTAATGTGAGTGTCACAAATGTGTGGCAAAAGTTGCGCCAGGTTACAACAAGTGTGTTTACATCAACAAGCACAGCAACCGCAGTCATGGGTAGGCGTGGAATGCTTTTAACTCGATGTTAACTGCAGTTCCGGATAACTTTGACAGCAGTTGAGTCGGTTACTCCAGTAGTGGTGGTATTGATACCATTCAAATAGAATAATTCGAATAACAATGGTCAACGGCATGCCAAAACACAGGAATCCATACGCTCTAAGCAATAAAATGCCCCTTGAACATCAGAGGAGGAACGGCACTAAGTCCAAAAAAAGAAGAAAATCCAACTCGCTGGGACAGAGCAAGTGTAACCAAGCAGTCTATTGATAAAAAAATCTAAAAGTCTATGTACAGGGTAAGAATATACAAGACACACCTAATTGACAATAGCCTTAACAATGTTGGACCATTGTCCTGTCCTGCCTAGCGCATCTACGCCGTGCATCACAAAGAAGTGCACACTGTTTGGAGGCAAGTTAACCGCCACGAAGGAAAGAGGCAGGTTAGGTGCGGTAATCACAGCGATCTTAATTGACGAGAAAGAAGAATGAGCGCATTCAAAAAAGACTCCAGTTACATTTGTAGCCAAAAAAGTACCTTGGTCCAAGCTATGCCTAGCTGGACTTTAATGGCGTCACCTTCAGTGGGGGTATAGGAGTAGAGATAATAGACATTGGCTGGTTGGAACTGCAGCGTAAGGGAGGACTCGTCCAACCGACCCTCAATGGATATGCCTATGAGAGTAATGTATCTTAGGATTTGGAAACAATTAAACGCACCTCCTGGCGCAGGCGAGGCGGAGAGAATAAGTGGTGGCTGCATGGGAACAATGACAATGCTCCCTCCAATGTTCAAAGTGATGTCGGGAGGAGTGTATTTGGGAAGAGGAGGAGCTTGAATTGAAAAGAAATCCAGTGGAGGCTTTGAAAGTGATGAACGCACTCCATTTGAGTTGACACTGCCACTTTTTGTGAGGGATTTTCGTGACAGCAACCGATTGACTAGATGCGGGGGCAACCTCTGCTCCTTTGATGACTCCAAAAGCGCCTTCGATGCGGATGTTGTCGCAAGAGGTATAATCTAAAAGACAAAATCTTCACTAATAACCCTTATGGTACATGGTGGCCTGTAAAATATATCAATACAGAACCTGCTCTGGAACTTTTCCCTTTGTTTCCTTAACCGATTCGGAGCATGCTGCGACAGACCCTCGCATCGCTTCAACGTCACTAGTCAATTTACTGCACAAGGCCACGGTGGATTTCAATGAGTCAACTAAGTCATTGAGATGTGGACTGAGATTTCTAGATAGCATTTTGAGAACTTCAGAGCGAATGGCCTCTTTCGCTTCCACAGGAGCAACGTCCTGCACATTATTTACATCTTTAGTTTGAAAATCTGCATTCGGAGGGGACGGATCCATTTTCATCGTTTTGCACACCACGGGATGTGCATAAAATGGGCTAAAAAGACAAATCATCGTATTTGAAATTCCCCCACTCAGGGTCATCTGAAATGCTTCTGCTATTTTGTGATAAAAATAGGCAACCTTGTAGTTAGGAGATGGTAAAAGAGAAACAACTTGCGCAAATCATTTAAGGAATTAACTGGTTCAGTGGTAAACAGAAATAAGGAGGGCTAATAATTGCGGCTCAGTATACAGTACAGTGCCCCTACTTACTACACTGGCAGCAAAGGGTTACAAAAAGATGCAAGGATCTCCACTCTTTGTTCCTTTATGTCTTTTGAAGCACGCAATGAAATCAACTTTGTTTCACGTCTGTTTATAGACCCGGACCAATAAATTTAAAGACCTTCTGGTCCATATAATGTGCTCATTTTGCACCGACTAATTAAAACAAGTGGCTTTTTGCTGTCCTTGTGCTGCCATCAAACTAATGCTGCGTGACCCTAATTTTCTTTATTATTTGGTATTTATTTGATAAATCGTTAATAAAAGCCGGAAGTATGATAAAATTTATTAAACATGCCAAAAAATTGTGGAACTTTAATTAAATTGTAAGTTTTGGCACCTTCGTGCTTATAAAGGTGTCTGTTTATATTTTCTCTGCTTTTATAAGAAAATTGTTGAATCCCATCAGTAGGCTTTTTGTTTAACATACCGCAGATTGCTGGTGCGCACTTGACATTTCTACTTAAGACTCGTGCTGCTCGTTGAAGTCGGTTGTTTTTGCTAATGGCATTTTGTGATGCGTCAGTGATCGAACAGGTAATGCACACGCTATTCGAGTGCTTTAAAGAGTGTTCGTGCTGCTTTTGCATGCTTAATAGAACAACGTCAGGTTGTTTTCTGTCTAGCATTTAAGCTCTTGGCTGCAAATATTCTCTTTGTTTCCTCACTGAGACAAGATTTGGGCTTGCTTTTCATTTTTGAATCCTTGTACTTGCGCTAGTCTCACCCCTTCTAGTACCATTTTTGTCTCTGTATCAGCTCCACCTAAATTTATTTGGCGAATGTCTCTGGAATTGGTTCTAGTAGTGCTCTTATTCGCTTCTAATTATTTAGGCAATATCTGAACATGTGAAGGGCCTCATGACGGCTAACAGTAGCAGCGCTCTTCAGGAATCTCCATATCCCGAGGTGGCTGAGGTTATGCGAGCATTTTCCAAGAATATTATCCTACTTCGTCAAACTGATGAAGTTCGTGAAATGCAAACCGTTTTGAGGGATAGGTGCACACTTTTTGCGATAGTTGTAATTCATCCATCTCCAGTTCTCATTTCTTTTAATTGCTTTTTTTGTAGAACCACTACGAGGAATGACTTTGTCTTCTACGCAAATCGCCTCATCCGTTTGGTGATGGAAGAGGGTCTCAATCAGCTTCCCTTTGAAGAGGTTTCTGTCACAACCCCTACGGGTGAGAAATACTCGTAGTTTTCTAGCACATTCATAACCCTCGCGTTATCCGAAGTCATCTCGACGACTTTTTCTCTGATATCCCGAACCGACCTTTGCTTCGTACCATAAGCTGAATTTGTGAAATCTCAAAATTCCCTCCGGCGGATGTTGGTTCGCATTGTCGTGATGGAATCGCGTATCTGGCAGTTCCTATTGGTTTTGATTCTTAGGCGGTCATTCGTGATTTTTGTGGTGGTCATTTGCCTGTCGCGGTCGGATAATTCTTGAAAATGCACGTGTGATAGTTGTTTTATTATTAGCAAAATGAAGTGCTACGTGGTTTGACCAGAACTCCGTCGATGTTTGTTGCTATAGTGTCATCAAATGCGTGTAATTTGTCGATGGCTTTATTAAGGAAATGCTTAGGCTTTTGAATGATGTGTGCAATTGCTAGAGCCGTTTACCAGTGGCATAGAGGTAGAAATGCGGAAGACTTGGAACCCGCGCTATGCAATCGTCGTGTGGATTGCTACTTTTACAATTTGGGCATTGTAGTTCATTCATTCTTTGTTGAGGTATGGCGCCGTCTCCAAGCTAACAAATGATTTGTCCGTGTTGTTTTCCATCACACAAACACATTTACTCCCTCCCGTCAACCACTGTTCACTTGCCTTATTAGTGATACTTTTTCTACTTGTTTCCCATTCGGGGATCAAAAGGGAATGTTTTCTTAAATTTGCTAGGTGCGTAGCTGCGGACGGCCATTTTGGTGTGTTGTGCTGCACTGCGCCGACGCGCTTGGCTGGTCTCGTACTTTCTATTTTCTTTACTTTATCAAAGCAGGGCATTTTCTGTATCCTATTATGCTCACTCTTAATTGTTAACCTAAATAGCAAAGAACACAATCAAATAGTTTTCTGCTTGAGTTTCTTTAACTGTGGGAAGTCCCCAAATCTTATCACTGCCGTCATACTTCATTCTTCCAAGTTTTTGTTTTCAGTTGTTGGGCTTTGAATTCGGCGATCGCCGTTATTAAATCCACTTTCTTCCCACATCCTACCTTCCTCTTCTTCTGAGAAGTGCTGAGATGTAGCATCCTGAATCAATACCGTCCTTGCCTTTGAAACTATCTGGCTTTGATTTTCAGTCTTTGATGTGAATGTTAGGAGATATTTTGACGATGTCATTGAAAGGTTGGTTGGGAAATGGAGATTCACTAGTTCGTCTCAGAGGTTTCACATGCCACCTCACCAGTCTACGATGTTCTGAAGATCAAATTTCGATGGGGGATGCATTCACTGAGATTTGTGGAACGTGTTGATACTGATATACGATCCCCATTTTAAGAGTTTTTTTGAAGAAGACTCGTGTAAGGATGTTTTGTGGCCCAAATCCGACCACATAGCTCTTGCTGGCACCTAATGGTGCTCTGCTTTTCTCCCGGTCACCAATACCGAAACTGATTGTTGGTTTGTTATGTGAATGAAGTGCCAATTGTCAGTTTCCACGTCCGCAAATCTTGATCATTCCCCAGGTTGTCAATTCACGTTTCCGCATTTTGAAGCCCTTTGAAGTTGCAGGATGTGTAGGCTTCATCTCTCTCCCTTTTTGGAAAAAGTTTTTTGTTTTCTCTGACATCAGGATTGCGAACGACATACCTCATCTTCTTGGTTTTAAATTCTGCCACCTCGCAACGTCTGATTCCTAGAAATGATTACGTCTATGCAGATATCCTTCTATTCCTTCGTTGAAAGGACTTATCAACTTTTTGCTGCTCACCCATCACATGGCTTTGTCTCCTCTATTCCGCAAAAGTCTCTTTCAGTGTAGCTGCGTAGTTCTCACTGGCAGCGGCCAAAACTTTCGCCCTGAGTTGTCCCCTTATCCTAAATCCCTTTTACTAGTCACTGTTACACTGTGAGTTTAATCCCCTCGTCCTGAGCTCATTTCATGTGTCTCTGCTTTCTGTATGCGCTTAACAAATGGTTTTCTCTTCCTCATCAGTGGGCCACCACTGCAACCGAATGAAGCATCCCGAAACGGGATTTCATGTTCTCCTTCTGCATACCCTCGTTTCGTTATACCTCATTCCTCGCCTTAAATAAATATGGGCTGTCATTGTAAATACAGAACGAAGTTCATAACGTGTTTCTCTCTCAGGGCACCGTTACAATGGGCTGAAGTTTTTGCGTGGCAACTGTGGCGTCTCAATTGTCCGCAGCGGGGAAGCGATGGAGCGCGGCCTGCGCGACTGCTGTCGAGCGCTGCGGATCGGTAAGATCCTCATCACCGCCTCGGAGGAGTTTGGTCAAGTCTCTGAGCCGCGTGTTGTCTACGCCAAACTCCCGCCGGGCATCGAGTCGCGCAAGATCCTCCTCATGTATCCCACGCTCAGTAAGTTAGTCCAACTTATCAGCTCTCTTCATTACCTCCACTTTTTTCCGTTTCGTTGTTGTGCTATTTTTGACATTCTACTGGTGGTTCGGATGTTGAAACTACCTAGTTTGATCGAGGGGTATTGCTACTTGTTCCTATTTCGGTGACCTCTGGCTCCCAGTGTTATCCGGGCATAGGCATACCAACACAACGCCTCTGACTCTATTGCCTGGGGCGTTTTTTGTCGAGGATTTGTGCTGAGAAGCGACTAGCGCAATTTTTCTTCTTGAGCATGAAACGTGCAACGTGGTTTTAAATCATGGCTATGTCTAGGGCTAAGGGCTAAAGTCGCCGGGGGCAAGCGTAACTTGCGCTCCAATCACAAACCCATTGAGTCAAGTCAGAGTCATTGACTCTGCTTCTTTTTCAACTCTAGAAACCGGAAACATTGTGATGGCCGCGCTGAAACTTCTTCGAAGCTACAATGTCTCCGTTGAGAACGTCATCCTCCACACTCTCTTTGCTTCGCCACAGGGTACAGCACATTTTTCGTCTACCAAGTTGCATTGAGTCGAAATCAGTTAATATGCCGAAGAGGGAGTTGGTCCGGAAGTTCTTATTACCGTCTCCTTATTTGTCTCCTAATCAAGCGATATTATTGAGTAAACCATGCATCTTCCACCCGTAGCCAACCTACCATTTGCTTTCTTTGCAAGAACTTTGTTCACCTTATTCCAGTTATCCGCAGACGTAAAAATTACCTTTAAGGTCGAATGATAGCACTTCCATCGTCCATGACTTAGCTGACAAATTATTTTGGAAATTGATCTACGTGTGATATGTTTAATCTTGTACAGGATTGAAGAACGTACTAACAAGGAATCCAGCGTTGACAGTCGTAACTTCGGAGGTGCATCCAGTGGTTCCGATCCATTTCGACCAGTCCTACTTTGGAACGACGTAGAGATGACACGCAATCCATGGTATTTTATATCTTCTGTGTAATTTAAACTTGCTACACACTCCACCCTCCTCTCCCACTTCACTGGCATTCGTTGAACCACGTGTTTGCTGACTTTCACGGAATTATGCGTTAGATACATGGGAATAAACGTTTTGACTTCAAATGGGGTGATTTCTCGGAGAACAGTGCGTCGGATTCGTTACAGACTGAGTAATCGCAGCAAAAAATGGGTTCAGGGGATGATGCATCATCTAAGCACGTTCTGAGTACCAGAAAACCACATGGAAAGGGAGAGGAGATCTGAGTAATTCCTCATGAGTCTAATGGGCTAGAGTATAAAAATGTAAGGAGGGAGATGCAAATGATCGTGTTACTCTGAAGTAGGTCAACACAAAATCAAGAGAGTGGGACACGAAAAGGCCAGTGTTTGAAAAAATGCACAGTTCACTTATACGAATTCACAAGATATTGAGAAGTCTGTAATGTCACTCGTCTTCGGTAACAAGGGGAAAAGAGAGTTTTTCCATAAGATCGTCGACTTTGGCCTGCAGACGAGGTAGAACTATTGGATCAATGAAGATGTGGGATTCGTCGAGGTCTGACAAGACAAAACGGGAGCCAATAATGAGGTTTTCGGATAAATACGTTAGGAACTGTTTCATAGCTGGATCACTAAACAAAATTAGTGCTTAGAGGAAACCAACCATTTAACAAGCACACCCTTGATAACATTTACCATCTTTCACGAAGATCGCGAAAGAACACTCGTGCAACCTTGGCACGTCAAAGGCCAAAGGTGATTCGTCAACTAGAAACTATTATTTCTAAGGAGTGGGATAGTGTTCAAAATTTATACCGTGTTTACATGAGTTGCTTAAATTCGTTTTCGACGCTTCGTAATAATTTATGCCAACATGGAGGAAGAGTTCCGATATCTAGAAGAAACACCAATATTCAGAACTAGGCAACATATTATGTTAGGTATGAAAAAAACATCGTGAAGCTTTGTTAGCTCTGACTATAGCCTCTTAGGAGTTCCAGAGAGGCAAAAGTAGGCATAGTATTAGGGTGGAATATAAATATTCTGCATATAAAGGGATTAAGGCTGCCGGAAGGTCCTGAGGACAGTAAAACCTGCTACGACATTATGATCACTCAAGTCATTGTAAGCTAAATCGACAATCAAACTGACTACAGAGTTTTGCAACTTGGGCGGCCTTATTACAACAGCCGACTGGGCTGACCTGTAGTCTATGCCAGTAGCCCCGTTCCCTCTGCTCGCTGAATGTATATATTATGCCCTATCATTATGCTTACTATTGTCTTTGAGGAAAATTCGTAACGCTGCGACATAATCGGTAGCTTTCCGTTTTAGTATAAAGCTCAGCATGATTTTAAGGGATCAAAGTAATTACATCGCCATGGGAAAATAAACGCATAATAAGTGGTTGGTAGTCACTGTAGTACTTTGTTTGTTAGAACTGCTGGCTTCTGTCAAGGTCGCAGAGGTGACCGTATTGCCCTAGCTGCGTGGGCTGGCCTCCAGGCCATGCCAGCAGCCTATTTCCCTCTGTCCGGTGTATATATATTCTATCCCAGCATTCCGCCTTCTTTTGCCTTCAAGGGAGCCTCAAAACGCTACAATCACTGTAGTACTTTGTTTGTTAGAACTGCTGGTTTCTGTCAAGGTCACAGAGGTGACCATATTGCCCTAGCTGCGTGGGCTGGCCTCTGAGCCATGCCAGCAGCCTTTTTCCCTCTGTCCGGTGAATATATATATTCTACCCTGCCACTTTGCCTTCTTTTACCTTAAGGGAGCCTCGGGACGCTCGGGACGCTACAATCACGTTTTCGCTTGTAGTTTTTAGAGGTTTTTAAAAGATCAAATGCTGCATTATACTTAAGTCAAAATATGCGTTGTTAATTTGCGAAAAATGTACTTGTGTCAATGACATAACTTAAAATTAAGGCTCCTAGCAAGAGGCAAAAACGTAGCTTTCAAGTAACTTGTTATCAAAATGCCAATCAACAAAATATTTAGCGGATTACTGCAACTTTTTAATCCTGAGTATGGGCATTCGTGTCAATTATTAGGGAATCTGTACGTGAAGTTAATAGTTATTGTAGCGTCCCGAGGCTCCCTTAAGGCAAAAGAAGGCAAAGTGGCAGGATAGAATATATATATATTCACCGGACAGAGGGAAAACGGCTGCTGGCGTGGCCCAGAGGCCAGCCCACGCAGCTAGGGCAATATGGCCACCTCTGTGACCTTGACAGAAACCGGCAGCACAAACAGATAAAGTACTACAGTTATGCTAGCCAACTTTTTTTATAACAGCGAAATATATGTGGAATCATAGAAGTTCTTTCTAGTTTAAAATATACCTTTTTACGGTTCCAGTTATCTCCGGCTCAGCGTCCGAGTTCGCCCCCATTTTGTCGTGCACATAGCTCGGTCGTGTGTGTAGTCGGCATTAATCCGCTATGTGGTACGAAATAATTCCATCATTTGCGATTATGCTTGGTGCCGCTGCGCTTATGGATCCTTTATGCAAAGGATGCGCTTATCTTTTGTATGGAAGGGTAAGGGAATTCATCAGACATCTACTTTTGTAGTGGAGCGGTTTCGACTTTTTTCATGAACGTGGAGATTTCTCACTCTTCCTGAGGGACCGCGATGTTGCTGGAACACACTGGCGCATGCAAGGTCTTGAAACCGTCGAAGATTAAGTTACCTGCTTTCGGGATTATTCTGTGGTAGCCATCGTCCTGTTCTTGTAGATAACCTTCGGTGCTTATCGATTAAAGTATTTCGTCTAGTCTTGTGTTTGAAGCACAGGTTCTCCGCTTCTTGGTTTTTTTTGTGCAACCCGTGCGCTGCTTTTCGTCCAACTAGTCTTTGCCCCAGCATATATTACGAGGTGCGGTAGATTAATTTGCCGAAAGCCATATTGGGTGACTCGCTGGTGAAGCCCACAGTTGTGAACACCCAAAACCAAGTCTTAACTGTCACCACCCACCCCAAGTACGTACGGAATAATAAATCAAGATATTGATCACAGTATTTGAAGCATAGACAGAGAAGGAGAATACGTCTAGCAGAAGAATACAAGTCAAATCTAGCGTGCGGACTTGTGGAGGAAGAAGAGATGGGAAGATTAACTACGCATCCTCATGAAGATGATGGGACGGGGGTGCAATTGCAGGTGGACGAGAAAGCGCAAGGGTGTAATCGAACGCGGAGAACCGTGAGGGCATCTGACGCTCCAGCCGTTTAGCCAAGCTGCCTAAGCCCATCCGTTTTAGTTGCTGAAACAGAAATGCAGCGAATTACTTTACGTCTATCCACTGTGACGCGGATAGTATTGCCAAGGCACTTACCTCAACCATCCAGGGGAAAGCAATGCTGGCACAGTCCATAATGACTTTTTCACGCGTAAGGTCTGGGTGCTTTGTGTTCAAAGTGCTTGCTGGTGATGATCCTCCCTTTCCTGTGGACGAGCCCAACTGTAAGAAGAGGAATCAAGTAATGCGACTACTGAGGCGCCAGCTCGGTCACCATCACTGGCGCCATAGCACTTTGCCATTGCCTATATCCACCCAATCCCCTCATTTTTGGATGTTTTACAAGGTCTTCAGGGATGGTGGTGATGGTGAGACTAACTCTTGAGAGGATCCTTGACGGTGATTTTTCATTTGAAACGTGTGCTTGAGTGACGTGAGGAACAGAAGGGCATGATGTCTTCAGAATCCAGTCAAAAAAAGGCTGGTCGTTTTGGTAGCAAAGCCTTAAGTATTGCATTAAGGGCTTCGTCTACAGTTCGTTTACACCTATTCCAGCTCCACAACTGACGATTGCGCAGAGCTTGAGTTCGAGTAGACTTCCAACGGTTAGCACGGTTTTAACGACGTTTAGAGTATGCGTCTCTGCAGATGCAGCCAGCCCTCTATGACGTTTCGATGTAAAATTACTGTTAGGTTTTTGATCAGGTTCACACTGAGCCTTCGACAACGAAATAAGGCCTTCCAGTGAAGGCATCAGAGAACACGAACACAAATCAACCTACCACGAATTCTAAGGATTGGATTCAATCATTACGGTGGACTGAGGTATTGGTTAAAGCACTCATTGTAAGAAATGCCTTTTCAGTTGATGTTTTCTGAGCACACAAATGGCAGGAAGAGGACACGTTCATGCCAGTGGAAGGTAGCATGCAACGCAAAACTTAACTGGCAAAGCGGGATTTTAGCACACACTGAGAAGCCGTGTACCAATTCTTCACTCTCCTGCAGTCTTGGCATGATTTATTGTCCTACATTGCGGTAGTGAAAAGCTATTACTTCCCAAGTTAAATGCTTTAATCCTATTCTAGTGTAAACTTCAACTCTAACTAACTAATAAGTCACTTGTCTGTGACTCGATAGATCTTGCAATAATTACTAGCATAATTTTAGGTTAATGCCAAAGGTGGAGGTGTTGCAATACGTTGGTTGTTTGGTTAACCCTCGGTTTTGGCAAAAAAGGCCAATCAGGTCCTCCACCACCGCATTTTCAACAGATGAGCTAGTCTCGAGGCTATGGCGACAGCTCCAAGGCCTACTGTTCGTCGACAGTATAAAATCCGTCCAAGCATTGCGTCTTCTTGCGTCCTTGGGAAAAACTCGAGGTGGCAGCGGAAATCAAATCCGATCTCAAAGGACGTCCGTCGTAACTCCTATTGGTGGATGATGAATATTCCTGTGTCGGAAGAAGTGTGGACGCTGCAGATGGAAGAATCGGTTACGAGGCCCAAATAGAAGGCCCGAAAATGACGAGTTCCGTAGAAATGCTTTTCACGGAGCATGTTACCTTATCCACTGCTTTTTTAGCCGGGCATAACTCCAACAGGTGTGGGCGGACAGCACTGGATTGAAAACCAAGTAGCAAGGAGAAATAGGCACAAAAAACTACCTTTATGAAAACATGCCAAACCTCCGCCTTTGAGTCGGTGCTTCTGCGACTACTAATGGAGGTGTGTGATTGCCAGCACCCGCCCTCCCCTCCGTCCTCCAATACAGTTTTTATAGAGGAAGAAACTGCCCATGCAGTCAAGTACCGTCGTGGTTGGATGAAAATTAGTTTACTGGGACGTTGTGATGCCTGGCGCGGGGAGACAACCAAGGGCAGTGGCGTGGACGATACTCAAAAGAGAAAGCTATGCATTCTGTCAGTTGCTCCGCCATTGTACCTTCGTCGAGCAGATTGCTCTGCAAGCCATGTCGTCATTGCTGTCTTTTTTTCCCCATGTAGAGAGTTCTCAGGGCGCTACTTTGTCACTAAGTACAGTTACTACGTGGCTTAGATCGCATTTTCAAGTAAAGTGTGAATTGTTGCTAATTTTATAGTTGAAAAAATGCAGGAATGTTATTAATTACTCCCGTCAACGCCTACAATACGGAAACTAGGATGCAAGATACATTTCTTCCCAAGGGTTTCGCTGAACCTTCGCGGCGAATTAACGCAAATCAAAGTTTGCAATCCACAAAGTAATGAATAGCATGCTACCCGCAGTACTTGAGCACCGAGAGAGCAGAAAGTAGAGTTGGGTCCGTCCTTGCAGTGGCTTACCTGGTGGTTAAGGTTTGAGCTACAAGTACTGAACTCCTCTCACTCAAATCTGTATACCCATCAGCCACAAAAGAGGTTCTTTATCAGTGTTTGGGTCTAACGGTTCCAGGTAGAAAAAAATGAATTCTTTGGCTCAATGACATCTTTACAACATCCAGAGCCTCAAGAAGGTATCCATTAAAACGACGTTGATGGCTGAAAAGATTGGCCATCTCACAACCAATGAACCCAGCAACTCGCGCGGTAACAACTTGGATGGTATTTCGTCCTCCTTTTCGCGTATATTAGACGAGTTACGATATCTCTGATCCGGAACTAAGCAATCGCGAATGGCAGGGAAAAAGGGTTTTCATTAATAGGGGAATCGCAAAATTATGTGTAAATACTCGCAATTTGGTAGAAAGTGGCTTCTCTATGCTGCTTTTGTGTGCTAAAATAGTCTAGTGGTCACCAGAGCGTAAATAAACGGTTACCGCGTGATTACAGCCCCTTTCACCGACGAGGCAGCTTGAGTACCATTGGAAAAATTAATGAAAACACAGCAATTTAAGCAGTCGTTACACAATATGGTTATTTGAGAACATTAAATAGGCTAATGAATGAGTGGAACATTAAAAAGTTGGTCCATAGTGAGGCAAATTTTATCCCCCAAAAGACTTGGATGCTCGACTTAAACCTGACAACCTAGCCCTAAAAAATACACATCGGATCACAAACTACTCCCACCCGGGGGCCCGGGCTGCGGCCCTTTCGTCCTTTACTAAGGCAAAAAATAAGGAGAAATCGTTGCTTCGACCACTGGCGATTAACTAACCTGAAATGCCAGACGCATCAATGCATCTAGTAACGGCAACTGTGGATGAAGCACAAAGAGGTGAGCCAGCCAAAATCCACTGAACAGCGGTTTCACTCGCTCAACCTCCGCAACACTCATTCCCACTGAGCTGGCCACTTTGGCGTCCTCTCCATCGAAGTAGTTCTTCATTAACCCTGCTGATGCATTCTTCGGTGGTGGAGGGCCTAACAGATGCTGGAGTCGGGTAATCACGAGGTCCAATGCCGCCAGAGCACGAGTGGAGTGCTTTCGCAGCATAATCTGCTCACAAAGGTGTCGGCCGTAGACACTTAACACTTCCGCCAATTGTGCTCGTGTAATCGGCTTGTCTGAAGGTTTCACAGTCGTCTCGCCTTCCGTTGCTTCCGAGGCCCTATGAGGGCAATGTTTCAGCAAAAACAATGCTTGCTTCAATTATTTATTAAAATTTCCAGGCTCTCAAGCCTCTGCAGATTCTACTATCATCGTGGTGGCATGTTAAAATGCAAAACACTCACGGTTTTGGCTCTTCCACTGCTGATTCTGCTGCCGCTGTGACAGTGGATGACGCATCGACTAGCAGTGGAATGATGCCGATTCCTCTATCGTCATCATTTTCGATGCCGGCGAAGGGAGAGGGAAGTAGGTAGCTCAGGTGTTCGTCTGGGCCAGCGGTGTTGACGGTGACGACGGCGGCGACTAGATCCGACATGGCCGCATTCACCGCTTTCCACACTGCTGCACGATCCGTGTTCGTGGCGTCGTTTCCCGCGTTTAGCAATGCGGTCACGTTGTGGGAGATGTTTGTGCCGCTCTCCTTTGTCTTATTGCTGCTCCCATTAGTACTGTTGCTAGTGTTTCCCTGGACGGTTGTTGGGTAAAAAGAGGGGAAGGCTGGTTAATACTTCGCCTAAGTCCAGTTTTATCAGGCAGTGAAAACTATGAAAGGGCAAACATTCTATCCCAATAACATTTGTGCACGAGGTGATTCACGCACACTTTAGGAAGAACATACCCCGTTTTTCTTTTTACGCTCTTTGGGTGATCCAGTCTTGGATAAACCTGCCAATGCAAATACAAAGGATGAAATAGCAAGATAATGAATGAATGGGCACTTCTGCACCAAATTTGTTGAACCAATTTGGTTTAGGCAAGTGTGACCGATAGTCTTCAAAATGACTTCCACAAGGAATTTTGTTTAGCAGAGGAGAGTGTGTTTTAAACTTCAGTTTAGCCCTCCTCTCTTTTGACACCCGATTATTGTTATAACTTTCGTTTAAGAGCGACTAGGACGCTTATATCCTGGAAACACTGAGAAGCAGTTCATTCTTAAGCGGTTAAGCCTCGAAGAGGTCTTTGGAGGCGGGGCAGCAGCCCTGAGGGAACTCCGAGACCTAGAGGAAGGTCTATGAAGGTCTACTCACTATTAGTTTCATAGGGCGTCACCCAGCGACTTGACGTAGCGTTGAAGCCGAAGTAAGCGTTTGCGATCCAGCGCAGCAGCCACACATCTCTGGCGCGCAGACCGAATACGCCTCTACCAGCAGGCGCTTTCGGAGGCGGTGTCGTGGCAGCACCGCCGCTGTCTCGGGGACCCACGTGTATTTCGAGAGGTAGTTTGACCTGCAGCATAAGGAAGGCAATAAGTGGAAGTAGCAAAGGGTGAAAGGGAGTTGGGAAAGGAGTTTTTAGACATGACTGCTAATGTATGATGAAGTAATGTCAAGATTAATGCTATGGCTTTTCATAATCCCAAAGTTCAGTCTCTATTCATGGTATTTTTGGATCTCTGCGTCTTCTAACGCATTCAGAAGCAGAATGAGCACCAAGTGTGTAGCCCAGGGGTTCCGTGACCTTATCATATAGCATATCGTGTATCTAGTGGACTTTAAAATAATGTCTCCAATTCCCTGATCTATACAAGATCTTATTAGATCAAATGAGGTTAGGGAAGCGGTTAAGAGACATAAAAACATTCAACAAGAAGAATTCGCCATTAAACAGGAGGCTGAGATTAACTTCCAATGCATAAATCCAGCATTTGAATGAATAAATGAAGGAATAAGACGGAATGTCTTCAACTTACTTGGATGAAGTAACACTAGTGTTTAAAAAGGCTTGTTGTGTAGCCTAACCAACCTTTCAGTCAGTCAAAAAATTGTGTGATGTTGATTGTTTACCTCGATCGTTTGCTTAACTCTCGCTTCTTGACAATGGGCCATGTGAATAGCCTCAAGTCCTACCATGTGTCCTCAAGGAAATCGCACGGCGCTACATTGGTGACTGTGGAATACGAACCCAGTCTTGAAGGACATCTATCCTGATTTCCAAAGCTGAATAATAGACCCTTCCAAGGTGGATAGGAGAATATGTTACGACTCCTGGCAGGCGGTCTGAAAATGACACCTAATTTCGGCAACTACTCAAATCCTGAGGTCTGCAGGTTACCTGCTAACAACTGAAGCGACGCTAGTAATGAATAGCCTGGAAATGCTCCCTACGGAACCATTCACCGTACTTATATGCTGATATTAATGATGCGAACACGCAATACCTCCTCCAGATAGAGTGAAAGCGGTACGACTGGACGGTACGGAAGTGAGAACAAAGCGACAAGGGGAAATAGTCGCGAAACCCTACCGCCATAGAAGTGTGCAAAACTCCGCCCTCTGTTGCACAACTCTACTTTCAGGTCTGTGTTCCTACGACTACCAATGGATACGTGTGATGGCTATCACATTCCCTCATACATGAATTCAGTTCTCATGAAGGAAGAACCTGCAGATCCGGTAGAATTGCCAAGAGAGATCGGTGATAGTGAGGCATGGACGAGACTAGGCAATACATCGATTGGATGATTAACTCGTGATTTCGGTAAAGGGACCGCCCTGAGTTCCCCACAATGACATGACCTTCTGACCTTACCGGTGACTCACTGCTGTCGGTATCACGACAATGCACAATTCGCCTGAGTAGTGTGACCCCTTTTTTCCTCAAGGAGGTCTCGGGGTGTCATAATTACAAGCATTTTCGGACGATCACATCGTCCAACAAGACTTGTCTAGTTTCTTTAAACCCCTCTCCCACAAAACACAATTTGGTCCGATATAAATGATGTTGTAAAGTAAGAAGTGAGGAGATGAGGCAATCCCTTCCAGTCTCGTAAATCAGCATAGTCTTGCACTACCACCATTCTAAAAAAAGGAATTCCTTTGCCTTGTAAAAATACCACCCAAGTCATTGACTTACCTAACCGTAACACTTTCCGACAAGCAATAAAACATTGGATTCGGAATTGAATTCCAAGATGAAAAGGTGTTGTAAATGGATGAAAGATTAGCTAACAACATTTTCTACCGTCTACAACAATTTACGTTTTTTGCGAAAACGTGGTCGTCAACTAAATGATCACTCCAGCCACTCACTATCATCAAACTTTTTAATAAAATGACGAAAAATTAGCAAAGTAGTGTACAAAAATAAGCATGTGACAAACTAACGGTGTTTTTGAGATCGCGATTGTCGTAGTAGGCCATCCGGCCCTCGAAGTAGGAACCCGATACGGCGTAGGGGGCGAAACTAAGGCGGGGAAAGAGTACATTTGGCATCCAGAAGTTCCATTCATTAAAACAGTAAAAACAACAAAATTGTCAATCCAACAATCAGAATTATGCTAGTCTTAGCGATGTGAAAAGTGGAGAAATGCCCAAAGCATACAGCGAAATCACGAGCTATGAAAAGGGGGGAGATGTTTCCTTAAAAATGCAGTGCAAGTGCCAAATCCATCTCAGCCGTTTCAAGCACCATTTTTGTGTAGAAAGACTATGCAACTAATTTTAAAAACTGGCTCATAAGAAGTGTACAAGCCATTAAAAACTCGTATTTTCTCGAAAAAAATGACAAGTTGAGCTTTAAGACACAACTTAGATGCCATTTTTACTCATTCAGCCGAGTTAGCACCCTATGATACTTCTTTTGTTTCTTGAGCTATAATTTTGCATTCGCAGCTATTAGTTCCCCTCTGTCGCGATCGCCAATGGGAGTGTACCTGTTACACCAGTTGTTATGATCCAAGATTTACATGCAAGTGACCTGAATCCTTTCGATAAACCAGTCAGGTCATCAATAGATGAACTTTAGAACAGACACGTTCTCATTGCCGATGCGAGTGAATGGGCTAAGGGGAGGACGACTAGTGCGTGGAACGCCTGTAGCTAGACAGCAAAGGCTGTCAAGGTCTTACGCTAGGTCATTCAATTGACTTTGAATCTATGGTCATCATTAACGTACTTAAAGCGCACAATTTCTCTCGTGCCCAGGAAATTAGCAACAATAATGGAAAATCTTGGATAAATAGAGAGGATCATCCAATCGTGCTTCGTAGGCTTCCACCTTTGGTATGATAAAGCACTTCATTAATGAAGTGCGGAGAAGGACCCTTCAAGGCGCAGTTAGCACTAGGAAGCTGTGTTAATTCCCTCATCAATCGTATTGACCCTTGTTTTAGATGTGGTGAAACAAATCTTACTGATTCAAAGCCAGGCATTGCCCAAACAACGAATGCGTTATCCCCATGCGATATTGACACAGGGCATTGAAACCAACCCATCCTCAAGAATCACGGACATATGACAGAAACCTAACTCTATTGCTTGCTTATCGAAATGAAATGAACCCAAAGAAGACGTCACATAGTAATCACCCAAACAATCCCAAAAACAGCGAGGCTAACATAAAACACCTACTTCTCCTCAACCACCCCAAAGACCTCTGTCACACATTCGCCAGCAGCGAGGTTTCCAGGTACCGTAGGAAACTTCTGCAAATTTCCAAACATCGGATCCCTCTTGGGGGACTTCAAATCGGTCTTCTGATCACCGTCTCCTCCTCTGTTCTCCCCAACGGTTTCATCGTCACAACCGCCACTACTGTTGTGGAGGAACCGTGTACAGGTGCGCTCGTAGTCCACATCTGTCAGGGCTAAAGTGGCCAAACTCGTGGAGACCTCCAAGACGAGTTGATAGCTCGTTGAACCTTCGGCGGAAGTGGAGTTGGAGGTATTGCTGATAGAGGCAACATTGGAGGTGACAAGAGGCCAACGAATGAGGAGGGGGTAGTGCACCAGCTTGTCCAACGCATCAGAGTCCTTTGCGGTGTAGGAGACCTTCTTAGTGTCCGCATAGAGGATCTAGTTGGTTTTTAAGATGAAAGTGAGTGATTACGAAACGTTAAAAATGGCAGTTGATGCTGTAAGCAGAATGGTTTACTGTTGCAATGAGTTGGTGAGGTCCTTTGGTCAACTTGAAGCGATACTTCGGGTTGGAGATCTAAAAGAAATTGGAAATAAGAGATCAAGCTCATCTCCTCCTCCTCGTCTGAAGTTAAATCCACCCTCCTTTGCCATAGTGTGAAAGGATCTCTGCCAATGCCTGCAAAAAATTACTTAAATGACTACCTTTGGTGATATCCAATGTGCAGCTAGTGTTTCCAACCATTCAATAGATATTTGAATATGGAGATCATGCAAGTACCGCACGATTCCTCCTCTACGCTGGCAGCATAGAACTCTACCCAAACTGCAGATGTTCTAATAGCCCTCCAACTCATCTAGTATGGCATCGTCAGATATAATGTGGACACTACACATCACGATAGAGTTCTTCGTAGATTTCCGCGTCCATTTTTTCACAAACTGGTAAAGAGGACGTTGCGTAGCGATGGTAGAGTGTGGGTTAAATAACCGACAACAGCTTTGAAAATGAGGATTCACACATAACTTAGAGATGAAATAAGATATTTTTCGGCATTTTTTTAATCGGCTGACTCTTCTCACCGACTGATAGGATCCAGCCCCCTTGAAGCGCCCACAACCGTCATAGACATGATAGACAATCTGCACAACATCTGCCTCGTAGAGCAGTGACGTGAGACGTCGAAAATCAAAGACAGCGCCATCCGTTTTGAAGTGCTGCAGTGGACAGATAACCATATGACAATCAAAAGTGGTACTTCCAATAGGATTAGAGGAAAGGCAAGAGACTTGCGCAGAAAAAGTTGTAGACGAGCGAGAGGCTGTGAACTCCTGGAAGGCCCAGTGAGCCTTTTTCATAAGCCACCAACTTTCGGTAGCAGCGTGAGGATGATGCTGGTCTACAATGGGGAGGTAAAAGTGGTGATCAATTTTAATTTATAGGTAGAGAACCGAGCTCTCATCTCCAAATGGAATGCTATTGCTTCCCGAGTCTTGTTAATGTGAAGTGGGTTCAAAGTACCGAGAGCACTACGTGTTGAATTTCATACGATTCCATATTGTATACTACAATGGACAGGAAGTAGTCAAAAGTAATTTTATTTTCCCATTAAACTCAATCTCTAACTGACCATCCCAGAGGTCATGATGTAAAAAGCACCCCTTCAGTGAAAATCCGAACATTGGATCCGCAAGCGGTAATTTAAACCAGCCTCACAATCTTAAATCTTCAGTAAAGCACGTTCAGTCAAGCTGTGTGACTGACGAGAGCGAATAGCCCTTGGTTCCTCCGAAAATCTCATTACCATGCTCTCGACTGTTAAGCAGCCCCAACGTATTCGTGGGCTTGACGATAAATCGTGCTAAAAACTGAGCAGAAGCATTGCAAAGGTGCGTTCAATGATGGGAGAAGTGAGTGACAAAACGAATGTTATACCAGAGTACTTAGTTTAGGTGAGATGTCAACTGAGGAAAGATGTCTACGCAAATTGACGAAGGGTTAATAAAAGCACATCAAAGCGGTCTGTGCCACAAATAAGCTAGTCGAGGTGCTTGAGTGCTTGTTCTTCTAATAGGTGAACACACAAAACTACCAATTCTATGAACACCAAAGAAATAAATAGGCAAGCAAAATCACCTTAACAACGGAAAGACCAGAGCCAATTCAGATAATAGCAGAAAACGACTAAAACAGCACTATTTACGCTGTCATTGGACCTAAATGGACATGGAGGAGAAGATTAATTAGGCATGTTACAAGATTGGTGCAAAAAGATTAACTTATTCTTCCCATTCAGGAAAGACGGCCTCAATAACATGTCAAGCGCATTCTCCTCCATTGAGGCAATATTCCGTTATTTAAATTGGTTGCTTAACCTCTAGGTTACCTTAATCAGGGCCTTAGGTTTATTGTCTTTCAAGAGAAGTTCCTGTTCCACATACATACGTATTATCATTGGGTAAAATTACGGCAGAGCACTACAGAGTGTTTCCCATACCACTAGCCCCAACACGGTACTGCTCTTCCACTCTGACATGCAGCCCTTCTGTCAAGTTAGACGACGTGGGAACGCAGAAATCAGAGGTACCATATTGGTGATAGGAGGAGAAATTGGGTTGTTAGCATATATGATCAAGAATAGAATTGTGCTAACGTTTATTTACTAAAGTTAAAATTCTCCAGGCGACCGAAGTAAAAGGTGAAAGAGCCCTTAGTAATGCTACTTTGAGCTAGTTAGATGCACTTTTGAAGACAAGTAGTTTATCGGGCCACGACTAGTCAAAGTATTGCTTAGTTGGGTTCTTAACAGGTATTTTAATCTAGATAGAAAAAGCAAAAAGTCCTGTTCATCCATAATCAATCCTAGATTCAAATGTATGTATTGAAATCAAACAAGCAAATGTAGGAAAAGTAAGTGTATTCTGTTTTTGACTACGAGGTGAAACGTTACCTGACGGGCTGTATCCAGTATTTCGATTCAAGATCGAATTTGATGTTTTCAAGGCCGAAATTCGAGCGCAGAGAAATGGGAAAGTACGTTTGGGAGGAGTGCTAAAAGGGCAAAAAGACAATTCAAAGAAAACTAACATTGGTTTCAGAAAAATGCTCCTCCAAAGTCCTTACCAGATTTTAGGCTTGTCATTGGTTATGGAAACAATAAACCCTTACGAAGTTCAAGTAAGAAGTAGGAGAAATCCAACACCTTTAAGACAGCGGATGGAGAAATTGCTTGAAAATTTTCATTCCCAGTACTACGACACTTTATAAATAAAAAATTAACAAGAAACACAACAGCTCTGCATAAGCATTCCTATGAATATAGTGTTTCAGAGAATGTGGTTTAGATGTTAAAATGGTTCGAGTGTGGCAGCGGCTGGCTAAAAGAAATAACTCAAGCTAAATTTGTTTGGGGCAGGAAAGTAGATCACGATTTTCAGCTAATGCTACAGCATCAAAGAAACCAGGGTTTCGAACAAATCCCATCCTCTCTCGCAAAGAAACTAAAGGTACCCCAATGATGATCAAATCATAGAGTTCTGATTTGGGTAGGGGACGGATGGAAATAAATGAATATATTAATGGGTGGGTGGATGAATGGATATAGGACGGATAGATGGGTACAGGATGAACGGATGGGATGGAACGCTAAGCAGGCATGCAAAGCAATGAGCAATAAATTTTCAAACCAACCTATCTTGAGCATATAGCCGGTATAACCGTGTCCAACTTACAAAGACGAGCTTCTCCGGTCTCACTTCCAACCCATGAAAATCCAGCCGCCCACTGATGCTACAGACGGTGGGCGTGTCACAGCCGTGATGTTGAGCCACAGTGATCTCCACACAATCGCACACCCATTCTATGGCGAAAGCAAAGACGAAGTCAGCGGAGGCAGCCTCGTAGGCGGATGGTGGGTCGTTGCGTCCCGTCAGGCCGACGCCGCCGGCTGTGCGACTGACGAGGTTGACTCGACGGTGCACCACCTCATAGCCTGTACCTTGTGCGCTCCCCAGAGGGGCTGGTTGTACGACAGAGATGGTGAAGCTACAGGGGACATCGCCATCTGAGTCCACGCGACGAAGACGTAGAACTGATCATTTCGGTAATGAAAAGAAGTACGGAATTAAAATGACTTGTCAATTCGTGAACATGGTTGCTGTGGCAACCATTTGGTTCGGGTTCAATAGGAAACAGTGAATGCCAACTTGCTTAAGGCCTAAAATCATGGCAGGCAGACGGGTGGATAGGTCATTAATGAGCATGAAATCGGAGGGTTCCCGTGCCCAGTGAAAGTCCCAATAAAACAGATGGGATAAAGGACCTATCCGCATCCTGCGTTTTTCCTGACATTTCTTATGGATAGACAAATGCTATACTACATTAAGATGAGGAGTCCTTAATAAGAAGCCCTAAAATTCAATCAATATTCGAAAATAGATCGTTGCTTAGCAATGTACGGGATCTCCAGATCACTTAAACATGCATTGTAGAAGGCTGCGTTTGTTTGAAATTTTAGTCTGGCCGTTACAGCACAATCATTTGATGCAAAGCACTTCATATATAATTATCCCAGAGCTAAATGAGTGTGGTAGATGGTGGAGTACGAGACTTGAGATTTACAACTGATTAATCAGTAGGAGGAACAGCATTAGAAGCAAGACATACCTCCAGCCGTGGAGCCATGAGGAATACGAACAAACCACCGGCAGACCTTTTGGGTGTAGGAGAAGTTGCCGCACAACCCAAAGCTATGCACCCCATTGAAGACGTCAAAATGAGGTCTACAAGACGTAGGACAGCAGTCCAGTGTAGTTGAATGATGTTAAATTTAAGGCAAAATCATAAACATTATTCTACTAGGAAGTCAACATTCTAATGTATGGATGATTTTAATTACAGCCCGCTTTGACGCACTTAGAGTGACCCGTTTCATTGTGAAAGAGGATAATCCACCAAGAATGCAGCTTACACCGCGGGCAACTGAATCGTGATTGGTAGAAGAGCGAGCACCTCGTGTTGTGGCGAATTTGCATTGACAAAAGTCACACAAGTGTGGTGTACCCGTGATGGAGGGTTGAATTCCACAGCCTCTGTGGACGCCGCCTCGAAGGCGGCGGGATCGATGAAGAGGGGCAAAGTGCGGCTGCGACTGGCTAGCATCACAAAGGGCGCGATATGCAACCACTTCGGACGCTGCACTTCGTCGTCGGTGTTAGACCGCTGGTATCCCACTTGCACACTAAGATTTAGGCTGAAGTTGCGCCGAAAATCCGCTGAGATGGTCTGCAAGGCAAGTGAACTTGAAAGCATGGGTCTGGCATAGCAGAACAATAATTATTTCCATTGTATGTATTGACTACACGGATCCGTCCATACCAACCCCCTTATCACGCATCTTCGGTAATAACGCTATTCAAGGGAAGGGAGGTCTGGTGGTTTGCACCTCGAATTCTACCTACAGGATGGTGGGATGGGTCCTAGTAGCGTCACCTATGCCAAGGAATCGCAAGGTATTCTTAGCGTCGACGGTCAGTACTTATGACGTTAGTGAAGGTGGGAGAGCTAGTAAGTAATTACTAGTCAACCGCAATCACTTTTAACCTAGTGAATGGCAAAAGTCTTCTACTTTTAATTAGGCTTGTTTTGTAACAAATAAGTAGAGGAATAAAAGATTTGCAAACCCATGCATTACAAAGCAAGGTTCTACTCTCTGTTGCGTTCGATCTTGCTTAATCTCTTAAACCCTCCTCTCCGTCACAAAACCCTGGTTGAAACTGTCAGACATTAGGCGTGTGATGGCTTGAGGAGAAGGCATGGTGGCAGGGCGCGCCACCCATTAATTAGTTGAAAAAAGACCTGATTGTGAAAATGGATCCCTCAATGATAAATGTGCCACATTAGGGAACAATTACAAGATTAACGCTTTGGGAGCAACAATTCGTAGTATTTTGCGTCGGTGAATAAAATAATTCATTCAAATCTGCAATGATCGGGAAAGTCGTGATGGGAGCTAAGCGCATTAAAAGATGCCGGACAACTACTTCGGAGACTATCAACTCGTTCTTAAATTTTCTTACATAAAGCGCAAAACCTCACCATGCATTTTCCGGATTGACTGCTGACTGACCAACGTGTGAAGAGGAATGTCTTTCAGCTTTTACTCCATTGCTAGGCGATCAAGCGAGAAGCACCTACTACCCCACATTTCATCCCAAAGACACTACGCAGTGCCTTCTTCTTGTGGCAAATTGTAGACAAGGTAGTTTGTTAAGCATTACTGTCTTCCCGAAGCCCAAAGGTGTGCAAGAAAGAGCCAAGACTGGCCAATCGACTGGAAGAAAGTCCTAATCGCAAAAGATGAAGCAAAACTGACCCGTAGAAAGGCATAAACTTCTCATTCTCAATAATCCAAGAATGTTTTATCATCTATTCATGGCATTGCACAACCCCTTAAGTAAAGAAGAAAGCTACGACAGGGGTAGACTGACTAAAACTAGGCTATTTTCTTCTGAAGACAACGCTGCATGAAAGTGGAACATGTGACAATACTGTTTAGTCGGAAAGAGCTCAGGTATGGGTTATAGAGATTATTATTTCACCAAATGAGTTTTTCAAAGAAGCTTTCGGACATTTTGGAACTGTAAATGCTCGACCGCTTATCAAATAACTCATGCTAACTTCTTCGAAACGCCGATGATAAGAGATTCTACCCACCTCAGTTAAACAAACACCTCACCGATCAATTGGGAGGATAAGTTTAATTTCATGCATTTACCGGCAAGTTCTTTGATCTACCAATCTCGTTGTTACGTGAGTGATCCTCAGAAACCCCCTTTAATCTAAGAGTCGATGCCTTTGTTTAAGCCGAAATGCATCCCTAACCCCACTTAGCAGCCATTCCTTTTACTATCCTACTGCTATCCATCACTTTCTACCTAAAAACGGTTTTGTCCAAAGGGTAAATCTACTGAACACGAAATTGACTATCCTACGTGACTCAATATTGAAATAAGGCCTAGTTAAACCAAAGAAACACCTTTAGACCAACTTAGGTAACATGACCTCCGATGCAAAAAACACATAGATCGGATCAGATGTGAAAAGAACACCGAGAAGGCGTCCGCATTGAAAGGTCATATTTGTGTGAAACGCAGATGCTGTTCCCAATTATGTGCGTAGGCTAAGACTGCGTTACGATCTTTGCACCGTTTGAAACGAGAAGCCTCAAGCACTACACTAATAATAAAAAAGTAGATTAGTTCCCGACTGGGAGCTAGTGTTACTCAGGGAAATCGTTGTGGCTATGGGCGTTTGCACAACGCCTTTCTTCGACAGCAATTGGTTTAGGCAAACATCAAAGGTGTTAATAAATGGTTGGAGAAGCAACCTCGAGTTGGATGTCACACAGATTGATACTTTTTAAGGCAACACTTACTAATGTAGTCAGAGTTGCTAAAACTACCATGTGTTAGAATTTTTGGGGAAGAGAAGTGTTGAAGTATTCGTCCAGATTTGAGCAGTGTAATTTTTTAACGGGTGTTGAAAACTGTGGTGTAGAAGCATTCAATTCAGAGTTCAGTGAAGTAAAACAAATAACGTAATTTAAGATGCTGCATTTAAAAAAAAAGACGAAATTTGACTCTGTTAAGACCATGACAAGTGCATACGTAATAAATGAATTTTAGTCGTTCAAGCATTAATAATTCACTATTGTTCGCGAATAATTTCAACATAAGCGGATTAATGCTCTGTCCGATCAAAATCGCCTTGAAAACTTGACTCTCCCTGTGGCAATAAAAATTCATTTCACCAGAAAATTATTCGGTTTTGTAATGGGTCAACATAGTCTATATGGTCAAAAATGGGTTCAACCTGTGGTACTTTGATTGTTTATTTAACTCTCGGATTCCGCCATCGTACCTCTGGCGGACAATGGCCTTTGGCAGCAGTCCCAAGCCCTACTGCACGTCGGTACTAGATATTCTGCCCGGATTTTATGTCTCCTTTCGTCTTCAAGGAAACTACGGGGCACTAAGTTGGTGGTTGCAGAAAGCAAACTCCATAACACAGCTACTTAAACACTCGTGGATTCACTGTCCTGGGAGATGGCTGGGGCGCTTCCTTGGTTGAGGCGAAACCACTCCAGAAGACCCAGATCTCAAAAACAATGCTTACAGCTTTTAAACGTCAGAGAAAGATTCCAGCGAAGATAGCTGAAGCAGTCGAACATCCGCATCAAAGCTTTCATCATCGCGTTCACTCTTGATCAATACACTTAACTTCCCTTTCCACAGAATGACTTCTAATGGAGGGTATTAGATTTAAAACACAACCATAAAGGAATTTGATGCGATATTTGCATGGGATTTTTGAGGAAGGAGTTATACAAGAGCAATTGAAGCAGGCGAGTGAGTAACATGAAAATCGTAAACAAGTTGATAGAAATTACAGAGACCATAACCTCAAGGAAAGCCTTCACAGTACGAGTGTCATTTATTTGTTTATTTGGATCGGCACACTGACTGCACTTCCTGAGGCCTGTCGTATAGCCACAAGCGACACTGACCAAACGAGCGATAGGTAGATCCATCGCTATCTTTAAGCCACATCATCTTCCGTTGTAATGTCTTTTCATCTTGACTTAAATACCATTGTACGACTCTTCATACAAGACCACCGAATCCCTTTAGGGATTACCACAACTCCTCAGTCTGTAACTGGCACCCCAACTAACGACTTACTTATTTTTTATTTAAAAAAAGAAATAATTCACTTACGTTGCAGAATCGCGGTTCCAGGTGAACAGTGTAGGACATTTTAGGAGGCGCAGACTGGAAGCCACCATTGCAATGATGGGAGAGCGGTAGCCAACCTCGTCGCAGCCAAATTCCACGATTGTGGAGACCCCTGGAGTTCTCCACAATGCATCCAGGACCGCTAACGTGACAGCTCAGCCACCAACCGGAAAATTGGTTAAGCTGAGCAAAGCCGCCATTAGGCGGAGCTGACGCTGTCTCTGGGGCTCGCAGCGACTCTACTTGATTAACCCGTGACAGTGGTGCTGATGGAGTTGGCTTAGGCCTGTTGATGGAATATCATAGACGTATGGAGTGGCAGTGGACAGTTGATAAATTACCAGGATTGGTTGCGCATTCCTATTTAGGTTAAAAAGGTTAGTCAAGTTGTGGATATTTAGAGGGTTAGTTTCATTGGTAGCCAACTTTAATGAAACCGACACGAATGACAACCTGTTGACCCTGAGGATTAAAGCTACTGATAGGGAATAGCCAGTAAAGGTGTAACAAAGTAGATCTAAGCTTAGTTTTAAAAAAATATTAGTTTTACTAAAAAACGGGTGGTTCAAGAATTCAAAACTTTGCATCAAGACAAGCAAGTCTAAGAAGCCGCAGCTAAAATAGAATAAAGCTTAATTATTAAAACTTCAATGGATAGTACCGACAATGTTGGCTGATGCGAAATGTTTTGTGAAACAAAACCTCCGCAGAAATGAAAAAAAAACAGGTAATACGAAATATTTGGGATAATAACACAGTAGTGACCAGCAATAAAAGAAACTGAAACCCATAAAATCTTTCACACATGTGCAAAAAACACATTCAGCTCATCGGTGTTAAACATCGAAAGTAGGACAAATCGACCAATAAAAACGACTCTGGATACAGACCTTTCGCTCCGTCCTTGGAACAACGTAATTTGCAAATGCATAGCTACAATTGGCCTATTTCAAATTCAATTTTCACACATTTTCTCGTCTGAATGTAACGAGATTCAGCATGGGATATTTTTACCCCACCGAGAGCACATTAAACCAGTCTTGTGCCAACGGCTTGCCGTGGAAGGGAGGCAGAGTTGCAATCGCAACTCGCCTGCCACCACCGCCTGATAACGTCATAAAAAGTTGGCCTTCTTTTTAAGAACTGGAGGAATTTGACCGAACAGTGAAGGAAGGCAATTTTGCTCACACCGCATTTATAACACGCAACTGTGGCAATATGCGGTCACTTTTAACCTTCTACATCTTATAGGGCAGAAAAGTAGCACACTGAGCGGTGATGAGGTGATGTGTGCAGAAGTTACCAAAAATAGTACGCTTATAATGTCTCCAAATAAGTTAATTCAAACCACAAGTACCGGGTTCCTTCTTGTTTAAATGCAACACTTTGGCAATTTGTTTAGCTCCGCGCTCGACGAGGAGGGCATTCAGATCTTCACAGATTGTACTTTTGCTGGGTGGCACGAGATCCGGACCAAGTCAGGAGTCTCTCTCAGCTCTTCTATACGACAATGACTTCATGTGAATTCATGTGTCAATTTTGGCAAGAATATCGGTCGGTGTCCACACCACATCAAGGCTCCATAGGCTGTTGAATGTTCACCTTCCAAGGCGACAACACCTGAAAGGCGTTCCCTAATTTCTCGCCTTGTCCAACCAAAGCCTGATTAATCGCGATTTCGAAAGCTGTGGTAAAATTTTAAACTGTAACCTTTTTTAAAAAACCCACCCCGTAAATTAATTGATATACTCAAATTACGCTGCATTTTGCAATCGCTGCCGTCGGTTCGCCTGCAAACATACTACGCACCCTCTGAATAACGTGCCTTCCGGTGGGGGAAGTGGACCATAACACAGTTAACTGATCGTTCAAGCCGTTACTATTTGCTTGACATTGTCATTTAACTTATTCAAGTAAACCCAGACCACCGATTTTTGAGGGTAAATTAGCATTGACCTCGGTAATTCCTATACACAACTGGACGCACGTCGGGTTGTGATTATCCATGCATTTTGCATCTTGTTTTGCTTGTAGTAAATTTATTTCCCCGTCTACGATTGACAATTTCGGGAAGTAGTTCCTCTACCTTTCATAGGGAGATAATAATGGTTAACAAGAGCTAGAAAATTTGCTATGACAGGGCCAGTAATCCGCCAACCTACTAACTTTACCACTTTAGTGCCCCCAATATGGCTGTCATTCGAGTAACCATTTCAACTGACCAACAGGTCTTATGCTCCAAAACGATGAAAGACATTAACTGTAACGTAAGCTGTTTGTGTAAGTTATCAGGTACCTAGGTCCGAGACGACCCATTTCCATTGGCGGTTATAGTGAAAGAATGCCACTATCATTACACGAATTATACGTCCTGGACTGCTACTAACTTTTAAAAAGCAATCTACATTAGTCTCTTGCATAGCACTTTGTCACATAATGGATGCATTAAGGAGGTTTTTGGACAGCAAAGCAATTCAACTCAGGCGATTTTAAACCTTATCACAATTGAAATACCAAAAGTGCAAAAGAAATTGAACAATTGCAATGGATCCTCGTGTGAATTGCTCTGAGCGTTTCACCCCAAAACTAGCAGTAGATTATACGACGTGATAATATTTTCACGGACCTAAATGCCCCTCCTTCTGATTCACATAAACTTTCTCTGAACTTTGGACCAAATTAGTGACTACTAATATTAACTAAACTGTCGTTAAGAACAACTGAATCAATTAAACAAGTTAAAATTTGGACTGACACTAACACGCACCTAATGATGTCCCGCAGAAACTCGTAAGTGGCTCCCACCTGAAAGAGTCCAGCCCCCTGTTCCAAGGGGGAGAGATGAGGGAGGGGTTTTGCACACGCGAAGATCGCGGCTCGCCAAAGATTGAAGGGCACTCGAAGGCACGGTTGAAGCTCGCTCTGACGCAGGGCTGACAGTACCAGAGCTGCGCAAAACATTTGAAAGGAGAAGTAATTAACACGCAGCTTTCCAGCAATTACCAGTAGTGCTGCAAGTTTCAGGCGAATTTCTGCATCCGTTACAAAATCATCAGACGCTGAATGTTGTCGGGCCAACAAATCATCGGAGTCAACGACACTTGCAGTGGTGTACTGATAAGTTATGCAACAACATGACGCCCTACTCCCACATGCCAAGATGCGCCCATAAATTTTAAACTTGGTTTTGAATATCAAATATTGGAGTATTTCCCCAAGAAAGAATTTCTCAGTTGAAAAAGGCTAAGCTCAGTGTCCATTACTTATGAATGTCTTAAGCGCACGGGACTGGTCAAGTCGCGCCGCAATCTTTCAAATTAAATAAAATTACAATTTTGAGGAAACCAGGTGTACCTACTTGTTAAAATTTACTCCTTCTATGGCATTTTTACACAAATAACACGGATTCTCTGTTAATGAACGGTCGGCTGAACTAGTGAATTTCGAATCGAAAGCTATGGCAAATCATACGTTGCATTGTCTATTCTGGTAAGTGATTTTTCATTCAGGTAATCCCAGCAACCCTTCAAAAGCAGCAAACTATAGGGGACTTGACAGGCAGATCCACCATAGTTTACGAGAATCGGTACTTCAGCACAATTTTTGGAAATTTGTTGATTAGAACCCAAAGTACTAAAAGTAATCGTATCTGCACAGTTGGAGGTTAACCATTGTTTTGTATTGTAAACTACAGCAAATGTAAATAGTTGTAATACGCAAGTTGAATGCATGAATTGGGTGTGCAAATAAGTGCAGTCGCTGGAATTAAAACTTCCCTCCATCAACCTACTACTCTTAAAGTGACAGCCGATCTGCGCATGAGGACGTAACGAGATGGAGATACTTCAACTCCTAGCCGTATCATGATGCAAAGAAGAGATGGAAGACCAAGAGTGTAGACTGTTATCAGAGCCGTACACCTTCACAGCCGAATACCATTGCCTTAAATTGAGTATTTGAATGCCCAGTCTAAAATGCCGTGGTATACCTTTCTGCTCATGTCAAAGCCTTCCTGTATATGCTTAATGGAGGTTCTTTAAGGCTTGTACACATGATAGCGCACATATTGAATGCTACCTCAAAGGGCTGAAGAAAATAGGCGAAATTGGGGGGACTCAGCAAAAAGGCTATCAAAATCGTGTAGGTTTTTTCCAAAAATACCTTAATTTTTAATGCTGTATAGTAGGTAAGCGAGGCCGTGGCTGAACAAATCGAAATTACCTTCACAGAACTGCTTAATAGCGCTTGTATGATCTCAATATTTCATTATAATGTTCTAAGGCAAACGTTCCTATGCAAATCTCCTGGCCTCTTGTAGGCCACTCTCTGGTCCTTATAACTACTTCCCAAAGGAGCCTCTTTGATATTCTGTTTGCCCAACAGAAGGCGTGATGTTTAGGGGCTCCATGCGGACGCGACATTAAGCAAAGTGAACATTTATCATATGGTCTTTTTTCCTGTCTGACGATTGAATATGGGTCACGGGAAGATTTTTAATGACTGAGAAGGCGTGACCGCTGGAGCGTCAGTGACACAAATAATGGCTGCGTGCTAGGCAATATAAGCTTTCGCTGTATGTTCAAACATGCGACTGTTCACACTACCACTATTCCATTCCTCTCTTACACTCGGGATCGTATGCCTTATCGTTGTGATTATCTTCAAAAGGAACTCAAGCACTACACCTTATTTGAGTGTCATCTTCAACAATCTCAGGCGATAGAAAATAAACCCAACTTACCAAAACCTCCAGCTACTGAGGGACTGCTCATAGAGCTGCCGTTGAGAAGGTCGAACGCACTGCACTTCCACGCTGCAACGTCAGCTACTGCAGCTCCACAGGCTGCAACGGTAAGTCCCAAGTCCCCATCGAGTGAAGGACCCCGGGAACCCCATGTATAGGCCGAAGGCACGAGATCGGTCGATTCGGTTGCATCGCTGGAGGTGGTGCAAGTATCAGCAACGGTTTTCTGAAACAATACAAATCACTCACAAACATGCTGCCTCGAAGTTTGATTCGCTAATGATTCCCATAATTGCAAAAACCTAGAGCATCTAGGCTTCATTTGCTTCTGATTTACCATAAACAAACTAATCTTGGCCTCATAGACTTAATAATAAAAAAGAGGCGAACTGGCCACGGAATCATAGTCACGATGACCGTTCGTAAACAAACACTGGTAAGTAAAAACAGTTATGGTGTGCTGGGAGGATAAGAGGAAACTTGTCCAAAAGCTCATAAGTGACGACATACACTTTGGTCGGTCGAGATCTCGCAATTCTTGGTGCAGCTGCAGTTATTATTCCACGTTGGTTGGCAGTACATGTACTCCATCATTTTGGGGAACAGGAGAGGAGCAACACCTAGAAAGGCGCACAAAAATCGGCTAAGAATGAGCTCAATTGAAGTGGAGGTACTTAAAAGGATGCTGGGAATGTTCATCCTCAAACAAATTACTTGTTTTGGATTTCGAAACCAGAACAAAAACACCGGATTCTTGGATCACTCCTGCTTAGATAATGTTGCTCGGAAGCTGTGAGAGTCAATTTTAACTCTATTTTGAAAGACACAATTAGTACCTTTCACGGTTCAAATATATTTCCACCGCGGTCTTCGAATTACTTAGTCCTTCGCGAATTGTTGAAACTATGGCATAATGAGTGACTTCTCGACCCATGTTACCTTTATAAAACAATCGAGTGAAACATGAGCCCTGAGGGTCGAAAACAATCGAGAGATGTGGACTCCAGCTTTGAGGCAAAAGAGCAGGAAAGGATGCAGGTCAATGAAACTCAATTTTGCTACGCCAAATGAAGGTGTGACAGAAAGATTTTTGCCGTAGTTGTAGATCCAATCCCACGGATCACTCAGAATCGCGTGGTTCTGCCTGAATTTCGGCCCCGAGGGTCGTGCAAGGCCGCATCCCTAGTGTCAGCGATATTTTTATTTTGGAAGCCTTGATTTCATTACTTAGATCCCATGCCTTAGAGTCACAATCACAGCTATATGCTGTAGACATCTGAATCTGCGAGACCTATCAACACGGGGTCAATCGACCATAAGCCGCTGTTCTTATGTGGAGTTAAAACAGACACTTAGAGAGCAAAATGTGAAAAGTATACATCTTCCCACTTGGTAAATGGCTGCAAACAATCTACCGAAGCTGCCGAACATCAATGGAATGTCAAGAAATCGTAAAGATGGAGTAAAACCAGAATATCTTAGCATTGATGTTATTATGCGATTTACTTTGTAGACAAATGCTTCCGAGGAAGGAGAGTTGGTGTAGAATACAGCCTCCAGCAAAGCATTAAAACGAATAATTATAATCATGGCTCGTGGATTGATCGTATGGTCCTTGTCTCACCTCTACTCAAATTATATGGACTAAAAGTCTCCTATTCCATCCTTATACTGATATTAAATCTACTTCCAGACTGGTAGTGCCTTATTACACCTTAAGATGTAACTTAAAGGTAGGGTTCCAGTCACTCACCAATCAGACCATCAACAGCACCGCCAGGCGAGCCCACCGTGCCCAGAGCGGGTCCGCCGTTACCCCCAGAAGTGACGAAGGCCACGTTGGTGTGCATCACGAACTGTGTCAGGTGAGTGTAGATACGTCTATGAGGTGGTAGGGAAACAAAATTAGTGCGTGACTGCATGTACAGGTGCGTACGTGCATGCAGGTTTGAGGGGCGTGTGCTGTGTGCGTGTGTGTGTGTGTGGAGGACAAGACTCACCCAAAATTTGGCAGAAAGGCTTTCTCCCCAAAACTGTAATTGACGATGTCACACTTTAGCTTGGTGGTCCAATTTAACTGAAAATAGCACGCATACCGTAAACATTGTACATACCGTGGAAGTAATGTAAAGCCTCATGGTAAGCCCAGATCGCTTAAACGGTTTGCATAATCCTTCAAGAAAGAACAAGGTTTCAACGAATGTTCTCTGGCAATTATGAGATATGGGAACACCGGATTTCAGAATGGCATCAAGTCGTGTATTTATAGATGGGTGTTTGATTCTCCGGATAAAAAACGCAAGGACACTTGGGGAATACCAAAGCGCCAAAACATGAATATGACCAGATAAGCGTTCTTATGGAGTGCAGTCGCCTAGTCTTTAGCTCCAAACGAAATTTCGAGGGAAATCACCCGAATAAGTAAAAAGACAGCTCCGTATAGGACGAGGGGAAAAAACAGTCTCTACTGGCCCAGTTTAACATTCGCAGTGTTTATTATGCCCTTTCGACCCTTTCCCACCTCCTCACTACTGCTCTACACAGACTTTTGGAGTGCAGCAAATAACCAAGGCGTAAAGACAGCCGACGTACAGCACAAAGGAGAGACGTATTAGTCTCCATGCCCAACAGATGAGTATCAGCAATCTTAATGCTGACTATTTGAGCTCCAGGTGCCACACCATTTTGGTTAACCTCTTCAGGAAGATGAGAAGCTTGAGAATCTTTGTTGTCGTCGCAGTTCTCGGGGGGTGGAAAGTACGCTGCTGCAATCGCTGCCACGTGGGTGCCATGGGAACCGCAATTTGTTACTATCTGAAGAAGATCCCCATCGTTGAGAATCTTGACGGTAAAGTAGAGGAGGGCTGCGACAAGGAAGTGATAGGATAAGTTTAAGGCATTTAAAATGGTTCCCAAGACGGTAAGTGGGATGGCACTTACTGTCATTGCCGAAGTGAGCCACCTGTCGACCGACACTGAAGTCCTTCAATAACGGCATATCTGCAAGAGTCGTAGGAGTCTCCTCGTAGGGGCTAATGTCCACGCATGCACTAAAATAGTTAGTCTAACGCTTATCCTCTTTCCATCCAGAGAATAAGTGTTTCTTGCATAGGCTTTGGGGTGCAATGCTTCTGCAGTTGCTCCTCCTAAAGCAACCTGTACCAGGGCCCCCATTCCAGAGTAGTTGAGGAAGTAAGGAATCATTAAAGTAATCAGTTTTGGGATAAATTATGCAAATGTGTAAATGTCCCTTCAAAGCTAGCAAGCCAAATTACCTGCCTAAATAGGCAAGTATTGGACGAGGTAAAAAACATGGGTTATCTATCCTCCATTCTTATAACAAATTGATGATAAAGGCCACGAATTGTATCATTTGGCTTGAGAAAAAAACAAGTGCCAGGAAAGAAGGCCGTGAGTCGGTGATATCTTAATTATAAATTACAGCAAGGCAAACGTGCTAGCTTTTGTCTACTTTTACTCCCATGATGTCATCGACGTCTTCAAGTTTTCCCATCCACAATACTTTCGTCAAAGGGCAAATTAGGGGCATTAAAATCATATTTTTGAGTAAATGCTTCCCGCTGATTACAAAAGTCCAAACGAGAATGCTTGAGCCTGTGCATGCGGAGCGGTTTGTGGACTCTGGTGTCGGCTGCGCTTTAAGTACTCCCTTGAAGAAGATCAGCGAGGACAATTTCGGGTTTAACACAAGGGCAACATGAGTCAGAACAACCTGGGTAACGGTTGATAATACAAGTGGACACATAGGTATTAGAGGTGAATTTGAAGTCACAAGGGAATGCACCAGAAAAACATGAATAATTTAATTACAAATATGCCTCAGAACTGCAGCAAAAGACAGCAGAAGTATGGTTTAAAAGATCTTCAAAAAAATCTGATTTGGCAAGGAGTTGTCCGTGCGATCATTCACTTGGATTTTGCAACGGTAAAATTGA
This sequence comes from Taenia hydatigena, assembly GCA_036345935.2. NCBI lineage: Eukaryota > Metazoa > Platyhelminthes > Cestoda > Cyclophyllidea > Taeniidae > Taenia > Taenia hydatigena. The sequence continues at coordinate 6,390,406 of JADWOT020000004.1, read as the reverse complement.
ATGAGCCAGACCAGTAAGCAAGCAAGAAAAATACGAAAATTTAGTTAACAAAGTATAAATAACCAAGAATAAGCAAAATACTTCCTCCTATGTTGCCCTTGTTGAGGCTAACGCAAGTCGCGCTGAAGGATTGCATTCCGATGACGAAAAGTCTACGAAATGTTACCTCGTTAATACGATGAAACACAATAAATTCGCCGATTTAAGCAGAAATTTCTGGGAAACAACTCTCACACAAAGGAGTAGATGAATGGGAGTAATTCAGTGAACACATGGGCTTGAGTAGGCTTAGAATATTTAAAGGCTGAGTTAGAATACAAGAAGTTGCTTTCACTTACACGAAATCACCATCCTCGCCCTTGAAAACGAAGCAATCAAAAACAGGCGCAAAGTACTCCTGTTGCTCGTTCAGCGTGGCCAAAATGCGTTCCATTGACTTTAGTGCGGTTGGATCCTTGGTCTTAAATTGGGAAACAGGGAAATGGAACCACGTCAAATTCCCACTTTCGCCGATTTTTCACATCACTCCAATGAGTGCATCAATGGGTACTAATGTTTACTAGACTGTGAAGATGCTAACCATAATGCGTGTTTACCACGAGTGCTTGAAAGACCTTAAGAGAATCAAAAAAATCACAAATTTCTCAAGTCCTAAGCAATGGCATGAGAGCTTAATTCGGGTCGTAGAAACCCTCCTGTAATGTATTTGAATGCGGTTGAAGAAGTCGCGTGGTTGCTGAAGCCCTACCAATCTCTACTAAAGAATGAAAAAGAAAATTTGTACCGATCCGCGATGCCCATACTACCCCCATTTTCTTGGCAGTCAAGCTGTGAACCATTAACCAAATACAACGCCTTTCATTTGTACTTTTGGTACATTTTGACTGACTGAGTACCACCTATTTGCGGACTCCAGAATGTGATTTAGTAGCCAAAAGCTCGGAGTAAAAAAATACCGCCCGAACAAATAGTCAATCACTTTCAATCAGAACTGAGGGGCCAAGAAGTAGCTCAACTAGACTCGAATATTGCGCAATTAAAACACCCAAAAGAATCATTCCCGCTTGACATGTGATTACATCTTTGTCGCACTATTAGGCACAAAACTTTAGGAACTACAAAGATCTACCAGGATGAACACATTCTTCGACGTTCACTAGTGTGTTGATTTCGCTGTGCGCCATCCAGGGAGCATAAGGTTAGCTTATGATCTCAATTACATGCGTATTCATTGCTAAACTCCGTCATTCCTCTCAGCCCTGTGTAAATGCGTATTCACTTATTTCAGAGTAGTTTTGCAATTCCATAGAATCGAATTCTAACGATTATTTGACTATTTTTTTCCACTTTATGCAATTGATAGACATGCAGAGGGAACAAAAAGCGCCTATTATTGCAGTTGAGAGTAACTTCGCAATCAAAGTTATGTGTGTGAATAATAACTTACTACCAAGTGCAGTAGGAAGCATCGGTGAACCGCGCATCATGCAAAAAAAATGTGGGAAGAAAGGGCTTATCTATACCATTAATATCGTCACTCCTTGGAACAGCTCATCCACCTACTTATTATTCTCGATGCATTCATACAGCTGGCAGGCAATCCTATTTACTCAACCTATTCGCCCGTCCTTGATCTATCAATACGTTTTCCTGGTCTTGATCTATCTAGTTGTGGCCAGTCCATTCATTTACCCAGTACTATTACCAAACAGATGCTTTCCGATAAGGCGCTGGAGTTTGTTTAGCTTCCAACCTTAGTACATGGCGAGTTTACCTTAGCGGGACGCAAAAAAGCATCTAAAAAGATTGCTAATAAATGGACAGAAATTAGACTCACTTTGTCCACAAAATCCAACCACTCTCGAAAGGCGGCAAAGTTGGGCGCGGCGTCAGGGCGAATTGAGGGAACTTTCAACCCTGACTTCTCCTCCTCACCAACTTCGCTTTGTTCTTTCCTTTGCTCTTCTACCTCCTCCTTACAGGAGACGAAACTGGTCGCAGACGAGGCCCCAGTTCGATCGGTCTGACCCCCGTCTGGGAGGGAAGAAAAAGGCTGTGCCAATTTCTGATGGTACTTGTTACCGAACTTTGATCGGTGTCGTTCTTTTTGAAATTCATTCATCCATGTTTCATCCTATCACCCTGCTATACATCGCTAGTCTATCTTTTCATTTCCTCCTTCAGTACTTACCAATCCCTCCAGCCATTCTCTATTCGTCCACCTAGCCTAAATTCATAGTCTCATCCAACTTTACCTGATCTACCCATTCCAATTCCATTCATCCAGCCGGCTCCAATCCACTCAACTATTCACGGTCCGCCTATTAATCCACCCACCCATTCATCTCGGATATACTCCACATTTAGGAACTGGTATTTAAACACATTATAGACCAATTAACAAATTTGTTTATCCCTAAGAATTTTAATGATGACGACATTCATCACGCGCTAGAGGATCAAGCAACACGATCTTTGACTATGAGGTCTGCAGTTGCAGATCCCGAAACATATCGTGTGACTACGTCTTATAGCAGGTTGCAAGTTCAGGGGATGTGGTAACCACCTGGCAAAATAAATAATAAAAGAGGGTCTCAAACCTTATTAGACTAAATTTAAGGCTTTTCGCAACTACCAGGACCCATTCCGATGTCCGAAATACGTAGTTAAATGTATGGCAAGTGAAGTGGCTGACGATGAAAGAAGAACTGTTTCCTGTAGCACTGTAGCAGGCAATAGCAACTGGAAGTAGATAAAAGCGGATTATAGTTTAGAACTGATTACTTTCACACACAGCTTCAGTTCACCTGTTGCGTTGAAAACTTAGGATTTTCGTAAATAAACCATCACAATTAATTGCAGAAAATCAGGGGATATGCTTGTTCGATTTGAAAATCGCAACGACCAATTCCTAACCTGATGCATGGTTACTTCCTGCTATCCAGTTAGCCTACTTATACTGGCGTCTCATTTCACCCAGCCTCAGCGCCACGACTTGCCACACATTCAATAACAGGCTCCACTTAAACTATCACCCCCACGCCACAACTTCCTTCAGCTATCATTATTCACTAATGCAATTTTGGATGGGCCAACAGAACAGAATAAAAAATTGATCAAAGGATTGTGTTTTCACTAACAAGCCACGCCATGCTGTACTACACGCTGGTTTTGGAGCTATTTGTGGCGCTACCATCGACTTTTCAAGTCAAAATTCATGCTGAATACTAGTTGTAAATTTTGTGCTAAAACTCAATCAGCTTACTTGAGTTTTACTGGTAGGTGTTATCAAGAGGCAAAACTGTGCATTATTAAATAAATTTGTTCTTATGCGCAGATATACTGCGTGCCCCAAAACAGCATACAGGCAGCCCACCACAGTAATACAAACCCTCGAAAAAGATTACTTTCAGGTGTAAGGGAAATGCGCCTACCGAATCGTTGGGAAACTGTCATAATGCTAAAGTTAGTGGTCTAATCAACAAGAGGGTGAACATACTTTCGAATGGTGATGTCTAACAATAAGAAGGCATAGCATACATGTGCTCATAACATTACATTATGATGGAGAGGTGTTTTGGAATATTATATCACTCAACTGGTTGATTCTGGTTTTGTTATGATGCCTCCAAAACGTCTGGTGAATAAGCAAGACAAACCCATTTATTCAACTAAATGACATCAGTCCACAGCGAATTGGAGCTCTTGGGTGCTAACATTGGCGATCAATCAAGTGGGCATGCCAATTTAGTTAGCAAACAACTTTCCTAAGGGCTAGAAATCTACTTTGATTAGTAACACCACAAAGTTACATTTGAAATCTATACCAATAAAACTAAGAAGGGGCAAAGTTCTAAACAGGGTACTTACCAGTCTTGTAATCGGCGGTAGTAGCTTCACCAACTACTGGATATGATAATGAAACTGTATGCGTAGATGGGGAGTCAGCAGCCTCCTTCAGATAATCGCAGAGCCTTTGTACCGTTGGGCGCCAGTAGCGATCCGTTGCCTCCGCTCGAAGTTGATCCAATAAGGCTGCGGGGAAGATTTCCGCAGCCGATTTCACACCAACGCGAATCAGTCCGTCCACCGGTTTCCAGTGACGTGGAATCTAGAAAAAAAACTACAGTGCTTCACAATCATGTAAAAGTGACCAGTGTTACTCACCGCACATGAAGGCCACTTACGGAGACAACGCGACCGGTCAAAGTGGTGATGGTTCTCGATGAGTCGGTAATCCTGAACGTAGTTAACATATTTACATCCCCTGAACCACTAGCATCAATGAGGTCGATAATTTTCGGTTCGCCCTGAGAAGTGATCTGAAGCCCTGGGGCAGTAGGATCCACACCTGTGTCCCAAACGGCGATAACAACGCCGCGTCCGTCGTATTTGGGGTTATTTTTAAGGAACTGGAGAGCGCCAATTTCGCGCTTTGGTATCATCGACTGCATGGCCGAAGGAGTGGAGTAAACTAAAAGTGATAAAAGTCCATTAACTGACGCGATGGTAGAAATATTCCATAATGTGATTTCCTGGCGGCAAAATAGATCACTATTTCTGTAATTAAGTGTCAGTAGACATGAAAAAAGCTAGTTTATAAGATACCTAATCAAGATAGTATCGCCAAAAAAGGGGTTTTAATTGCGCATCAAGACCCTACGACTCAGGCCTACATTGCGAAAGAATGCACACTATGTGAGTAAGTGTAACGGAAAGTATGGGAACAATTTCACGATAAGTACCCTTTTATGGCAGAATGCGCAGAAAACAATTATATCACCAGTAAAACAGAATACTTTATGAGAAAGTGAACTTTTACTCACGATATCTTATCGCGGAACAAAAGTGACATTTTAGTCGGTTAAAATGGTATGACCTAACACGACAAAAAAACAACCCAATTTTTAAGAAAATCCAGGAAATTAACGAGACAGTAGGCTTCAATTTAACCCCTCATACCACGAATAATAAGAACAGAACACCAAACCTGGATACAGCAGCGACCCAGTGGCTGACACGACCAGCTCAAGGACAAACTATGATGCCATTCAATGATTGAAAAAGTTAACAAAATGGTATAATGTCTTACTTAAAGGCCTCAACCAACAGCGTCAAAGACTACAATGATAAGTGCACAGTAAGATTTACGGCAAGTTATTACTTGCAGGACCAAAATACAATTAAGTAAATCGCGCCTCTGGTCCTGCTTACCTAGGCTCTGATCCGCAAATCCCCAGGTCCTTTTCTACTTTGCAAGCATGGCTTCTTATGAATTGAGACGAGCATCATACCCACCCCTCCCTCGAATCATTAGGCGTGCCCAAACTCTTATTGTCTGTTTTCAAAGCCTAAGTGACACCACCCCCCAAAGATGCACTTCCCTCACCACGTCTGCGTGATCCTTCAGTCGTAGATCCATTATTAGAGTTGACAGCGAATGGAGAAATCCCAGAGCGCCACCTAAGGCAACCCCACAGATCGCCGAACCCGTGAGCCGCGCACTCGTCTGGAGTTTTCCCGAGTCGAAACGGCCACCAAACGCCAAAACATGTTAGGTTCGCTGGTTGTGGGACATCAATCTCCACTCACCGGCCACGAAAACCAAGAAACCGACCGGCTTCACACACTAATGCCCACGCAAATGTGACGACACCAACGCAACCGAACGACCGCCAGAACAACAAACCAATAGCTGCAACGAACCAACCGTTAACACTTCGTAAGAAAAACCCACCGCCGCCTACCGCGTTCCCAGCAGCACAGCTACCGCAAACCTCCAGCGCCCAAACTCACCCCCAGGATGAAACACCAGGGCATGAACCTCAAAGCACCTCGACATCGTGTTCTGAAGCCACACCAAATCAGAACCAATTTCAGTCTGAGGCCACGCGATCAATTCCCCACAGGCCTCACGCAACCATCGCGAAAGCAGACTTAGCACCCCGATGAGACAGTGGTCCCCAGCGGCACCGCCGGCCCGAAGTGGATGTGACGACGACCACAGCAAGAAAGAATGCCGACACAGTAGCGTCGTACCATGACGGGAGCCCAGCTTAACCACGCCTAAGCGTCGAATCTCACGACAAAATCAGACACACGATTAATACAAACCAGTCGGCACTACACTCCCGACCCAGAGTCTACGCACAGACGACAGACTGACCAAACCAGAACCGGGAACGCAACCCGCCACAAGCAGAAAAATGACGACCCCGACAGAGTGCAAGTTGTGCGAAGGCAAAGTTCCCATCAAACGCGGAAAACGAAAGCCGTATTTGACAATGAGAGAATTTGTGTCAGAATCCTAGAGGGCCAGCTCAAAACCAGCCCTGACCAGTTCTGACTAATCAATCTTCCGCAGGGTACCCAACTCAGAGATCGCGGTGGCAACCTGCGGTCCATAAGAAACATGTATATATCCACCTATTCTTGGACAGAAGCATCTACCCAAGCAGTACAGGATATTCTCCATTTTGCACGCATCTAAACAAATGTAGTGAACTACTTTGTGCTGGTCGCGTGCCTGATGATCTTTTGTAAAATATATGAATCCTCCTAATCCCAACGACTAGCCGGGCTCAAACAGGATTCGATTTATCTTGCATGCGCTAGAGCAAACATAGAAGCATCTATACTGCGCTGGAAGCATGCAACTGCCACGAGACATCACGACTCGACCAATCCATATAACGACATGGGAGAATTTATTCGATATAAAATCATCTCACATCCAACATAGCATCAAAATAAGTCGCCGTCACCTAAAAGACGAAACAAGCATCATAAGCTTTCGCTTGCATGAACCTGAACCCAAATGACCTAGGGTGACAAGCTCTGATGGAGCTATAAAAAGGAAATGCCCATAAGCTAAGCTCTACACATTAGTCTGGGTAACACAAAGAGATCAGTCCTGAGCACACCTAAGTAGACAGAGTTGGCTACCCTGTGATAGTTGCAAGCATGTGCAGTGTGTCACAATCCTATAACAGAACATTTCTCGTCCCGTGCGAAAATCGTGAAATCAGTTTTGCAGACGACGACAGCAGACGGCAAACACAACCTGCATGTTAGTCTGCCAGCAACCAAGGGTCACACCGCGACCAAATGAAACCCACCAACTCACCCCACGAAACGCGCCCAGGACCGAAGACCAAACACGCCGACAGTTATGATAGGGAGTGCGGAACGCTTGAAGCAGACCTTGCGCGCATATTTAAACAAATTGTCTGATGGAGATAACTGTCGTTTTTACCGCTCCAGAATACTTACACCTTATTTATTACTTGCATTGTAAGCATTTTTATGGAGTGTTTTAAAATTCGTCCTGTACAGTGTTGGTTTTTTGCATTTTACATAATACATTTGTATATATTATATTTATGATTAGTACCCGTAACACCTAAGTGATTTCAAAGGATATTGTAGCGTCCCGAGACTCCCTTAAGGCAAAAGAAGGCAAAGTGGCAGGATAGAATATATATATTCACCGGACAGAGGGAAAACGGCTGCTGGCGTGGCCCAGAGGCCAGCCCACGCAGCTAGGGCAATATGGCCACCTCTGTGACCTTGACAGAAACCGGCAGTTCTAACAAACAAAGTACTACAATATATTGCTCTTTTGCTTCAGTAAATTTTTTATTTACAGGACCATTGACTTTAACTGGAAAGTTAATGTATCTCGACTTTAAATTGATATATGGAATGATGAGCAAGGATCGAGTCCTATAACAACATCATACGATAGAGTTCATCTGGTCTCCGGGCCATGCGAACAGCTTACTTCCCTCCGTCCGTTGTATACATATATTCTACCCCAGTATTCTGCCTTCTTTTGCCTTCGAATGAGCTTCGGGACGCTACAAGAATACTAGGGTAGAATATATATATTCAGCAGTCAGGGGGAAATGAGTTGTTGGCATGGCCCAGAGGCCAGCCTACGCAGCCAAGGCAATATGGCCACCTTTGTGATCCTGACCGAAACCGGTAGTCCAAACAAGCAAAGCATTACAAGGGGACTAAAACGCTGAATTGCCTTGATGAATATACCCTCATACTCTCCTTACAATGAGATTTTCTCAACGACTCCGGTGCATATTTATAACAGGTCTCTGAGTGTTTTGATAGAAACACCTCATTGTAGCGCCCCTAGACTTTCCTGAAGACGAAAGAAGGCATGATACTCGAACAGAATGGCACAATGCGTGTATAGAAATGTTATGGGATACTGGCGTGGTCCAGGAGCCTGCTAAACGGGCAACGATACAATTGCAAATCAAATAGCCCTTTGTCTAAATCGAGGGTTAACGAAGCAGCAAGCGTATCACAGTATTGTTCTTCATTCCTCGATGAGGTCATAACAATCTCAAATTTCAATGTATGGAAGAGTTGAAAGGCTGTTAGCGTTATCTGAAAACCCTGTAGAAGCGTCAAAGCACAAACCACCCTCGTGTGTGCACCTTTAAGCAAAGTACCGATTCACTACACTAAAGGCAGTTTTACATTGTGAAATTCGTGACGGGGTCATACCTCACCGGAGACTTGTCACAATTAATGCCTGAATAAAACGCAAATTAAGTTTCCAAATCTACAGCAATGTGACTACCGCTTCTTAAACCAAATTGGTCACCAAAAATACATCCTTAAAAGTCCCCAAGTTGCTGGAACTTGTGCTACGCATGGAGCAAAGCGTGGAATATGGGCGGATTTTCCAGTTTTAGATTTGCGACCTCCCACGTTTTCTCTCTGTTTTGACTTGGAGTGGAGTTTTCACTCCCAAAAGGTTGCAATCTTTAAAAAAAATGGGTTAAAATCAGTGAAAAGTCTGTATTCACTTTTCCAAGAGGTACTGAAAGTACAGGTTGCGCTGGGCATCAGACGGGAGGTCGGGAACGAAGGGAACATCAAAAATCTCCTCAAAGCCCTCGCTCTTCGTCGGAGGTTGGTAATTTTTCCTACATGACAAGGAGACAAGGAGGGAAATTCCACCCTTTTTAATCGCGAAATGCGAGCAATATCATCAGTAGCAACGTACTTCATTTGATTGAAGACAACGCTACTGATTTTGCTGTGATTCTTGACTGTGAGCTGTCGAAACTGAAAGGAGGACAAGGAAACCACTAAGTCAGTACGGTTCTCCGGACCCTATAAGTCGATTGAAAGCATTAAAACAAATCCTTAACCAACGTCCACTCCATAGGATTTCGCGAAAGTGAAGGGCGCTGGTAATAAGTAGGAAGGATAATGTAAGGCTGCAAGCATCTCCTCTCGTGAAGTACATTTTATCCACCATGAACTATTCCGGCTGGACTTCCATAATTTTTCTTCCAAAGCTGAAGGTGGCAAGTTCGCGTAAGTGGTGTCATTCACCACTTCCGGATGATTCCAACCAGGCATCAATCAGATTAAATTATGATCTCGATTGTTTATGCGTCAAATTACAGGTTTCAAACGAGTAAAGCATACTGGGTGAGCAAAAAAAAGCATTTCAAGACACCATTTCTCCTGATCCCGATAATTACTCCTTTTGCAAACACTTTTCAAATTTTAAAAAAAAAAAGTGATGTGAGGAGGGTTCCGTCACTTCAACATACCATTTCGTTGTGTCTGCAATGATCCAAACTCGTCTGCATGACACAGGCGTACGTTGGCACCTCAAGGGACTTCGTGGTCTTTAAGAAGGGTTCCCTTGATGCTGCAGTCACGTTGGTATTGTCAACGACAACAGAGGAGCCGGCTTTCAATAACTGTTCACATCTTGCCACACACTTCTTCATGTCCTTGAGAACGTCCTAGTGAAAGGGAAAGCAAAAACATCCCCCCCGGGTGGTAATACTACTGCCAACAAAACAGTACCTCCCCGAATGACCTTGTGACAATGCAATTCCACACTTCAAGACACCGTTTATGCGCCTAGAACCTCAGATCTTGTACAGCACTCCTTCCAGTTTAGTGTAGGGCCTCATTAAAATAGAAAATGTTATGAATGTAACTCCTCAAAATTTCCACTTCAAAAAATATCCCTAACTGTAGTCTCAGATCAGTAAATGCTATCAGAAGATGTGCATCCCTCAAGCCCTTTTAAATAGGCAAAAATTTCACTTACCCTACTTATAACTGTGTAGCCCAAATGACTCAAATGGTTGTTGCAGAAGGTTGATTTGCCGGCTACAAAAAGGCCATATTTGTATGAGGCAAGACAGATGAGGTGGCAATTGACAATGAGGATGCTATAGTCAGTTCATTGGATAATGGAATCCGAAAAAAAAGTTGGCAAACAGATGGATGGGGAGGGTGGATACAAGATCGTTTCTATTCGCAACGTTGTCCCATTGGTTGACCCACCCACCTCCGCCTCAGACACGGCGCGCTGGTGTGATTGGCAAAACTAACCTCGATTCCCCCAGTGGGTAATACACTATTCTTCGTCCCCAAGGCTTGGTTCGTGCAGTTTATGCAGTAGTTAGAAGTACAGTAGGGACATGACGCACCGAATGAGTCAAACTTGGGCCATGTGGCGCCATTCTGACAATATGGGATCATTCAAATGAGATAAACGAGAAGATGGGTCAGCATATCAATCAGATTTTCGCAACACTCACAAGCCGGATATCCAACCATGAGAATGAGAACCGCGCCTTTTGATGGGAAACCCTTCAAGGGGGGAGGCACAGGGGATGATGTGGAAAAGGCGATATCTTGAAAGTGTTTTGGATCAAATAGGAGAGGATAGGTGGCATCAACCCTCTCTCCTTCCTCCCACAACTCCTCTGGTGTTTTGAAGGGCACTCCTAGGTTCTCGGCGAACTGACAGGGCAAGAAAAGGCGATTTACTTGTCAAAAGAAAACCTTCCTTCCGAGTGTGAGTGTATACGCTTACTACCATGTAATCTACGCAACACTAGTGGGACACGCCTACGACAAACATGGAATTGAAAGATTGAGAGTTCACACATCCCTTCATTGTTACTTCTTAAGAATTCACCCACTATGGATGGGTCAGTGAATAACTTTCAAACATAGTTATTCAAGATGCCACGATGCTTCCAGACACTGGATGAAACCAAAAGTAGTTGGTTAGTAGGGCATAGAAGAGCCACAAGAAGGATAGCATAATTCACACAACCGCATCAACGTCACAGAGACCGATCCAAGCGAGATCGAAGAGGCTCATTGTATAATTGTAACAAACAAGAGCGCAATACCACCAACTCACACATGTGCTTAACTGGTTTATAAGGCTTTCAAGGGTAACTGAAACGCTATGCCAAAATACAATGTCTTTTTTGCATGAAGGGAAACAAATCAACTCACTAGGCGATCACAATGCGAATGATCCTGCTTAGCTTTGCCTTTAGCTACTCGTCCCGCAGCATCTAAATTCGTTAATGTAAAGACAAAAAGTTAATGGACATCTGCTCAACGCGGTTCGAAGACAGACTGACCTACAAAATAAAGCGGGTTACACTCACCTCCACAGTAGATAGAGGCCTTCCTGTCAATTTCTATGCCATCGTTATCCTTTCAAAGGTGATTTAGACAGATGGTAAAACAAACTCCTCAAACCTACTGCTTCCAGCTCTTGCCACATGCCTATCCGCGGCTTTCTATTGAAATCAGTTGAAATGGCGAAGTAGGCCCGCATGGGGACACCGATTTTTTTAAACACTGCCTCAATCTTGGCTTTGAACTCAGGGATCTTCTTGTCCTGCATTTTTTCCAGGCCACCCTAAAGAGAAGAGCACGAATAAACAATTACATAGTGCTTGATCTGCACATGAAAAATATTCATTCAATCAACCGCCCATTCCATATTTTGACGTGGAACCTTGCTCTGTTAAGCCATCTAGCTTCTAATCTGCTGTTGGAGCTGCCTAGAAGCGAAGGAGACCGCTAAATACCATTCAGCAATCTGATTTTATTATCACTATTGGAAGAGAAACAACATTCGGTCTGAAAGGGATGTGCCCGCTCAGTTCAAACGCTACACGTAACACACTTATCTCCTGAAGCAGGACCCTTTAAACTGCCCTAGTTGGAGTCTGGGGCTATCCACATCAAAGGTTGCAATTCTCTCAATTTTGCTCGCAACACACAATCGTGTGTAGGGGAGGAAAATAGCTTCGAGAAACAGACGATTTCATACTTTCAATTACCTAAAAATCCCCACCACATCAACAATAGGATCAAAAGTCCAAATTTTGTCCATCTACCTGTTAATAATCAAGCTAATGCCAAGCAGGACTATTTCAAAAAGGATGCCGACTCAATGTAAATAGCAATAGATAGCCTATAAATGTCATTAACCTAGCTGCACCCCTATTATCTCCGGCTTAACCTTCTCCCTAAAAAAACTCTAGCTAAAGTTTTGAGCTATTCGCATCGCTGGTTGCAATCCCTCCAATCGTGGTAGCAACACACAATCATATTTAGAAAAGAAAAACAGCTTTGAAGAACCAGTCTCCCCATACTTCCGATTACCTGAAAATCCCCACTACGGCCCGTCACATTTGATTCTCACAGCAACAATAGGACCAAGAATCCAAATTTTGTCTACCAATCTGTTAAAAATCACACTAATGTCAGGCAGATTGAAGGAATATTTCAAAAAGGAAGCCGGTCACTGGAAATAGCAACAGATAGCCTATAAATATCGACAACCCAGCTGCACTTCTAATACCTTCGTTTTAACCATCTCCCTAAAAAAACTAAATATAGCTTACGTCAGCTTGTCTATCGGTTCTAATTAAAAGAAAATAAATACTTGCAATTTAATCGTTAATCGTTGATTAACACAGGAAACCACCTCCACGCACCTGATTGGACATGATAACAATTGCGTAGCCATCGTCCGCATAACGCTTTAGGATATCAGGAATTCGCAGTGAAATGAACCTATTCAATCGATTTTTTTATAAACCAACGGAATCCTTACTTCCAATCGTTGCCATCCACTGGAAAGACTCGACCAGATGCTGGTGTAATAACGGTGCCGTCTAAATCCAGAGCAAGAACCTGTAGGAAGGCGAAATGTCGTAATAGCTGCCAGAGAACTCACTTTCGAGGAGGCTTTTGCTTTAGGATCTTTGTAGGTTAGCAGCGAGATCCCCTGCGTCCAATTGTCTGAGATGGCTGGTACTGATGGGCCCACAAGAGTCGTTTGTTTACTGGAAGAAAATTCGTATAACAGACCGTTACTTCTGGGGTCTTCAACGGTTTAGCCCGCATTGTAATTTTATAACAGGCACATCCAAGCTTCTAGGGGAACTCGAGAGCGATAGTACCGGCAAACCCACCCAAAAAATGACGCCAATTTCCATGAACAAATACGACAGAAAGGAAACACCGTGAAGATAACTGAACCGGTAGATGATAGTGAAAAAAGAGCCGTAAAAATCACTTCGACCTGTGGCAATCAACCTAATATCTAAATCTGAATAATGGCTGGTGCTGAAGTGGGACTTGATTGGAATAAATTGAAATCGTAAAGGAATGATAACAATTGTGCTTTACTGCCTTGCTGCATTGGAAGAGTCTCAGAATAAAACCAAAAAAGATAGTTGGTCGCAGTAAGTTCCAAAACTACGCAAACGATATCAGTATGTAAAATGCAAAGGATCCGATCAAGTTATAGTACAAAGCATAAATAATGGGTAAAATGAGAAAGCGGACGAATGGCTTACAGTCTCTTAATGTCACCGACTCCTTCGTCTGTGGTGTGTTTTCGTTTCAGCATTACTGGACCAACTAAAGTAATAAAATGGAGCACATTTACATCCCAAAAACGCACAATCAATGAGAATGCCTTGAAGATGACGTAATTGAAACTTTTCGCCCAAGGATTTGATAACAAGCTGACAAGATTTGACATTAACAAATGTAATGAAATGAGCAAGGGGAATTCATATCCTGCCAACCACTTAGTGCACTCTTACGTTGGTCAAGAGAAGTACTATCAAGTACCAGGAAAAGTTAGGATGCATCTCTGGAACAATTTGCAAATAATTTCAGAAGCTCATAACATTATCTTTGATAAGTTCGGCCACTAATAAAAACACCATTCTCAACATTAAACCACGGTAGCGAAAAATTAGTAAGGAAAAAAGACGCAATATCAAGGTGTGTCGCATAACGTGAGAGAGTGAAAATACATAACAGCAACGAAAACCACAGTTCAAATGAGTGGGAGTTATAAAAAGGCACATAAATATGTGACATTCAAGGACCAGAGCAAGAGAACGGCGCGTTTATTTTAAATTGGATCCTTGATAAAAATTAAATGGCAAACCTCAGAAGACATTCAGCATTGCTAAACGAATGCGACACCAAATGCCAGAACCCCTTTTAAAATCGTGCCAATGCGAGCAGTGTTAAGAACAAGGATTACTAAACAAGACATTTTTCTTGGAGATCTTAACCTCATTTGCAGCCAATGTAACAAAATAATGCGTCAAAGGTTGTTTACTATGTAACACTATCGTGAAGAGCGTATATCGGCATCATGCAGTCTTAATATTCATGCTTGAACTCAATTTATGCAATAAAAACCTTGATCTGGGTTGATCCACCAATTATTTTTTGAATCCAGTAAAATTTACTTGAAATTTGTTTATTTAAATAAATTCTGTTTCCTTTTTTAACAGTGGAATGGGATATTGCGCAAACCCAGTTTCCGGACAAACGCAAGTGGATGCGTGAAAATTTGGCGTGCGCTAGGACTTCGCATAAAAAAGTGTTTCCTACCGAAACTCGCAAAGCGGCATCCTAATTTAAATGATTGCGCACCCCATCAAATTGTATTTTACATTTAATTTCGCAGTTATCTGCTGCAATCTTACGCATCAGTGATTCTGATGCCTGGGCTACAGATATTGCAATTTGCTGAGTAGTGCCTTGAGACGCGTCGCCGCGGTTATTTAGTAGACTCAATTTACTCGAAGTTACTCGCTTTTTGCAATTATAGAGATTGTATGACAAGTCTTAAGCCTCATTATTTGTGCGTGCAGAAAATATTTTCTCGCATATTTTGCGCTGTGGCAACTGTGAAATTTTGCCTTGGAGTACCCCAGAACCACTCATAAAATTTTGTTAAATTCCTTTTTTCGAAAATTACTCATAATGTTTGCGCAAATTAGAAGCTTTTAATTACTTTTAAATATTTCTGTATTTAAATCACTTATTCCCGGACTCTATCAAAGTATGGGATTGGGAAATTAGTGAGTCTGGATTTCATCGAATACAGCCGTCACGGGGGCTATTTTATTCCTCCAACTTACCTGAACTTGCGTTAAAATGATATTTTATTGTGGATTTTTTCGCCACATTGCGAAGATTTTGTTGAAATTAGAATACTCCTTTTAATACAATCTTGTTTAAATGGCTTGGTCCCTTTTTTCTCCTTGTATGTCACGTTCCACTTTACCTATGCGTCTATTAACTGCACATTTAATGCTTAGATAAGTGAAATAGCTGTGGGACGCCTCCAAGCTTATCGCTCCAACCTTTTCAGTGCCTAAGGGGACTCATAAGTAATCAAATGTCGGATGTCTTCGGGAGCTAGCCTTTCCTGCCCTTTCGGAGGCCACTCTATCACGCAATCGCTAACTGACGCTGTCGCCAGGCGTTGAGGCGAGGTGTAGCGCAGTGCCTTCAACACTAGGACGGTTGTTTACTCACCTTGTCGCCAGTCCCTTGTGTGGGTGTCTATCTGCTAATCATAGTGTTTAATTTATCCGCGCTGGAACTAATTAAGTGCCTCTCGCGTTAATGTATCAAGTTGGACATTTCGCTAGCTATCCCCAGGCTACTGGCAGTTTTGACAAGTCTTTTGTCGACAGTCTTAGCAACTATTGAGGAATTAGTTGTTGCCTCATGTGGGAAACCTTACTAGGCACTGTATCCAGTGCGCGTGTACCATTTAATGTCATGCTTTTCCTGTTTGCCACTTGGAGGAGTCAGTTCTGCTGATTTGCTGCCGTTGCTGAGTTACTTCTTTCAATCGCGTCCACTTTAAGTATGGCAGTTTTCATTTTCACCGAACTGTTTGATAATGTGCCCAGGAGGCGTTTTCAGAAAAAGTACTACGCTTGCGAGATTGCGATCGAGGGGGATGGAGCGAAGCGATTGGTTAGACGACAGCTGGTAGACTCAGGCCGCCAGCGCTCGGAATGTTCCAGAAGCTCAAAATCAAACGCCTCCCGCCTAGCGAGTCACATGACGCTGGCTTTTTTGAACGTTGGCGAGCCAGTTTTGCTGTACTCAACTAGCGAGTTATCTTGTCGAATATTTAATTAGACAGCTTTAAGCGGACTTTTGAAAGTACGCCCCCAGCCTCGTATTGCTTTTAGTAAATCCAGTGAACAGGCGGTATGCATTTAGCACTGCATTTACAGACGGCGACTTTGGAAAGGGGTTCCACATGACAGAAATGCTATTTTTATTAAAGATATCAATTCTGCTCCCTCCATAAACACGAAACACTACGTCCAAAAGCCTCTTAAATGTCTTGGCACCATTTAGCTCAATTTCGGTGGCATTGGTTTTGCTTTATAGAAACCGAGTTTTAAAACCTACTATTTGCTAATGTATGCGCGTTTAAGCATTTACTGGCATTATTTGTTGCATATGCAACGAACTTTCTGGAAAATTGTTCCATGTCGTTTTTCCATCAGGATAATCGCTGGCGCGGAGTTACAAGCTTCACCATTGGTTAATTTATCCCTCTTCCGATTGGTTGTTCGCAGACCTCCGCAGTGATCGAACTGCCAAGGTGGGTGATATTACAGCACCTGGGACACTTCTTGGGCTGATGCATATTATTTAAGTCAAAAAGTTGATTTATGATGAAACTTGCGGAGGGGTTGAGACCTCTATTCGTGGCGAGAGTGACGCCGGGGTATCGAAAGAGCTGCGTCTTGTTGTACATCATCAGAATGCGTGTCGTTAATGGTGCCAGCTGAAAGATGATGACCCATTAAGCCCTAATTACTTCCTATTTAATAAATAAGGTACTTTGCTAATTTACCTTTGTCGATTCAATGGCTTGTCAAATGAACGCTCAAGTGGTGCTGGTAAACTCGAAAACCACTTCGCCCCTGCAGTAAACTTAAATCAAGAAGCATAACCTCTCGGTCAGCCAGGTTCATTTCCAAGTGACATTATATCAGCCTCACCTTTTTTGCAGTAGAACTTCCAAATCACAAATTACAACCACCTTAGTCAACCTCTGTGGATGAACCTTTCAGTCCTTGTTACTTTGAGGTGCCCACGCCACAGCACAGGTTTCTCCCACGTTTGGCTACACGTCAAAATGGCGCCTTCTCAATCGCTTCAACCGAACCGCACAATCAGAACTACTTTGGGCACTAAATCAGCTTCACAATGCCAACGATGAGCACTTTGTAGAGGATGCGAGAAAAAAACAGCCTCATTTGGTATTGCACGAAGCTTGTTCTTCGAAAGTCACCTCGAAACATCAAAGCAGTTACGTCGACTATGCACTGGGAAATGTTACACAAGCCCAGACCATTTTTTTTCTCCTTTAAATTCACATTTTGGCTGGTGTATTCCCGTGGCACACAAGCTCTCGCTACTCCATCCATCAATTGGTTGAGTTCAGAGGTTCTTAATGGACTTTGAACCCATTTTCGGCTTCCCGATGGTCGCCTTTCAAAGGCCCATCCGAGAGGCGAAAAAACCAAGAACTGACCAATGCAAATGTTAGAGAGTGAGTCGAGATTTTGCAAAGTAGCCATGCTTTTTCATTTCCATCTTAGAACTCCACTACCGCTGAGCTCCATCCCTCATCAGATCTCAACCCGCTATACCCTGCAGCAGAGATCCACGTAAGGTGCCCTCCCAAAGTCAAACAACTATTCATTACTCTTTTCCTCCGGGAGAAAAGTAGACGAGAGGGCAAGGGAGAAGGCCGTGTGGTAGGGAGATGGTTTTATAATGCCAAGAAAATCTTCATGAAAAATGATTCATGGACATGTGTGTTTGCGTGTGTGTGTGTGTGAGTGTGTGTGTGTGTCTGTGGATCCCAAATAGCACACACATACGTGCACTAGCATACATAGGCATACATAAAGGTATCATATCGAGGTAATAGATATAGGTAATAATATAAAGTGGGAATAAATGAAAATGGTCATTACTGGTATAAAACTCGAAGTAGACTGACAGACAGAAAGAAGGGCCAATAGGGGTGGTGGACAAGGAGGGGGAGGAGGCGGAGTAGGGATGGCAATATGACAGTCATAAATATACTTATACACACCCACCCATCTACCCACTCTCAGAGTCACGTGTAAAATTAGGATCTACGCATACTGAAATTTATCTAGTGGCGCGTCTTGCATGTTGAGATCGCTAGTGATAGTCGAAGAGAGAGAGAGAGGGGGCGAGGACGAGGGTCAGGAGAGACAGACGTGTTGCATAACGTGCATATCAAAAATAGCGATGGGGAGGAGCACTAGTGTTGTTTTCAATAGTAACAATAATTAGTAGTAATAATAAATATTAGTGATAGCATCGGTGGCAGTGGTGGTGGCAGCAGTGGCAGGTGGTGGCAGCGGCAGCGGTGGATGTCTAAGCAGTTGTAAAAAACGAGAGGAGAGGAAAGTCAGCAAACAAAACGCGCGAAAAATGGCAAAATGAGGTGTAGAAAACCTATGTGGCAAGAGAGGGATACAAAAGGAAAACGCGCACATGCGCACACACAAATCTTGCTTTCGTTTCGTGGTTTTTTCTCTCTTTTCTAAGTCCATTTGATACCACAAAACACAGAGATGGGTGGAACAGGGTGTCGATAGAAAAAAAAACAAAGAGAAGAGACAAAAAGACAGAATAAATGATAAAGGCGGCAGCGGTGGTGATGGTGACATTGGTGACGGAGACAATCCTATGTGAAAAGTGTAAATGCCTAGACCAATCAGCCAATCAAATAATTAATCAACCGATCGACAGGTGAATGGGTAAGGGAGGAAGGAGGGCGTGGCCGTATAGCTGTTTGTTTCAAGTGGATGCATGAAAATCGGCTTCCCTGAGAGAATGCCATGGTGTGCACAGTTTAAGGATTCAGGATGTTGCTATTGCCGTTGTTGTTGATGTTGCCGACGCTGGATGAATGTTCAATCGCATGCTGATGCTGCTGGTGATGATGTTGCCGATGGTGATGGGAGGAGGAAAAGAGCGCAAGTCGAAGATCGTCCTCGAAGGAGGTGTTGTCCTCCATGGAACCCAAACGTGATTGATCTTCCTCCTCCAGATCTTCCAAGACGCCACCAGCACTCCATGTTCCTGGAGGCTACAGAGAACAGCGACTGAATCGTTTGCACATACTTCCATCATTCGCCGGAATCAAGACAAACGTGTGTACTCACATTGGAGCAAGATTTGCGGCGTAATGAGGACGGTCGTTTTGCAACCGATGCAGCGGGAGTTGCGGTGGAGGCACCGGTGGAACCAACGACACCATCGCTGCTAAGCGCAGATCGCACTGTGGGATCGCAGAGCAGTACACGCAACAGATCATTGAGGAAAGTGAGACTGGCGTCCCGGGCTGACGAAGGTGTTGTCGTTCCTGTTGCAGTCGTCGAAGGTGGCGTCGGCGGTGCCTTTTCCTGCAATCGACGAACCTCCGCAAGGTGGTTGAAGAGGATCATCACAATCTGGCGCACCACCAATTGCAGTCCCAGTGTCTGCTGTGTCTGTTCCGCACACTCACAGCGCAGTGCTTCAAGATCTTGAAGGCTCTTGAATGGACAAATTAAATTGAATGAATCGTAATAGAGGATTTTCTCCAGCAGTGTATGTGGCATTGAGAACCCTCACACCCAAATCCACGAGATGGAATGAAGAAACAATCACAATATCGCACTGTCGTTCCTCGAATAACTTTTGCTCTGAGCCCTTGTGACAGCTGAAGCGCGGGTCTTTGCCACCTTTTACGATTTGGTCTGGATGACAGCGGCAGGTATACCAGTCGCCCAGTCCTTTTGCTTACTCGTAAAACAGTCATTTCAAAAACGCCTGCCTTCTAATGCCTTCAGCACTAACTGGTGCTTTCCTGGCTAGTAGTCATGGCTTAAGTACTCAGTAATAAAGCATACTTTAGCTACTTTTTTAAAGACCGAACGCACGCACGGATGTTAACGCTAAATTGTAGGTAAAACGGATTACAGATAACTAAAACTGAGGATTATATAACCCGTCCTAGGTGCTATTAAATAGTACAATTAGCCAACTTCAGTTAGTCCTTAACCTAACCCACAGAAACGCGAAAAACCTCGATTAATGGTTCCAATTAACTGCCTTTTTCTTACCAAATTCACACAAGCATAGCGTCTTATTGAACTATCACCATGGTTGCAAGTAACCTAGAGTGGACCAATTAAAACGCTCGGTCAAGGCCGTACTTGGTTATCCGCTCTCCTTCTCTGCAGTCGCATAAAGAAGTTGCATTATAAGCATGCACACATTCCCTACTCCTCCAAATAAACCGCTTAACAATAATGTCGAGTTTGTTTGTTTGCCTATGGAGTCGCGCTCTTGAGGGGATTTACAGAGGCCAGCCCTCCACCACGAGGGGGTTAAATACACACCCAAGTCAACAGGAGTAAACAAACAGGGGAGATTAACGAGTGCAGAGACTTGAAAGAATAAGGAATAATTTCAATTATAAACAGAAATTACGACGAGCGTTGCTTGCAGCAGTTAGTTACAGTTTAAATAATACTTCCCCAGAGGTCTCTTAATTGACTGGCGTCTCAACAGTCATAATGCCGTATTTATAGCAGCAGCAATAACAACAACGTCAACTATGATGCATGAATAATTGAAACCGATTATGACACTAAGTGACACTCTACTTCCTCGTGTAGACCATTCTTGAATTCTTCCACCTTAACAATTGAGCATCAAACGGGAGCCCAAACAGTAGAAAGCGAGGTCTCCAAGAACAGGAATCAAAAGATAGCCGAAACTGAGTCAATATTAGACTGTTTTGACAAGGGAATCGTTCACAGTGTGTTTATGGTAATGCCATAAAATGCAAGGTCACAACACGAGCTCGAATGTAGCGATTTGAGTCCGTGTTCATGGCCAAGCGGTGGATTTTATCCTTCCGCCTTTTTTGTGAGTTGGGAGAGAGAGAGAGAGAGGATAAAGTTAGGACTAAAAAACCTTTAATCTCGTTCTGGGCTGGAGAATTATGGTGGCAGTAGTGTGTACGGAAAAAAAATAAACAAAGATCACCTATGGAGGGGAGTGACAGAAAGTCTTGACTGAAATTTTTAACCGGTAGTTCGGGAAGATTACGCCTGTATCCCTTGCACAATCATGAGAATAGCAAATTGTCTCAAGCCATATAGCCACCGATAGAAAATGACCTGTTCTAGAAGTTAGCCATGAAGGCAGAGAAGCCATGTACAGTCACATTACTTACAGCGTTCAATTTGCATCGTGTCTCCTCCAGCTCCTGTCTCAGGGCTAGACGCTCCAAATCTGGGACGGTATTTGTACTGAAGGGTGAGGAATGCAGCAGGACAGGTGATTGGGTGGTAGAGAGTGAGAAGGTGTTTGCCTTGTCCACATCGCCCAAGCCTGACGTTGCAGCAGTTGTCGTCACTGTTCCCGCTGCAGCTGCCACCGTTGTTGTCGGCGTTGTCGTAGACGCTGGATGGCTAGGCAGGAGGCTTTGAGCTTGGTAGACATTGGCCAGAAGCTGAAGGCAGGGGAGGAAATGACCCACGAGTTATTCCTCAAAAGACGGACTGAGAAGCTGTCAGCTGGGATTCACCCCTTTAGCGCAGCAAAACAATTTGACCTTAGAAGTAGAGTCTAGTACGTTAAAAAATGCCTCTCAGCAAAGCCAAGCCGGTGTTAAGGTGAATGGAGGCACTGCAGATGCTCTGGATGGCCAAATGTTATAATCGACAAGAAAGGCATCCTTAAGGCAAATCTCCCAACTTTTAATTACTGCTTGTCTGGCGAAAACAAGTCAAAACAAAACACTATAGTTAGACCAAAAAAGCAAAGGCCAATTATGACATGGAAGTGAAGTTGTGAGACTGCTGAAGAGGCGGACGAAATTGTTTCACCCAACTGCCGTGATGGCAAAACACGCGAAAGGAGTTAATAAAAGGTCTACAATTAGAGCTAGGAGGTGATTTAAAACTTCAAGAGGAGGCCTCTTAGAAGTGTGGCCGAGCATCTGGCACCGAATTTGTCCAGCTAAAGGAACCGCTGGACTTAAAAGACTTCGGGGCCGTTTGATTGCTTCAAGAGAGAGAGAGAGAGGGCAGTGTAGACCTTCATGCGATTGACCAACGCATCAAAATAAGATCCCAAGGCAAACATGAATTTATTAAAAAAGGCGAAAAAAAGTGAATCAAAGTTACCCACCGCCACTGTAATGCACCCCCACCTTTGGTTGTTTTTTCCCGCTTAATGGAAGCCAGCATTAGAGGCACTTTCAGGGAGGTTGCACGCATAAAAATTTGCAAACAACTTCACTTCAAGCGGCGTACAACCGTGACAACTACGAAGGGATCTATAGTGGGATACCTGAGGTGGCACCTGCCTTTTGAGCCCAGGATCCCCTTAATGAAGATGTGGAGGGATTCCCAAAAAAATCTAAATCGTCGTCTCTTTGAGCGAACTACATTTGGAAGGGTCAAGAATTGTGTGTTTGAAGGATCCGCAAAAACAATCAGGTGGAAGATAACAGTCACAGAAGTCAATACGTCTCAGTGATTCTATTACCGGGATGGTTGCATAAAGCTCCGTCTGGTTGCTCAGTTTACTGATGAAAGGGCTGTTTCCAGACTTCAGAGGCACAGAACGCTGTTGGAAACGACTTCGCTCGCTGGCTGGATTTGACACCAACGGTGGTAGGTCATGGATGACTTGACCTATGGGAAATCACGAAAGAAGGACTACCGAAACCAAGTCGAATTTAGGTAGCTACCCAACTTCAGGCTCTGAACAGGGCCAGGGATAGAACGAGGTCACTTTTAAATGAACCATTAGCATCCATGATTCAAAGTAGACGGCGTGTTGGCATCGACAAGGAAGCAGGGGATCAGGACGAAGCTTTGAAGAGCTTCCCACGGAGCGGACACGTAGTAGGACGCCAATAAGCCTTGAACCATGATTTGCAAACAAACCCTGACGACGCAGTTTGCGACACCCAAGTGATGAATAAGCTCATAGATAGTAAAAAATTGGCCGAACAAGACTAAAATTACATCTCGTGGTGATTAATATGAATGCAAAGAAAGACGTTCAGGTCAAGTTAGTGCTTCAGGTCCACTGGACGGCTAGCACCCCAACAACAATCTCACAAGACCTTTCTACGGACTTTACAAAGGTGATGACAGTAATGTTGACTTAGATGCTCCCATCCAATTAAAGACGAATCCTTTCGCAGACGATTTCATACAGTAAGGTCCCCAAGGTAAAAGAAGACATATTCATCTAAGATGTCATTAAGGCTATCTTAAGCGCTCCTTTATTAAAATGACATCAAAGCCAATACACTTTGAAGCTGAAAATGTCAGCAAACGTGGTGTTTTAATGTATCCTTCCCAGGCAATTAAGCTACATCAGAGAAAGGCGAAGGAAGGTGAAGCTGTATGTAAATTGACCAGTAGGTAAAAGCGTAGCCATGTGAGTGGATGAAGAATGTGAAGACGACACCACATTTGTGGAGTGATTAGGAGTTCTAAAAAGTTGGGTGCGAAACTTCACAAAACTTGTGATTTTACTCCCACACATTTTGTACGGACATTGACCAATAGTAGCTCTCCGAAGTATGGAATAACCAATCAGATAGACGAGAAGGTGAGACCGCGAAAATTGAATGCTTTGAGTAATGAAACCTTGGAGCACTTAACCCACCCATAAAATAACCCCCATTAAAGTTTGAATAATTCGGGAATGTGAATTAGCACTTAGTCTAATTGAGAGCCTTTTTCTAGCATAAAAACGCGACTCAGTAATTTATCATTTTTTTCTCTTCCTCTATTGGGAGGGGACCTGTTTTTTTCCTAATTCTAGTCTCAAACAAGGCATTCCGCCGTTGCAATGTCTGGATTTGTTTTTTTTTTTTGGAATTTAACCGACAGAGCATAAAATGAATGGGAAAAAATAAAGGGCCTCGCTACACCCCCAATATGCTGGTGGTTATCATGACAACAGCCCAGTGACAGTGTTGCAATAGGTCAAATGTAAGAAGGAAAAAAAACTTACTGGATTTTTCCTTCAGAGAGAGAGAGAGCTACCCAAACCGTTAGAGCAATTACTTCAGTTTGACAATGGCAGCATAGTAGAAAGCAGGAATGAGAAGGGGATGGGCCTCCTTCTAAATATCTTTCCGCCTCCTCCTTCCTTCCCTCCATCCCTTACTCCCCCGCCCCCAATGCAGACAGCCAGACAGGAAGGTATGCTATTAGGGATGGATTCCATTTCAAGCCACGCTAGCAAAAAAAATACGGCCTTCTCGTTTTAATGAGAACACATGACCCTTTTTCGCCTGCCCTCGAAATCGAAAAGGTCGAGACAGAGAAAGTAGGGCCAAGGGGATATCATTTGTTTACATGAATCTTTTCAATCTCTTGCGATTCTCTATCTTAGGCAGTGATAGCTCAAGCCGACCGTCGGCAAGAGCATTGGCAAATTCACTCAAGAGAAAAACACGTTAACTTACCTAGAAGATAGTATCTACTATGGGTGAGTGAGTCACGGGAGAATAAAATTGCTTCCAAATGAAATAATGTACGAGTAAATTATCATTCCATCAAAGATTATTTATTTGCCATAAAACTGGAGTGAATTCCTGGATGAGAGTGCCACAGCAACCAAAGGCATGAAGGGAGTCTTTTAAAAAAACACATCAAAGGTAGCTACGTAGCAGAATGATATTTGGGCTGGTTGCGAAGTGGATCCTGGCCCCCGATCCCCTCTTACTACCTTGTCTCAGAGGCTCCTTCAGGGATGGCCGTGACACCACAACCGAAACCTCTCCATAACCGCAATTTGTGCGATTCAAGTTGACGATTCAAGTGACGATTCCACACTTACTTCCCGCCCTTAAAGTGGTCGACTTTGAATGATACCAACGAAGCAGAGAAATTCCGCATTTAAAATGGGCCTCAACTTCTACTAGCTTTAATAACTACCAATTCAGAGGCCAAAAACGGTTGTTGTCCGGTAAAATGAGGCACAGAAAAGGTCCTTTCAACATGGCCACAGTGAGTAGTGATGATTTTTAATTCACGGCGCCAACACACAGTGAGAGGCTAGTTAATGAATGGTCTGGTTGATTTACAAATCGCATTAAATCAAGCCCCTCCTTCCCATATGTGTGTGACGCTGCTTCTGCTGCCTGGGACGGTGTAGTAGACAACATGTGACACACTGGCGCGTACGCACTTGCACGCGGTTACCACGGTGACCAACATCAAGGTCGCGGATCACGCATTTTTGCAAGTGTAACCCGTGTGTGTTCGTGGCGGGGAAAAGCAACCCCCTCCTCCGCATTTCTGTACTTTTCAAGTAAACCAAAGGAACTGAAAGAAGCGCATTTTGTGGAATCAGATAAGCATAGACACCCCACGCCTTGGTTTTGGGGAGTCGGGTTAGAGATGTGTGTTTGGTTTCGAAATTACTAAGCATTCGTAGCTAAACCCAATCATCACCATCAATAAAAAAGCGATTCGCCCATCACTTGGGAGGGAAAATGGATGCTATTAGAACCCACAAGTTCCTGACACTAATTACCCGCTTTAAGGCACTCATTCAATAAGGGTTTCTTGCGAGTCAATGTTTACAAAATAGCATTTTTCGATCCCAGTAAAACGTAGCATCATTAAAAAGAGAAGTGAGTACCCATTGGTTTAAGCGAGATCCACCAATGTCATTGAGAAAACCCATCTTCAAGTCGACACGACGCTGATTAGTCACCTCAAGGTCTAATACACACGAAGGATTTTACAATACAAGGTAACGAGAAGGCATTTGCAGAACAGGTTAAGTGTAAGGGAATCATCGAAAGTGAATAATTTTAATGTGAAATTTTAAAAGGATTCTTTAAATGAGGCAGGTGTCTGCTACCTTCACATGAAGTAAGACGAAAGCATTGCTTAGGATTTTGTTCCAAACTGAATTCAAACTAAGCTACTACTATTACTACTAGAACCCGAGCTCATGAGTCGTGAAACTGAGCAAAGTGGATCAAAAAGGACATTCAACTCGTCTGGTGCTGATTGGCTGTTCTCAAGGTCATTCCGAGAAAAATAACATTGAGCACGTCAATGATGACGTCCCTTCCAATTTGCCTTAAATATGAGGAGTAGATCATTTTGCACGAAATTCCACGCACAACTTCCGCTTCCCACTAAGCTATTTCCCATCCAAGAGCAGTGAAGAATAGGCTATGCTGCCGTTTCACTTTTAAATACCATCCTTTCATGCCCTTCCTATTAAGTAAATGGCTCATCAATTAAATTCCTCGGTAGGTGAACCAAAGGAGCCAACTCTACTGTTGCTGTACTAGCGAATCATTTTAGGGGATA
Source organism: Taenia hydatigena (assembly GCA_036345935.2). Taxonomy (NCBI): domain Eukaryota; kingdom Metazoa; phylum Platyhelminthes; class Cestoda; order Cyclophyllidea; family Taeniidae; genus Taenia; species Taenia hydatigena. Next base: position 6,363,830 of record JADWOT020000004.1, on the reverse strand, counting down.
AAGCGCATGTTCTCTACATGAGGAAAGAATGATGGTCTCAAAATCCTTGCTCTACATTAGGAAAGTGGGCGTGGAATAGAAAGTGATGGCGAAAGAGAAGGAGAAAGCCAATCGAAGCAGTGTACGTGACGTCAGAAAGGGGGGGAGAGGGAGAAGGGTGGTGGATTACAACCTTGAGCTCCACTGACCTTGATAACGCAGCCCGTCATTGGGCCATCAGGCCTACACCTTTGACCATGCAGAAAAATGAAACTTCAAAGCCGACCAATGGAATGAGCCAGCATAATAATCGAAGAAAGAACCACGGAGGAGAGCGATGTCAAAGGCAGACAATTGATTGCTTCTAGAAGACTCAGATGAGCAATCGCCTCGGCAATAAGCCAGGAGAAAATCACACTTTTGGACGTGAGTCAAAATGCATCACGTTGAGAAGGCGATTACAACTACCCCACAGCCCCCTTTAATGTCAGCTTGTGAGCTTGCCAAGCAAAGGTTTTAATTTTCACGTAGGTTCTGTTCAACCCATTATTATTACAGAGAAGTAGAAGGTACGTTGTTTTAAACAAAACCCACTGATTTATTTGGCCAATCACAGAGACTCCAGTCACTCCGTTTGCCCAGAGCACAGAAAAGCAATTTTAAAAAATGCCAAATTCCGGAAACTTTGAAGCAGTTGTTTTCTTCCCGACAAAAAGCATGGCATACATGAACTCTCCAAAGAGCAGACCATGAAAGGCTAATGAGGTTGCTGTGAAATTTTCGCCGCAAACGGAGCATAGAAATTAACTCAAGATATTTACCGATAGAGACACTCTAGAGTATTCGGTATCTGGGGCTCTTTTACAGCAGGGAGGGGTGAAGTGGGGCAAGGAGAAGGAAAAAAGTGGGTAAAAAAAGACATCACGGCCATTCAGGAAGTAATTACAGGTCTAAATTCCCCTCTAAGAAGTGATTACAAACATCCAAAGTAAAACAAGTGTTAGAGGAAGGGAGAGAGAGAGAGAGGAGAGACACCACTATTCCGAACTCGCCCCTTAGCATTCGGAAGGATGAAGGTGAAGTCAACAACTGTTACCCAACTGGGCTGATAGCACTTGAGGTGTTTAAAGTTCTCCCTTACCTCCCCCGCTCCCCACACTCTCCCCCTCCAAACCTCCCCAAAAAGGCGATATGACAGATGCTGCGATGAGGCCTTAAAATTCTCACCAATTGGGGAGGTTAGACATCGACCCATTTGACAGGCGAAAATTAGCCTTCCAGTTTGTCAAAGGCCTACTCCACCACCATTTCCGAATTATTTTAATTTTAGGTCTTTGACTGTGTTAAATTTGATCAAAATATAAATGGGGGCTAAAAACACTAGTGGTAGTAGCGCAATTAAATGTGAAAGAAGTTGAGTTAGGCAGTTTTTTTTTTTTTTGCCAGCCATATGGAGAGTTGAAAGAACGCACTTTTGAGGTAGCAAAAAAAACCCGAGAGGGAGGGGGAGGGAGCAACAAGACCCACGGTTTGTGCCTACTGAGCCAAAAAATCATGATGGAGAATCCACACCCAAGGCTCTGAAGCAAAGCAGATGAAGGAAAAACCTTAAGCCAAACCATAGATGCGTTTGGAGGCCTTCTAGAATGCCAAAAATTCAAGTCCAAACCGGCGTGAAATATGAACCACGGAAACTGGAGCTAGGCAGGGAAGTAGAGGTGGAGGGGTAGAGGGCTAGGCTGTCGACCATAGATCCGATGGCTCGTGACTCATTGCAACTCTCCGCTAGCCTTAGAGTCAAAGATCCACCAATTGCAATGCCCAAACAAACAGAGCTGTTGAGAGGGCACAGATTTGCTGAGAACACTGAAAGCCGTTTTACAAATCACCCTTCTCGAGCCTTAAAAATCTTTGTGAGTAGATTTTCCAAAGCTCACTCGAAATATAGAACTTAAGCACCGCCGAAAAAAACAAGTGGTAGACTTTCCAGAGACCCAAAGGCGCTAGTTATTGCCAGCTAGAGCATTGAATGCTTTGAGGGGTCTTAGAACATCGGAGTTAGAATCCTACTGTATAATTTGGAATCATGAGACCTCCACAAGGCTTCTGTGTCCTTGAAATGCAACTTCAATTTAAAGGTCTAGAGGGAGAAATAGCCGAGATGGTTGAGTTCAACCAGGATGAGTGGATACATGGCGGATAGGTTCATTTGTGCTGAATGGAGAGATTGATGGAGGACCTACCATAGACCCGAAGGTACCAGGGGCGTCATGGAGGAGAGGCAGGTCGGGTGTGGCGTCGTCCTTAGCCTCGGAGAGGGCGAGAGCGCTGTCCTGACCCTCCGAAGTCATCGAGTGCAGCGAGGTGCTGCCCACCGCACCGAACTCGCATATAACTGTAGGCGTGCCACCACTGTTGAAGGCTGAGTCCTGACCACCTCCACCTTGGCCTCGGCAACAGCATCCACAACTGAAGGCAGACAAAGAAGGTAATGAACCGCATTATTTGTACCGTTATGTTATGTTTAAATTAATCTTGAAGAATATGGGCTCTTTAATCTCCCTGAGTTCCGCTCCATCTCCATGGTTCCGCAATTGACAATGGGGCTCTACAGTGGTCGGCCCATGGTGGTGGGGTTATTGAAATGACGTCCAATTCTTGGGGATTATTAGGAATTTAAGCCACGTAAGTGGAGTAAGATAAGATTTTAGTTAAGTAAGGTCTAGATCACAAACGAAATACTTGTGGGGACATGACACCGGTGTTCTTGCGTTTCATCATCGCACCACCTTCACTCCTGTCACCACGAGCCAAATGAGGGAGGATTTGTAGCAGGCTAAGCCATCAACATCAGTGTTATGGCATTCCATCCACGCCTACAGCCTCTTAATAAAATTTTTTTTACCCATATAATGGCGTGCTGTATGGCCGTTAAACATTCGTTGTATCATTTAGCCGCGAAAATTTGACAGTTTACGTGGCGGGCGATGACAAGCAGTCGACTAAACAACTTGGTGACAAGAGTCATACGCCTGAACACTAAAAACTAGGACTGTTAAACTGATCAAAATGCCAAAAAAAAACAGAAGTGTTTTGATGCAATTTAAGACTTGCATTCGTGGCAGCTGTGACACCTGCACTGGAATGAATTGTCAAAACTGAATCAACCATTTGATCGCAAATTATCAAGGTATTAAGGGAGGTGGGATAAAGGATAAAGGAGTTAGCAGAACCGAAAGAAATTGATTTGACCTGCAAAACAAATTTAGCTAGGTTGTCACCCCAAAAAAAAATCATTTGGGTTGAACTTAACCACTACGTGGCTTCTTCGAACAGTGTCATAGTTGGTAGTCAACACTCGATCAGAATTTAAAGCGATTGAGGAAAAGACAGCAATTTACAGGGAAATCAGAGGCTTCTATTTCAACAAAGGCTACGGTTGTTGAGTGCATTGCAGGCAAGGGGGATGAAGATTATGTATTCCCTAACCGTGTCCTCCCAACCCCTCTCTGAGCCATGTATGATGAACTGATTACATACGGAGAAATTCGCGCCCACCTTCCGTGGAAATTCATTAGGCCGTCTGACTCATCAACAATTCAATTTCAGGACGATAAATGCTGGTGAATTAGGTCCACCAACCCCCCCATCGCCCTGAAGCACATCCACATTGGTGGAGAGAGGGAGTGATAGTGAAGAACAGACTGGAAGCAGGGGATAGTTTATCTCCCTATGGAGGAGAAATTAATTAATTGTCTGACTCATTGACAAATTAGTCTCACTCAAGAGACCAACAGCGTAGAGCTGTACGCTTGATTACCTCCAGGTTCCCTTAGACAAATTGACAAAATAAACGAGGAGAATCGTTTCAATCTGGGAGTGAAATTGAAGCAGCAGTCATTTTGTCCGCTGTATCAGGTTTAACTAATTGTTATTTTTATTCTTAGATCGGACTGTTAATTAGCCAAGAAGAAATCAAGGCGGAGACATTGACTCACAGAGAAAAATAAAACTAGTGTTTTGCTGGTGGATAAAATGCAGACTAATGGCCTGGACAAATCACCGGTCATGGACTGGTGAGAGGTAGTAGAAGGCGTGGCTACCTGCAGGAGAAATGGAATCACCCGCCTATCCCCTAAAACACACAATCTCCCTACAAGTGACACCGTCGAGTCCTACCCACCTACCACGGATTCCCACGAAAACCACCAAGATTGTCATAGTGATCGACTATGCCTAGAAGGAAGATCTGATCAACACTCCGACGAATTTGCAAACTAATCTCGTCCACACCCAACACTATTGCACCACACTCAACTAGTGCAAAAATCTCTAACGAGTCTCAATGCCATCAGAAAGGGATTCCGTGGTAGTCATAATGTTGAACCACACTCCAACACTCGCCAAATACAATGCTAGATCAGGCAGGAGAGAACCTGAAATCTACCTGCAGGGAAAGTCAAAAGCTTCGAGGTCTCCACGACTGCCACCGTTAGATGGAATGCAGACGGGTGCGGAGGTGGAGCAGCCCGAGACAGAGGTAGCGGTGGTGGTAGTGGTGGTGGCAGCAGCAACGGCAACAGGGGTGGAGGGCTGTTGCGATGGTGGAGGCAGGGTGGGAGCCCCACGAGGACTGGCGAGGGGTGAGGCGGTCACCACGCCCAGCGGATCGTCGTCAAACAGCCCCGAGCCCCGTTTGGCACCCGTCGGTGTCGATGTAGTTCCTGTCATTGCCTGTTGGTTAGAGAGTTGCATTTGACGTAGGAGACAGCTCAATGGCGATTGGGTCAAGTCTGTTGGAGGAACACAAAGTGTTAGATTAAGACAGCATACTAGAAATACAACTGTTTGTGTTTTGAACTAGGAAAAGCGCAACTCTTCTGTCAGTATGGTAAACTAAAATGCAAAAAGTTATTTTAAAATAGCCTTAGGTGAAGGGTTGTTAAAAAAGAATGCAAGAATCACACTCCATCATCCTTTTGTATTTTCTTAACTCTCTTCCTTTACAAACAGAAAACAGGAATCCACTTTGCGAGACCCATGATAGATAGTTTGGCAAACCGAGAGCGTGAAGACACTGCTTAAATCTGCAACAAAAGGATGTCCATTTGCATTTTCGGACAATGACTACGCAGGGCCTTCATTCGCCGTGATTCGACTGCCCCCCTTCTTGGTGTCAAAGCGGTCCGCTGCCCATATTGTCACCCATCACAGTGTTGCTCCAGGCATTCCGTGCTTCGATGATTAATCTGCTGTCAGGCTGCTATGCCTTTGAATATCTTCTTGGATGACTCAGACGCTACAAAACGCCGTTATGTAGGACGATGCGCCATTAAAAGATACCATTGCATCTCTCCTATCCATTAAGAGTGGATGGACTGTCATTTGGGGAATTGAGGTTGATCCTGTTTAAAAACTTCATTGGAAAAAAGTGTAAAATGTCAAAAATTTGGTTACAAGTTGGTTCTACCACCACACAGAAGCTGACCATGACATATGGATTAGTGGTGGATGGTGAAATAACTTCACCACGCACTTTCAAGTTAGAGCAAAAACTGCTGACAACTCGCAATAAATATTAATCATGATGAAGAGTAGAAGACCAGTGAAGCGGTAGTTCTCTCTTTTTTTTCCCACAAATTCCAGCGACCCCTTTGAACTTGTAACATTCTAAGAGGAGGACACTTGTGCACTGCCACAGATACAAAATTTAGCATGCATAACAATCAGTCATTTGTTGTGTTTGCTTGGCACATGTGGCCACCAAAAATAAGCAAGTAGTACACTTTTTAGGGAAACCTTACCAACGCTTATCACACGCCAATCGGATCAAAATCGTCACTTATAAAACACTGCATAGCTGATAAAGCTAGAACCCCAAAATATGCAAAACCTGACCCAAACTCTTATGAGGATAAAATTGCAAGACGAGACTTGCCTCGAACTTAACTAAAGGATAGCAATCTTGAATGACTTCATGCTGAGTAAGAGTAATTTGAGGTGTTTTGGGAGAGAAAATTACAAATACCTACTTTCATAAGGTAAAAGTTTTTTTAGGAGAAAATTGTTAGTTCCCGACTCTTCTTTTTTCTGAAATTCCAGATTTCAGCCGAGTGTGAGTCAGTGATAAGTGTGTGAGAAGTGGCGTACAGTCACACGACATGCTCAATGGTTAGCCCGTTGCTATTGGTGCGTGGAAAGAGAGGCCAGTTGAAAAGGTACCCGCTTAGCCAACCAATTGGATTCAGAAAACATATTTTAGATGAAATACAATTTGTAGTTTAAAAATTGATTGCGTTCGACCAAGTAACTTTACCCAATTGACAGAAATAAACAAGTTAACCATCCTTTTAAACCATTGGACCGTTCAGCAAAGAGGAGCATAGGACATGGCGAGGTCACTTAGCACGATTAACTTATTCAAAGCCTTCCTTTCTTAATAGCTACTTTTTGATGCAAATCAGTGCTCCTCCACCCCTTACCCTTGATAAGCTGCTGCTGATGCGACTCTTCAGGACTCGTGCTGACGGTAAGTTGAGTTCGCAACTCTTCAGTGACCAAAGAATTGAGATACTCATTATCTGGATGGTGCAAAGGGTGCTGCTGCTGTTGACGGTCGTTCACTTCACCACTGGTCCACCAAGGCGAGAGACTCTTGAATGCCGTCGGCACGCTGGAGGAAATGGACGATGAGGAGGAGGGTGTGACCGGCTGCGGTGAGCACTTGCCGAGATTGCGAACACCCCCGGTGCGTTGTTGTTGTTGTTGCTGCTGCTGCTGCTGCTGCTGTCCCGGTTGCTGATTGGTAAGGGATGAGGAGGAGGAGGACAATGGGGTTGTGAATCCCCGTGCGTAGCTCTCCAGCAGGGATCCGCAGCTTTCCACTGAAAGAGGGAGGAGAAAGAGGAAATGGAGGCTAATGGAGACTTGGCTTGAAGTCGTCAGACATGTTTTACCAAATAACTGCCCTCAAGAACGGAAGACAACACTTCCAGCGGTACCGATAACAGGGGAATATGAATTGAAAAAGTGGATACCCTTATCCAGTGCGTCAATCCCTCACTATCAACAAAACAAGCCTCAAAATATTAAACACCTTTATTGCACCAGGATATTTAGGTATCTACAAATGGAGAACGGGATTGTGTGTAGATGACAAGCCAAATGAGTGATCATGATGATGTTCGTGGGAAACAAGTTTTCACGTTTGACAAGATCAATCAAAAGTTGACGCTAGGCTTTATTTGCGATAATACTACTTAAAATAAGTGAAAGAAGTACATACAACAATCTCGCGTGCTGTTTTTTTTTGTTGTTTTTGACAGGTCGGTAAAGGGAGATTAACTGGTGCTCCACGTTGCGACTGATGATGAAAAATTTCCACCCCCAATTTTAAGTTTGCAAATGGTAAAAAGTGTCACATTCGATACAGTTAGATTAAGTTTGAATGAATAAATGATGAACTTGAAGGAAGTAGGATGTAATGCGGTGGGGAGAAGCCCCCATAAACATAACTGTCAAAATCCAACGAAGAGGCGGAGACGACTCACTTAGCCCACCAACGGCAATCGAAGCATTTAAGTGTGAAAAAAGGAGGTGAGACTTTTCTGCTAAAATGATTCGTGGATAAATGAAAGTTACATTGATGATGAACGCCAAATCTGGGACCAAACGTGCAACAACAGAGACTACCTAAATCCCTTATGGGCCAACTCCGGAGTGCTTTCGGGTTCAATCATTGATTGGAAGGGTAAAAAATGTCAACGAAAATTATTTTTGAATGTTCCAATAAAGAGAGTGAAGTAAAAAGCTGGTTCATATGGAGGTTTTGGATATCACAAGTGCTCACGTGCGTCGATTGCTTTGAGCACACTTGCTCAAGCGGATTGGTTAAACAAGAGAAGAAAAAGGAGAATAAAATCTCGACGGATGTGCTACTGTGAGTGACTTTAGTGCGCTTACTTTCTTGTAGGACTGGTTGAATGACAAGTTAAACAGTCTTCCTGTTATCGTGTCGTGGATAAGATTTGAGTTGAGTGAAACCACCTTGCTTTATGCCAATACTGGGATAATTTTTGGAAATCAGGTTATTTTCCTGAACCAAAGCCAGATCAACTCTCCATTCTCAGATTTATCCGCCCTCGTTCTAACACATGAGAAAGCGGAAGGGTAAAAATAACGTTCCAACTGCCCGCCCAACTAAGGCCCTTGATTTTACTGCTATAAATACACTGTCGATGAGGACACATATGGTGTGAAGCGATTCCCCTGTGGTCAAAGTGGTTAAATCTTAGCTCGGTTTTGGATGTCTTTTGATTCTCGAACCTCCACTCTTGACTCTCCAGTCTCCACTGTCCATTGTCCCCCCACCTCGACCCCCACCGATAGCCACCTTTTATCCACAGTAAACGAATGGCAACCTGTGCGGGCAATTAGAGCGTCAATCAGAGTCATAATTGGTTCTAACAGTTTTAGTTGCTCGGGAGCCGTATCAGTGCCAGCGATTGATCTTGAATAGTTGCGACAGGAGTGCTTACTACCCGTCTACTTGCCCATTTGTTTATATCGCTACGTAAATTATTTATAGTTTGTCTGATATTTTATTTAAAGGAAGGGCTCTAAGTAGACATGTGTACCCTGTTAACAGATGCGTAGTCTGGTGCCCTCCAAAAAGGTCTGTCTAGACTTAAAAGGCATGACAAAATGACTTCCCTTTCTGGAGGGAAGGAAAAAAAATCAACAAATGCACCTTTTCGTAGACAGTTAGAGTTGATGAAACCATTGAATTCCTAGTTCCTCAATGGCAGTGAAAATGCTGATGTCAAACACAATCTTTCCTATCTAAATTTAATTATTGAAATGAACTCTCGTTCATTAAACTTGAAAACTACATCTTTTCATAGCATTATACAAGATGTATCAATTCCTACAACTCTTCTACAAAAAAATGTGTGTTTTAAGCTCCACCTTAGAAAAATAACGAACTAACTAAGGAAGACATCAATATGGGACAAAACTCCAAAATAACCACACTTGACCTTGACCGAGCCTCCTGATTGGTCAACTATGATTTGCGCGCAGGAACGACAATAATTCCATGCTCTATACTTTTCATTGCAATATTTTACAAATAAATAAACAATCATGTCATAAAATCAATTCGAACATTCTTCAGATGAGTAAAACGGGACTGTCGCTATCACTAGACGCGCATCACACCCAATAGTGAGCTGCTTCACTTGGTTTACTGGATATTCCACATCAAAAATGTTAGAGTTCCATCTAATCGAACTGCATATTTGACTATGTGGGCGTTTACCATCATCTGTGATTGACCTCCACTCCGGTGGTGTAGGGCTCTAGTCTTACAGGACAACCTATAACAAAGTTGATTCCAGAATTGCGTGCCTCATCATGTTTTCAGAAATGAGTTAGAGACCAAGTCCTAATAATGTACAACGAACTGGTGGTGGAACACCGCTTAAACCCCAGCTAGTGGAATTGACTCACATCTCATTCGCGGGAATTTATTTGCGTCCACAGACACCTTTCTTCGAGCCGTTGAACTTTGTTGTTGTGTAGTCGCAGAAGCTGTGGGCGCGGCGCTGGTTGTGGCAGCACCACCGGTGGCCGTCGTTCTATTCGACGTACTGAATGTCCCGCGGCCAAAGCCTCCAATCAAAGGTGAGAAGAGAGGGAAATGGGGGAGCATCGACGGTTGTGTTGGTGGCGCGGACGCTCCTGCCACTGTCGCTGCCGACGGTGGTGGTGTGGTCTCTTGAAGATCAAATGTGGCCCCACCGAAACCCCCGCCATCAGCTGATCCGGCTGTGCCACCGCTGCGGTGACGCATCCGCAGTTTATGGCCACCTGGAGGAAGGAAAGAAGTAGATTAGTGGTGGACTCATTCATTGAGGGTTGACACAACAAAGAAGGTATGCAATGTCAGCTTCCCAGCAGGGCTGATAGATGCGAATCTTTATAAATACGAAGTAGTAGGATTGTGATTTTGGAGTAGTGTTGGAAACAAAGCCTGCCACAGTCGCAATAATGGCGTGAAACCTGCACTACATTAATAATAAATCTAGCTTTTGGTTTCTTTAGTTGCCCCGTAACTACGGCGACAACCTGGCGCTACAATGGCGGTTGAGCTAGAAAGCCCCTCATTTAGTCGGCCGCAAGGGAGCCATTTGATGCGGAAGCTCTCGACAGCGCAGGCACCGAAAGAGAATTGGAATTTGACAGCTACTCCAGTCCCGACTTTAGTGATGAAACGAGGCCAGACTTGGACGAATCAAAATCGCCCTCAAAACATGGGTCTCTCCCTCTCACCGCAAGTTGAGCTTCCGCTCTGCGACATTGCCTCTGAGCCGCCTCTCCTCTGCGCGTTAGCAAAACAGATTACCTTGGTTTGTCACAGCGTCGATTAGGACCTGAGGCGATACCCCAGTAAAAACGAGATTAACCCGAGGCATTTAAAATGGAACTTCCCAGGCAATTTAATGTGATCTTTTAAAGAAGATCACCCCATTCAACTGGCATTAATAAGCACGCTAAAACGCCCTCGATTTCCTTTTTTGTAGGCACCTTATACATTCCAGCTTCGAAAATTCTTACTTAAAACTGTTATTAACAGGTGGGTGTTAAAGGTCCACCAAATGCTTTTGATGTTTTCGATCAGAGAGCTCAAAGAACCCATCACATCTGATCTCCATATTCTAGGACAAACAAGGAATTGCATTAATTTCACCGTACAAACAAAGTTCAAACATTAGGGCCTTTAAAATGTGTCAAAGTCTATCCGTGAACCATTCCCGATAAATGGTGTTACTCTGGGAAGACGTTTAAACCAGTAGGCCTGGATTTGTCCTAACAAAAAGATTATACATGAGGTAGCCTTGGATACGAGAAAACTGCAATAAAATTTCCCAAGCCAAGTCACTGGTGATGGCCTTGAACTCGGCCAATCAGAAGCCTGAGATTGTTTAAAATAAGCAACATTGAACTTTGGGAGAGGGAGAGAGAGCATGGCAAGTAATCAGCCCACAGATAATGTAATTTTGCTCATAACGATAAACGCCCACATAAAAGTGTAGGGAGTCGATGGCCAAGCCTGTTCGTCGTTGTGGAACTACTCTCAGTGAGGAGTTACCACGAAAATGTAGACCATTCTACCACTGGGTATTTTGGTCAAACTTAAACGCAAAGAAGGTATGCTCCCGGTCAAATGGCGGTGAGAACAGGGAAAACCACCAAAAAATACAGTCTGGCAGGAGTCCGCCACTCACCGGAGCATATGCATAGGGGAAAGGAGAGGAGAGGAGGGATAAAACAAACACCCTGCAATTGGAGAGAAAAATCACGGATAATGTAAAAGATCAGCAAACCTTCTAGAAGGACAAAATCATGGCGGGGTTGAAAAAAGTGTTCACCAATAGAATACCGAATAAAAACACGCCTTCGAGATCTGTCGGTTGGCTATGTTGTGGGCGAAATCCTCAGTTACAGTAAACCTGGGATCGGTATCAGTAAGCAAGAACGGAATTATTGTGGCCTCGCACAGTGCGAACGAGGGAGTTGGGTAATAGTAACAAAAAACGTGCAAAAATTGCTCCCTAAATTCCGCATTTCGCGACAATCAACTGTTGGCAGTAATCTTGTCTAATCAGTAGGGTCACAGCCTATTACAAAGGGCTGAAATGCGAAGCACCCATTGAATTACACTTTACTTGACTCGTATGGTTTTAATTACTAGTTTTCCACTGGTACCTCACGATACTACTTAAGTGCAGCCCCTTGTCACAGCTAATCAACAAGTAGTATCACTATCTTCCATCGAGAAATTGATCTTGGGTGACCTTTTAATACCGCCTAACGATAGCTAACGATCTTACCTCAATTTTTCAAACATGTGGTTCAGTTTGATTCACTATCAGCACCCATGTCGCTAAGGCAAGTGATAGTGTGGTTGATGTGCAATGGGGATCAGAAAGAATTGTGTATGGCGTTTTGTTTTTACGCAAAAGAAATAAAGGGTATTTGCAATTCATACCCTCTTTGACAACCAAAGGCCATACCATAAAACCCTAATGACGGTCTTCTGCGACCAATAGGAGGACACAATTATGATGGGATTGCACAGGAGATAGCATCTTCCGCAAGTCTCGCTGTGTATCATTTGTTCCCGATCCATAGTCAAGAGAAGGCAGTAGATAGGACTTCTACCCACCGGCGGAAAAGTGAAGGAGGCAAAAATATGCCGCATACTTAGTAAAGGTTAATAGCATGGATGCTAGACGTTTCATCCATGTGTCGAATGTAAGAGGCAATATAAAAAAGGCATAAAGCACGTAGCGCCTTAAAAAAAAGACAGTTTCAGAGAGACGAGACATTGACAGGATAAATGGGACGGAGAAACAATTATCACTTCTGCGGTGATGGAAGCTACGGCGGTATCAACGCCAACTTCTATCACCTCACCCAGGGGTAGCACAATTGTGATGGCCAAAATCGGCATCAACAATGGAGGACAAGAAAAACTACCGTACCTTAATCAAAGGGGAGGCAGTAAGTCAGGCGATTATTGTAAACATTGGCACGTCCATAAAAGTGTGTTGCAATTCACGTGTTTACCTAACAACCAAAGGTCATAACCACAAATAATAATAATAATAATAAATAATAACGATGATGATGGTGCTTGTGGTGATGGGTCGTTTCGATAAACGGGACAAAAGAAGACATTTGAAAGATGGCGAGAATTTTGGTTCAGAAAAATGACCGAAAAGAGGCATCACACTTTAATCCACCTCGATGCCTTCAATTAAATATCAAATTGTTAAATACAATTCCATCCTCCAATGTAATTTAAAGCTCCCTTCACCGAGAGCTTCATCCCTCCTGCCCGCAGGAGAGAATTTAACATTCACAGGTCCAAAAACTACAAGTCTTAGCATCTTGCCAAATGTAGTGGAATTAGCACGTCTAAGAGATGGTGGAAGCGAATATAAAAGTTAGACACTGAAGAATCTTCTGGTGGTAGAGTTCGCCAGGGGATAAGCATTCACCAAGGGGAGATATTAAGATCCCGGGGTCTATAAAGCCATCGTGTAGGAGTCACCGACTCCTCAACAGGCGGTTGTGTAATCCAAGACGAGGGAGTGAATGCAACCACCTTAGCAGTTTGAAGGTAGTCCGACAAAATTACTCGTCAGTCAAATGCCATGTCGCATGCAATGACAGTTGATTTTTTATTTACGATGGAGTGCAAAGAATGGCACGCAGTAGTTCAGCAATTAAGCGATGCCATGCATCACATCCAAGTCCACTTAAATGATCTCAGTTACCCATTATTTGACCCTAGAAATTCCGCTATAATAGTCAAGATGGAGCCCTTCTACTATGCTAACTGAGAAGAAACGTCCTAATAAAAAGAAAGATTCCATTTTAACCCTCTAAATAGTCACTTAAGGTAAGGGTTTATATCGTGTCAATCTAGCATCAGTGATGGCGGGGGGATGCTTTGTACAGCCTTCCAGAAGGACGAGACAGTGCTATCATTCGCTCGGAAGGGCATTCACCGATAGGATTGTGAAAAACATCATGGAAGTGTTCCCAACCCTCCCATCCACAGATGAAGCCATATCACGAAGGCAAATCAGTTTGCGACAAACTCCAAGGCAACCATCAATTACTTGTTGTCTCTCCAACTCCAATTTTTGAACCAAACAACAAACACAACAGTAGATGAAGGCCTGGTAAGCACAGGAAAGTTAACTTCTTCCCCTCCAAAAAATGTTAATGGCGATAAGGCGTCGCCATGTTTCCTTGTCACTCTTTCGGGGTTTTATGGCGCAGTAGGGTAACATTGATAAATAACTGTATCTCCATCCACCAACAGTGGCATTCGTTGTGGACAAGTGGAATGGCAAAAAGAATGAGGGGAGATAATTAAATTTAACGTTTGTGCACATTTTCGGCCAAAAGGAGTGATAAAAAGGGACTCCATTTGCACTCTGCAAGTTGAAAATTTCCTCCTCCTTTCTTCTTGTGTTAAAGAGGAAGGATTGGCAACTGAAAGACGTGCCTGTCAAGCGTGCCGTGATTGAGACAATGGACTCGACCCACAATACGTAGCCCATCCGGCCTTAAGGCGCTTGCAGGGGCCATTAATGAAGCCATAAAGAGTGTTAAAAACATACCGAGATTTTGGACTCCTCATCCATCAAAAGGCATGCCTCCATGACACGGTGGTGAGTGATTTATGTCCTATTTGTACCCGTGATAGCCAGCGCAGAAACTGTTAAGGCAGATTGGAGTTTTTACAGACTCGTGTGCATTGGGACACAAAGCACATGATTGCCTTTTTGAGTACTTTAACGAGGGGCCCATTAGTAAAACACTTGAATGGCTTTAAAGTCCAAAGACGACCGACCGTACATGTGTCAGCGACGATCCTAGGTGCGGCGATTCCCACCTCACACTTTCGAAAGTCATCCCTTCGAAGGGACAATTAGAACGCCCAACGTCCGACCTATTGTCGCGAAATTGCACAAGAGGCAAAGCCCCCTGAGGGAACAGTGAACACAATCATTCCCGGATATGTGAAATTTCACAAACGACGCAGGCCGAATATCAATAAACCTGGATTATTTTGGCCGCACTGGCAACTCCTTATGTGCCGAAGCTGCTCTCCTGGGGTGGGTTAGACATCGCGGTAGGTGCGTGAATATGGCTAAACTCCACGTATATAACCTCTTTGTCTTGATATCAGCTCTCTGATAAAATCAAGGGCCTCCGCTTGACTTGCACGTCTAGTAACTTGGGCAGAAATATAACCCCAATGTCGCAGCGATGGAGACAGCTAAGTTTGCCTATGTCTCTCACTCTTCACTGCGAGAAGTGATTAATCAAAAGTGGAGGTAAGCGCAATTTCTGCTCGAGTTTTGAGTGTTCCGTCTGCGCATACCAAGTGGTGTGTGTACGTTGTTTTGCTCATTTAAGAGACCAAAAAAGGCAGGTGTGCATGCATGAACGAGAGACGATTGAGGGAATGTGCTGTCACCATTGCCACTGCAGCACACGGTCACAATGCGCCAGACACCCCTGGAGGAAAAGGACCGGAATGTGACTGCGACCGCAAAAACCATGCTGTCATCAAGGTTAGCGGATGAAGATGTGAATACCGTCAACCCGACTACACTTGCCGTGATTGGGTCACTTTCAAAATGAAGGGACGGCCAATAAAGACTAGAGTCAAGCTTTATTTTGAACAGTGAAAGATCAACTGAAATGAATCGGTTTAAATATATCCGCTGTCTATCATAAGGGGCCTGAAAATTGCTTTAGACTATGTCTTCTGTTTGGCATTAATCGCTCATCAACCTTTCAAAAGATAGCACATCTTGTAAGGTAGAGGTACTCATTTTCAAGACTT
Source organism: Taenia hydatigena (assembly GCA_036345935.2). NCBI lineage: Eukaryota > Metazoa > Platyhelminthes > Cestoda > Cyclophyllidea > Taeniidae > Taenia > Taenia hydatigena. The sequence continues at coordinate 6,348,415 of JADWOT020000004.1, read as the reverse complement.
CCACAGACCCAAATTCGTGCTTTAGAGGATTGGTACTTGCATTCTGCTAATTAGGAACAAAAACGTATTTCCGTGCAATTGGTCAATGAATCGAATTTTACTTTTGCTTCCCTTCAAACATTCGCATTTCACTTTACAACAGGCAAATGGAGTCTCGCGATGCAAAATGCCACGCGACTGGGAAGCTATTGAAATGCTCCATTAAAAGCACCTTCTTTCTACATCACACGAAGCTGGAGAGGTCATAGTGGCTTATAAAATTTAGCACGGATTTTTTAACATGCCATAGTAACTGAGTCGCTCGTACCCTAATATCACTTTTAGCCAATTGATGTGCGCGCCCAACAAACCAGAGTCGATTAAGGCCAGATATGACCTTGACGTTAGAGATATTTTGTTTTTGTAGTGGCTATCACGACTCTTCCAGCTAAACAATTGTAAAGTATCACGAGAACGGCCTTTGCAATCCAAAATATGAACAAATGCAAACCTACAGATCTTTTGAGTTATTCATCACCTAAGTAACTACAACTTTACCAAAAAGTTCAATCACGAAGATCTGTCAAAACAAAGAATATTCCCCTTATTCACACAAATCCCAGTCTAAGAGAAGTATTTAAGACCAGAAACACTCGGAGACTGGAAATTGGTTCCAGCCCACATGGACAATTTCCGTTCAAGTGGTGGAACGATTAAAATCCCCCGTTAAAAGCAAAGACAACCTTCTAAAATTACACACCCTAATTTTCCAAGCAACGATCCTAAAAAACAGTTTCCAAATATGCCCCTAGGTTAGCCCCAAATCTGATCCGCTAGTCTGGCAAAAAAATAGTCATAAATAATTGGATAACCTCTCACCACTTTATTGCAGAAAACGTGGTATTTCAGCATAGCGAACAATAAATTTGGGGGAAAAAAACCTACCCATAATTTATTGTTCTTATTGCGCAACAGTGTGCCGCGGACCATCAGAGGAAAATGACCACACCAACACCGGGCCTTGGACACTCCCTCCCCACCTAGCGTTTGCGTTCTCGAAACCACATAATTTTCTGTTTGCCTAACAACTTAGAAAATTATTTTAAGGGACGAATTACTGCCAAAGAACTATGACTCACACACTTGTGCTAGCAGTATATGACTCAATAAATTGTCCTAAAATCGACTGTGAAAAGTGCCAAAGTGTTGGTCAAGTAAAATATAAGCCGTTTATAAATACACATAATACTTGCAGTGAAACAAGGTAAAATAAACCTTGACGACAAGTTACACCACAATTCTGGCCTTCTAAAGTGCGCATTTATAGGCCAGTCCTGCACAAAAAAGAGGTGGTGGGCAGCCTTGCAAATCCTCATCAATGACTGCCTTAGTGACATGGAGATGAGAGCCACGTGACCGCATAGCTGTGTGCTACATGCAATTTGACCACCACCAGGGATGGGCAATCATGTGAACTGACCGCACTGTCATCGTGTTATTCACCCATCGGTCCAACTACCAAGTCCCCACCGGAGGGGATGGAATTACGCGGAGCCAAGAATGTGATAGTCTTTAGTGAAACTCCAGTAAATCGTTCTCATGGTCAACGACAGGTACATATTTTCCGACCCGACAGGCGTCAAGCTTTCAACATCTCATGATTGTCATTTGCTTGTGCTACCCAAAAGTGTTCCTTAGTTAAGCATTCACTCAATTAACATAGATTAATCAGCCGAAATATCCACGAAATTTGAACTGCGATTTCTTAAGGAACTTAACTCACCGCCAGGAGGGGGCTCATAGAAAATCCCTCCTCCCACCACCGCTAAGATGTTTCCCTGTTCTAACATGTTGTTGCCGCTCACGAAGTAGAAAAGTGTGCCCTTGGTTAGACCAAAAGCACTCCACATTTAACTCCTTATTTTTAGGCGCACCCAATCGCTTTTAAGGACACGCTTTTATGTCACATATTCGTGACGTTCAGATTTACGCATATGTGCTGCTGCTATGAGCTGTGACAAGGCGCAGTGTGAGTGTTTTCACAGGGCAAGACAAAGGCAATGAATTAGCATACTCCTACCTGCCAAAATAACTAACAGGAGGAGGAGGAGTTGATAACAAAACCACAACAGTGATTACCCAATCAAGGGCGCACAAGACGGATGCGTTTTCGACATCACATTCACAGCATGGCATTTTAATAGCAGAACAATAAAGGGCTGTGTTGAGAACGATCATTTGTCATGTAGTACAAGCCAAGGCAACCCCTCGTATAGCACAAATCGTGTATACTCAATAGCCCGTCACGAATTTCAAACCCAGGGCAAAAAAGACGGACGGACCGTTCAGGCGTAGTGCAATGATGCAAGTTAAATCGCATGTATCCCCAACTCCCAGTTGTTTTTTTCATTTAATAAACCTGACTTTTTCCACCCCAGAGCGGAAGTTACTATCTGAGGTTCTGCTCAATCCCTCCAGAGGGAATGGTGTCTGGAGCGAAAGACTTAATTAATTAATATTGGAGTACGAGCATGATATAGCCCCACACCGTTATTTGTAATGTAAATTCAGTTTTTATTAACGCCACGGTCAAGTAGAAACATGAATTTGTGGGTGCTCAGGTAGGTGCCCTTGAGATGTGGACAACCCCAAATCCTGATTGGTTGATAATAAGGTCACACCTGTCACACAAGAGATAAACGCCAACAATGCCCAAGGGGTAGGCATTCACACCTCCCCTCCAAGACTGTGTTTAAATTTCTGTTTAAACTCTTCAGCTAGACTTATGTCCTGGGCTGGATTGAACTCAATGGATTGGCAGGCAGATCGAACCATGGCCTTACACCATTGGCCGTTCCACAAAACAAGCTTTTATGGAGTTGTGTAGGTCAGTCGTGAATCGCAGTTAGCCAGTTAAGAAAGGTGCACACCAGAACCTAAATTTGCAAAGGATCTAGCATACAAAACCAAAATAAAGGAGGTAGTTATTTGACGGGTGTAGAGCCAATGATCGAAAGCCTCAAGGTCACATGAGATGTTTATCCACCCAACTCATTCCCCACTTTAGGCACGCAAATCCACACAAACACGTACTTCTCTGTCACAGAGTGAGGAAATGACAAAGTGTGCGGGTGCGAATACTTTTTAGACTGCGAGGGTAGGGGGTGAATCGACTGTACACACATTTGTGTGTGTATGTGCGTGTGTGTGTGTGTGTCAAAACCTTGTTTTCGCCCATTGCCACGTCTGCAATGATGTCTAGGCTACACCACACCACTTGCCATTAAAAACAAGACTGGTAGGTGTGACCTAGAGAAGAACAATCAACTTCCGTCGACTATTGAAATGTGGATTTAAAATGGATGCGTTTCCACCTGCCCCTTTTCCTCCCCTCTCCCCTACCGGCAAGGCGAGGCTTAACTTGACCCCATTGATCCTCCTGATATTCTACTCCCTCCTGTCGGGCGCCAAACTTTTGGGTTGGATCAAGCACAGACATGATTCACGGATGCAAACGTACTTGCTTTACCCAAAGGCATTTACATTACCGGGTGGATTTTTCTCAAAAACAACTCACGTTTCAAAATGTTAAAGTCTGCCGAGAGAATTAACTCGTTCGCTGTCTGAGTGTCAGCGGAGAAAGGAATCACCACCACCGATAGCTAACACCAAGTTGTGCCCAACCTGAATGCTTACTAAAACCACAAGAATGTGCTCACCTGCCTCGTAGCAAGAACACTTTGTTTTTATAAGCTAATCAATCTGTTGTCACGATACCATCTCGTGCAACCACAGCTGTAAAAAAATAGTAAATAACACACGTCACATATTCGTGACACACGGGTTTTAAGAGAAAAACCGGAGAGTTATATGCGTGACGCTGATAGCAAACGTGCAAAGTGAGGAGAGACAACTTGGCAGTTAATCCGTCCCAGGTAAGCCCATAAATTCACTTTTTGTTTGAGAAAAGTTGAAAAGAGTGAAGTAAACTCTACCTGAAAGTTGCGTGATAAGATCACACCACTTTCGTGCTTTCTCAGCAAATTATGATGCAAGCTCCTTTTGAGTTTCAAAAAGTGCGGCGACATGGAATACTAAAAGCGTGTGCTCAAAAAAATAATGTAAACAAGAACTAGAAAAAATCGCGCAGAACATTTCCCCAGCATTTTGCCTCCCGGTAAGAAAGGCGCCTCATCGAATCCTGCAGTAAATATATCCGAAGAGAGCAACAGATTTTTTTGGAAATAGGGAAATTCAACGATAAGGATGATTGTTTACTCCGCTTTTTTGTGCCTGACTTTTTGGGAATTGGTTCGTTCAAACAAAATTCAGCATATTTCACAAGCTGCTTAAAATTATGTTTATAGGGAGAAAGGAGCAAAGTCGACAACGCCCTATCGCGTAACATAAGGAAATCTCCCTCAAACACTTAAAGTTCAATTAAAATATTTCAAAACACAAAATACAACCCTATTTAATGATGAATTCACCAATTAAAAGAAGCATTTCGTGCCATAAAGCTCGACCGAGAATACCAATATAAGCCTTCGCCACAAATACTACCCTGTTGGCTGGCCTGAAATGGCTCTTGAAAGCAGACTGAAGTAGGACTGGGCAAAATAGGGAGATAATGATGTCTATTCCATTGACCCTTAAATTTGGCAAGCATGTGCACCGAATCCGAACTTGGTCAATTAAAAAACCGGGCTGTCACATATGCGTGACAAGTAGAAAAGTGCAATCCACCAACCTGTGGGGTAAGTGTGTGAGGCCTGAAGTGATGTGATAGCGGGCGCGGAGGGTCGAATGCCCGGGGAAAAGACGCCTGAGGAGGAGGCCGAGGTGGAGGAGGAGACAGGGGAGGCGTCGTGTTGTCGTGGCGATGAGGTGGACAGTCCAGAGGTCGCTGCAGCCGCTGCCGCAGCTGCGGCTGCAGCCGATTGGAGGAAGGTGCGACCCAAAGTCATCTCGGAGTCGGCGTGCGCGAAGGCACAGAAGGGACCCCGAGGGCAGTAGCCTGAGTTTAGCACGTCGTTGCACTTGGTGGACTTGTAGATCTGCCAATGAGAGGGGGCAATTTGGGAGTAGGATTGAACGGATAGAGAAATAGATGGACTGATTAATAAACCAGTAGTGAACAGACGGCTGGATGGATGGAATCACGAAGGTATAAATGGTTGAACGAGTGGATTAACAGGAAAGGGCCCTTGGGTGGGTGAAAATGGAGATGGAAGAATTCACAAACTGATAATTAATTGGATAAATAGATGAAATGATGAATGAAACACGAACGGAGGCCCAACTAGGCGAGTAGATGGGTGAATAGTTGGACACTAGAACGCCTCAGCGGCTAGGCAGACTGCCGCATGATCAACCTATTGTGCAAATAGATTGATAGGTAAATTAGTTGATGGATGGCAGAGGCGACGCTTGTATAGATAAATAAATGATTGCATAAATGGCTAGTCAAGTGAAGAGAGTTATGCAAGAATAGTTAGCTGATTGCATGGGAAGATGAGTAGGTGGGTGAAGAAACCAAAAATTGAATGGCTGAATCAGGGGTGAACGCCCAACTGGGTGAATGAACGAACAGTTGGTTGAGTGGACAGACGAAAAGACATGTTAATTTATGAAAGCTTAGTGGAGTGAATGAATGCTTGATTAGTTGGTGGGTTGAATGAATAGATGAATGCGCAGAAGAAAAATAGAGAACAATGGCAAAGCAGGCAAAGTAACAGAAGGGATGAATGAAGTGAAGGGTGAACAATGAAGGCATGGATAACTGAAGAGACATGAGAAAGATACTCTTATAAACAGGGGCGTTTGATGTCCACAAATAGTTCCACCACTTTTTTACCAGCATGTGTCAGAAATGAGTTAGCAAAGCGCAAAGTCTGAATAGCGTAACCTTCGTTTCCAAGACACCTTGCTATCCATAGGGGTGGACTCTATGGACCCTATTGTAGCTTATGAATCGGTTCATGGCTCGCAATCGAAAATTTCACCGCCGAGTTCGCAGATGTCGAAAGATGGCAGTTGCATTAAGCTTCAAAGCTGCTAAAGAATATATACGCAATTGATGAAATGAGACAAATAACTTTAGCTCTCGCACCCTACAAAATCCACCTCAACTTCGTTAACCCCTCACATCAAATTGGCCTTGATTCTTATCAACCAATAAACTTCCCAGCTAGACAAAATGGAAGCTTTTGTCGGCTATAGTTATTCACAGTCGAATTAGTGAACTAAAGCTTGGATGATTGTAAATGAACTCACACTTAAAATGCCTCTAAAATTACAGACGCTGACCATCGAACCAATCAACGTCTTCCAATAAGTAATTTGCCCTTGGCAAAGGCGAATAATTTCACTTGCTTCGTCAACCATCGCTACTGCCTACTTCCTTGAAATCAAGGCCAAAGTACATGGGTTCGAGTTTACACAATTCACATAATTCTATTCTTTGCTTTGACACCCCCGCGAAAATACATAGTAGGGTTAGGAACCGTCTTCAAATTTGATTGGCTAATCCAACAATCAATCGCACGGACATTCGAAAACCGTCCATTTATAGGCTTTACTGAACCCATAAGTTAACCAATGTTAAAAAACCAGCTACCACGTTTCAATCGAATCTAAACTGTGACATTGATTAGCAGTTGGTCGTTTATAGTTTAAGGCCATCGCACAAAACTGCGAAGCTCATTGGCTGATTCGACAATGGCGATCCGATGAATCTAACTTAGTAATAATTCAAGTTAATTCGTTTTTTAAACAGTTACATCCATCAGCGGAAAATTTCAGCAACTCAAATACACTACTCCATGAATAAGCGCGATGTTTAAAGAATCCACAAATGTCGTGAATTAAGATGCCTTCCTTTAGACCACAAATCGCCTCAACTCTTGACCTTGGTCCATCAATCATGGCGAATGGATGAACCAACGATCCCTATCCAGTGCCCCCTTTGATTACATATGATTTTGCACGTGCATCTTCTCCCCGCAATTGACATTGTCACCTGTCAATACTCCTCCACTAGGTGATAATCGATGGCCTTGACTGGCCCCAGTCTATCACTGAAAGGGATGGAAGGGGAACAGCAGTTAATTCGCTCGCCTTGAGAGCGTGCGCTTTGTGCAACGCCATTCGCAGAGGAGCGCGCTGTTGTCCCTTAATCGTGGCACACAGGAGTGGATGGGAGAACTTGTACACCCCATCCCACCCACCCCACCACCGACATAGTTTGCGACAAGCGCTGAAAGGAGCGTTTGCGTGCCTATCTGCTGCGCGAGAATAATGTAGGGAATAATGACTCTTTCTGTGTAAAATAGGGAAGCAGCGATCGCCTCGGTGGCCAATGCAGTTGATGATGCAATTTGAACTGCGAATTGGTCGTAAAAATCTCTTTTTTTTGAGGTAGAAGAGGTAAAAACAGACGACTTGTCAATAAGCTGACTGGGCTTAGCCAAATTCAAGCAGGACTGATGTAAAGCGTTCAAGGCTCAGGATCCGTTCAGCATTGATGAATAAGTACATAAAGTACAAAAGAGATTTGGAGGGCGTTTAAACTTTTGATAATTTGATAAGCTAAACTACGATGGGCTGTCCAGACCGAAGTAAATTAAATTCCGATTAGAGGGGTTAATTCATCGAGAAAGAGAGCGAGGATGTGTAAAATCCATATACAGCTTTACTTTGATGTGGACTAACAAAACCCTTAGACTGCCGTCGAAGGCGTGGGGGAGAGGGGGGAAGGAAAACAGTGCCACCCGTGGACCCAGACAAAGCGGCGACCCAGACGAGAACGGTACATTCCTCGGTGGACAAGTTTATTGAATTAGAAAAACCATCTAGTGCTCAATGAGAGAGCAAAATCCCCACATCAGAAGATTACAGCTGGCCAGTTAAATTAAACGAAACAGAATATCCACATGTTAATTACTCGATGTGAGATTAGAGCAGATTGGACTTGCTTCTAATAAGACGCGTGTCAAATCCGACGGCAGAATCGAATGGACACTGAACTAAAACCAGTGCATTTGAAACAAAACAGTGTCATCAGGCCTGTCCAAACGTAATTGAGGTTGTAGAGAGCTAAAGCAATTTATCCAATCCACGTGACGGAAAAGGAACTTGGGGAGGAGAAACAACCATTGCTTGAGTTGTCTGCTACTTTAAAATGAAACAGGAATGCAATGCTTGTCCACCACTTAGAGTTACTCAAGCCCCTCTAGAGTCCGAAAAAAAACTTCGTCGAAGCATTGTGCCTTCCTTTGCATTCAAAGAAGCCCCGGAGCGCCTCATCAGTACTTTTTGTAGACAAATATACTTCTGGATATCCAGTTCAGTGGTCTAAAAAATACAATCCTAGCGTCGCCAAGATGCGTCCAATTTCCCAGCTCTACTATACACCAACTGGAAGGTTGTTTCCACTAGTTTCGCCTTGAATAGACTTGACATTTATATCAGGTGGGACGCTTTATGAGAATAGTTTGATACAGCTAAGCTAAACTGTTAAAATTTTGAGGATCGTTTTGAACCAAACCAAAGTATCGCATTCTGTGATGCGCTAAAATGACCGTCACTGTCCACACCATAATTCTGCCGCGGTTTGAACGCCATGGAAGCGAAAATCGAATGCCTACGCCACAATACGGTCCCCCCAAAGTGCACAAACCTTGCTTATATGGGAAAAAGCCATGAACGAAAAATAATCCCAATATGGGTAATTTCACTCCAATTCTTCGGCAAAAAACGCTAAGGAAAAAACTTCGATAGCCCTTCTTTTGTTCCAAAAAGCCCATCTCAACCGAAATGTGGAAATTCGATTAACTTGACATAGGTTAAAAAGGTATTACAAAATAGAACGCATTACATATTTCCATTTGGCAGGGCACCATAGAATGCTTGGCAATAAATCGTCTCAAAACAACAAACGACGAGGAGATGGGATCAATACTGCTTGCAGTGACCTCCGACGTGCTAAATCTCAACATACCTTGATTAGGCAACTCAAGATGTGAGCATCACTGGGCCAGTTTGGGGGATAAACCATAAAGCACTTTACCTATGTCACCTTGATGTTTTCTATGGTCATTTGAAAATCCAGTCGGAAATGACCTCAAAAAAGCAAAATCGTTGGAAGAAATCGTGAAATCCACTTTCCCATTGCCAGATGGTTGTATTAGCGATGCTAGCGAGAACCAGCTGAAGACCTGAGTTCAAGCTTGCTAATGACAGAACTCTAGCCGTTCTGATAAGCCGTGCTTCGCTACTAAAAATTATTTACTCTCTAGTAGAAGTATCAATGTTAGAAGTCACGATAGGTACTATACAAGCGCTGAGGACTTCTGTAGGAAAAAGGGGAAATTTTGTGGTCTTATAATCAGCCTGACTTTGCAAAGGTATGCGCACTTTTCGAGATAGAGAGGCCAAAGAAACACCTCGCACAGCTGTCATTTAAAAAGAACAAAGTAGTGATGAAAACTTGTTTGCTTACTATACCCAATGCTGAGAAATAACTGGGCGAGTCTGCAACTTACCTGCATAAAAAAAAGCGAAACGTGAAAGATTACACATTACTATGCGTTTAAAATCACACCCTTGGTTTGAAAGTTTTTTGGGAAATGAGAGATAAATTTGTAATCAATGAAATATGTCAGGCACTATTTCTCTTTTGTTTCATCAAAGGGTAGCTAAGTAATATTTAGACGGAAATCCTTATTGTTACTGATACCTTTGTCAACAGAATAAAGATCATCACATGGAATCCTGAAACCCCATCCACCAATGACATCGCTGCGTCGAACGCACAGGCACTAATTCTGATTGGTCCGCAGTCCACGTGTACCAATGAGTGATTGAGCCTTAATCCATATTATCGAGACGACCAATCGTTTGTTTGGAAATAAAAGCCTATGGCTACCGTGTTTTTGTCAAAGATGTGGTAACACATCAACATTAAAATACCGAAACGAAAGAAATACCAAACCTAGGGTTACTGTCCGAACCGTCCATGTCAATCGAAAGGGCAAGGTGGTCGTCCACGTCTTCCCCTCTTCTCACGATTAAAATAAGGCGTTTCATGCATAATTTGGATATAATTTTATCAAATATGAAGAGCATAACTTTGAAATAAGATCACAACTGCATACAAATTCGCGAAGTCAGTTGAAGTAGCGCAATGTGCGGACTGGGACAGTCTACCTTCCGCTAAAATTAAAATAAGGCGTTTCATGCATAATTTGGATATAATTTTATCAAATATGAAGAGCATAACTTTGAAATAAGATCACAACTGCATACAAATTCGCGAAGTCAGTTGAAGTAGCGCAATGTGCGGACTGGGACAGTCTACCTTCCGCTAAAGTCTTAGCATTAAGAGTTATTTTTAACCTCCAAGAAGGACAATACCATTTCGAGGGATTGTACACGAATTTGAGAAACTCAATCGAGACCCGATGATTAAGCAACCAATTCAAAAATATCAAGGAGTTGGACTAGGACCGAACGAGCTTCTTAAATCTGCCCAGCTTTCCAAAGCCGTCCCATTGCCCTAGCTCTGGATCCCGAGATCGGCTGAGTATTGATAGGAAGGGATCTCATTTAACTTCAAAGACAGTCTAAATATTTCGGACCTGAAAAAGGTTCCTTCTGTAACGATTCTAGTACAATCAATTGGTGCAGATATGGGTGAATTTTGATTGGTCTACACCCCAAATCCTGTTTCCACGTGGAATGCTCCAAGCAGGTAGGCGGCGGCAGACATGTTTACCACTGTGACTTCGATACAAAAAAGAAAGGACAAACAGGCCTTTCCCAATTGGTTAGCTCAAGGTCACGAATGTGAAAGACAATAGTCCACTATTGTGTTGTGCTCGCTATGCATTTCAGACAAAATGGCTGAACGACACAGTTATGCCTTTTCGGAGCTTAGAATTTACAGCACAATGAGGAAGCGATTCCGTGGTTTAAATCGGTTAACTAGCGTTATGAAACGAAATAGTGTCCCAAAATGGTAGTGCATTATCAAGATCTACCATTAAGTGGGGAGTTTGTCCCGAAAAGAGGGTAGAGGATGCCAACAGAGAGGAGGACGAAAAAAGACAGTGTAAATTCGAAAATATGCTCAAATTACTAGTAGCTATCATCAAAAGCGGTAAAAGCTCCGATATTAGGAACAAATGGGGGACAACGGCACGCTGAGATGGAAAAACTACTTTCAGAACCATTGTTGAGTCAGAAAAGATCGTGAATCAAAGGGTGAAGGAGGAACAGACCAAACTCCCTCCAATTTTGCGCCTGAACTCGAAAACAATCTCAAATTGGTGACAATTTAAGGGTCAAAGAAGGAGAAAGAGAGGAGCAGAGAGAAGCTGTGGTTCTAATTGAAAGTCTGCCTATGAACCAATCGGCAAAAGCGCTGGATGTCGACATGGAGTGAGAAGCTCAAGAAACAAAAAAGGAAGAGAACCATCTCTAGGTAAAATGTTCCCTCGGGGAATAGTTCTGAACCAGAGAATAATTTTTCGATCAATGGAGGAAGGGTTGAGGAAAAAGAAGTCTAAAGATGAAACCACTGCCCAAACTCTACTAATAAGTCAAGAGACATTATTCAATTGATCCAAGAACTGCTGAGGAAGAAAGGAAAGGGATGTAGCAATGGAACTGCTTCTCTAAGATCTTACATTAATGAGCATATGGGAGTCACTGGTTTGAGGAAGCAGGAACAGAAGAAGTACCTCGAAATGAGTCCGCGAATATACCTTGACCACTAATAGCGACGGAAGAAGGATTGAGGCAGGGTGCGTTCCAAGGACCCAAACGCCTGCACCGATGACAAGCATTACAATCATGAAAGCCCAATATCAAAAAAAAGGAATGGAGAAAAACTTTTTAAGTTAGAACTGCAGCCCCAAAGACTTCCCATGTGCTACGTGAGTAGAAGCACATGGGTTAAGGGGAGGATGTTACGATAAGAACAATTTCTTAACCAGAAGGCAATGAAACCGATAAATCCATCGCCATTGACAGATGACACCGCAAAGAAGGCAAATAATGGAGCAAACCTCATTAGCAACAATTAAAAGCGGTGGACTGAAGGAATAGGGGGGCTAGAGATTAGGGAATACTTTGAACCAAGAAAGCACTCTTAAAGTTATGGTAGCCAATGGCGGAGGGGATGGAGATCAAAGGATCGGGAAGAACGAAGATTAAAAAAGTACCTCAAATCAGAACTGGTGCCGCAAGAGCAGTATTTGAACCAGTTGACATCAATGGAACGTTGGTAGAAAAGACAAAGGGGGGAAGTGGCTCGTTATGGAAACCCCTCTTCCTTGAATTAGTCATAGCTGTTGCGTAAAGAATACGAAGAGCAGTTGAAGGAGAAGGAATAAATTTCTCAATGGAGAGCCGTTGCAGAACCAGAAGCTGTGTATAAACTTGTGGTAATAATGGTGGAAACCACAAAGAGGGAAAAGGATGAAAGGTGAGGTCGAAAGAGGACAGCTAGAAATGGAATAGATCTCCGAAAGCTGCGATTAGGAAGATGAGGTCAGAGAGGACGCGCCTTAAGAAGCTGCTGCAGGATTATGAGGGAAAAGGGAGAGGGAACGCACCTCGGGATGGAACTGCTGCTCCGTACGAGTGTGACAGAAGGTGCACGCATCACCGGCGTCACAAAGAGCGCTGTCCAGCCACTCATCCGCAGGTCGTACGGCAGGACACGGTGTGCTACGGTAGAAGTAGCGTTCAGGCATCCGCCGTTTGTCCTTCCCATTGTGGTAGTAGGGGCACGAGTATCCCTGTCGGCACATGCGCGGCGGCTTACGGCACGACTCCGTCTTGTAGCGCGCCATCACATGAAGCATATCTACAAAACAGCGGAATGCATCATTACTTACAGCCTTAACATCTGTGATTCAGTCGCCCTCTTCTGTGCATAAACACCCCACCTCATTCCAGAGCTTTGTGTCTCATCGCTTGGCTGTTACAACAGTGGGAGGCTGTGTTCGAACCAACCCTAGAAGAGCCGAAACAACACTTATTTTAACTACAGAGCGTTCCGCCTAAAAGGAAAGGCGTTTGCTGTGGATGACTGGGTCTGTGAGGACTCACTGGTAAGACAGTCAAATCACATCGACTTATGGATACAATTGGAGCAAGACGAGGGTGAAAAGTTCTGAAAAGGCTTGCAGGCACTTCCCCAAATGGCAAGAAAAAGAATAACTCAGACGGTTGAGGGGCATCAAAGTAAAGGAGAGAAAAGAAGCGGCGTTTCTAGCTCAAGAGTGTCTTTTGTTAGGGGTAGAGTAGAGGTGACCACGGAGTGTAACGCCTAGGCACAGACGAGGGAGAGTAGGTAGTGTAAAGATGCCCATTTTAAGTGTGCGTTCGCTACTTGAGCATTTTGCAGTTCCCCATGATGACTCGGCCACCAAGATGGTCCATTCAATTGGAATTTTACTATGACCGAAGGTCATTAGGATGCGACTAATAAAATATTGTTGACTATTTTCCTGAAGCCGTGGACACGGATGAAAAATCAAGCAGTGTAGATTTTACAGCTGGGTGGAGAGTGAGTCGATTAGGGCTTTGAGTCGGGTGGCTTGGCCCATCAAGCGACTTCAATCTTGAAAATGGACCGCGTGGATGATGGAACGAGGCTAAATTCGGGGTGATGCGTAATCCATGAAGCGTAAAAGTCGGTGAATTTTTTAGCCCATGCATGCACACATCACAAATTCAAGTTAAAGTGGAATTTCAATTAATCAAATCACAAATTACCAGTTAAAATGCAACACCTTAAAGTGAACAACATTCAGGAGCAAAATAAGCCGATAACTGGGTATTTCGTGTTTAGCGGCAAATTAAGTAGTGCAACATAAGGCGTATAAAAGGAGCAAAACCCCCAGTCACATTGCATATCTCAGTTGAAATTGATTTAATTTGTTCAAGCGCCATCTTCACCTTGGAAAGGCACTCCATTGATGAGTGCTAGGGGTCAAAAGGTCGCGTAAGACGACTCGCCTGTTGGATGATTGCTTGCATTGAACAAGCCCATTAAATTAATCATGAATGAATAGAGGAGGTAAAACGGTTCAATAGTACTGGGAGAAATGTGAAATAATTCCTCTTAAAAATTCGCCTAAAGACAACTTCGGAGCACTGTTGTGGATGCACCCCGATCAAAGGGGAAGACAATAGCACATCTCTTATTTCATCAGATTTATCGAGCACGGTGTGAAATTTAATGCACAAAGAAGTTAAACATACAAGAAATGATCACCCAGTTTGCACAAAATAGGTGTGAAATCATACACAGGGAAAAGTAGTAACGAAATTAGGCGAAATCTGATCTGAGTGTCGTTAACATGTTTCGGTACAATTTAAAATGGAACCAAGTCCCTAATTCAGCATAAAAACCTTATTAGAAGTCTCTCCTTTCGATTCGGGAGAATCATTTTACTCTATGATTTGATCCTCAGAATTGGATAAGAACCAGGCTTCAACGCTACTGATACCTGTTGTAAGTAGTTTGTAGGCCTGATAATTACATGGACCTGGAGACAGGCGCAAATTGCAACACTTCTCACGAACTGAAAGGCATTTCAGGATCCTAGTTCACTGTCACTAGTAATAACACCATTCGATTCAACTTTGGTTTCAAGGTCACGTAGATCAAACGTGTGAAACTCACCCACGTGAACCGTCGTTAATCTATCCGGGCAGATAAATTGTCGGGCGAATACACAAAGCACCCATCACAGTGGCGTGTGAATAAGGGTGATAGTGGTCTCCAGCCAATCAGAAGCCAAGTAGTGGGAGGAATCACGTGATCGTTTGAATGTTGCCTCAACAGAACACCAGTCTGGGAAAGATGCAGCCTACTTTGCAAAGCCTAGAATGCAATCTCCGAGAGAACTTGCAATCTTTCATGGCAAATAATTCGAATTTGTAAAAAAAATGAGGAGAGAATGTACACGACGCAAAATGTTGCACCACATGGAGTAATAAAGATGACACAATAGACTCAATTGAATGGGAGTTATAGGAGCCTAAAAATAGTAGGTTTCAGTGCGCTGTCATTTAGTGTTCGTAACTTGAGCTAAGAACAGTAGACGTTGAATGCAAGATGACGACGAGTGACTTGGCTTGTTTTGGAATGGGTGGGAGCCACACGCACTCCATAAATTAAGCCGATTAACGGAGCCAAAGAGGAAGCTACCTTAATCTCCTGCTCTAAAATACTAAAGGGAAAGATGTGGGCATTTGGGCTACTTCACACTCAGGGATCACGGATGGCTGATTAAATGTGTCACGATTACCATGCCACCTTTACGGTGGAGGTAAGCGACATTTCCGCACCTCTGTTTTGTTCTATCAACCCATCTTACGAAATAATTGTAAACAATGTCTCCAAGCGCCAATGGACACTTTTTTTGAAAAAATAAACGTTAAAATATCAAGTGATACACATTTGAATAGGGGGAGAGGGGTAGAGCCGGAGGGCGGCTCCTGAGGTGGGAGCTTATCCGAAGGGCTGATAGCTGTGCCAACAGCACTAGAACAGGGCTAGAGAGAAGGGCTCACGTTAGTTTATCAACAATGTAAATAAATGAGTAAACAAATAAGCAGACCCAGGTCTCAATGTACTTTTAAGGTTACAAGGTGAAGGTAATGACGGCTCCATTGTCCGGGATTTGCTACTGCAACTGAAAGTTTAAGTGTGCGCCCTGTCATTGAGGTGAAAATAAACATTTAAATAAAGGTCTTAATTAGAATTGTTTCTTATACGTTAGCTTGAAAGCTCAATTTCTTTAACAGACTCGCCGCCAAAGAATTGGAAGCAAATCTATGAGCACCAACGCCGCTGGTAACGTACTGACCTATCTAACTGCTACTCAAATGTCAAAAAAGCGTGTAGTCATCCTCAAACAAGAACTGAACTCAAATGCTTGTGGTACGATTCGATGCGATCACAGTGATCACGTGTGGGAGACAAAACGCAGTCGTCACATATGTGTGACGCTGCTAGCAAGCATGGCAAAGCCGCTAACACTGAAAAAACAGGTCAAGCGCTCAGTGCGCAATGAAAAATAAACGTGAAAAAAATTACACAAAAGTGATGGCTTTTTTCCTGCACGTGTTTCCATGTCAATGACTACCTACCTGTCAGTACTAATCAAACACTGACATCTCGTTTTGAAAGCTGCACCTCCAAATATGCATTATTCACTTGGAAGAGGGGAATAGGATGAATGAGCAAACAATTCTGCTCTCAATCACAATTATACAAAAGTTAAAAGTGCGGCAGAGCTCCCAAGGTAGGCATACCTTCTTAATGGTAAAATTTTGGTACCTGTCAAGTCGTCACGTGTAGCCTGTGAACAACACATGACAAACTGTCCTTCTTCGCTCTCGTAAAACTTTCCTTGGTTTCCAAGTGCCCGATTGCATCATTATTAAAGAAGTGACTAGTTGATCATGCTCCAACCGTACCTGTTCGAGTGTTTCCTTGCACACACGGAACATGTTTGCGGTGCTTGAACTTCGGTGATAAATAACAACGGATTCGGCTATTGCATAAATTGTGAAGTAGAAACACGCAAAACTCTTCCCCAGGTAGATAAAGTCGTCACACGATCACATGAGAGCCAAAAACAGTAGCAAACACCACATCAAGTGGCTGCCACACAACTTTGCATAGCTAATAGTTGAATAATTAGTTTTAAATAAAGCCTCCGTCAAAGCGAGAGCCCAGAACAACTCAACTTGCACTATATCAGCTAATTTGATAACATCTGATAGACTTATAAACAAAGTGTCTACTCAAAGCAAATCAAAGGAACGAAGGCTCAGATACAGATCCGCCTTTCCTTAAACGGGAGGCTAGGTGGCCAATTAGATACACAAAAAGAAACAAGCTACACTTTCGTCATCTGAATGGCGAAATTGAGGACTCAGCCATGCCCTGGCGGATATATGTAAACAGGACATGGGCTTATAAATTGTATAAATACAAATTTGAATCTCCCACGTTGGCCACGACATCGATTAACGGACCAGTAGATAAGGTCAGTAGGGTGCCTTGAGCACACGTAAGTAGTTATCACAGCTTGGCCGAAATAACAATTAAATAACGTTACTTAGGGGTAAGGGAAAAGAAATAGCCCTCTATTGTTCCGACGAAATGAATGAGAATAAGTCTTACCCGCTTAATTGAGTCTATAATAACAGTATCTTAGTTACACCACCAGTATTGAGGAGCTTAAATGGATAGGCACATCAGTAATCGCCTTGTCGAACAGCAAATAATGAGTTCTCATGCAGCACAAAAGAATTAATCAGAGAAGCACATTCCCCAACACAGGACTACTTTTCGTCGAAGGAGAAATAAATAAATTCGAAGAAATGTCCATTTATTCGCAGGAACGGGAGGTTAGATAACTAAATATTCGCGAATCGAAAGTGCTATTGTCAGCTGAGGTATGGAGTGACGGGAGCGCAGGCAAGAATCAAAGCAAGAATGTGTGTGAAGTGTAGAATTCGCACCACATTTTGTGCATCACCATACTTACTTGGGTACGAAAGTAAACTGACCACACCTTCAAACCGTGACTAGTAGGCAATTGTGAATTTAACGGGAAGGTGGAATGATGACGCCCTGCCATTTGAACACTACAATTATTTTTGCGGTGAAATGCGCACGAAATGCGCCACTACCATTAGATCAGCCATCCCACTCTCCTTTGTATAAACAACACAAATAATATTATGCACAGGTTCAAGCTAATGAGTGTTGAGAGTAATTAAAAAAGGTAGACTTACCGTTCCACGTGGGGTCTTCGCTAAGCACCCGTTCCTTCTCCAAACTGGCAGGAAGATTGACAGTAACCTTGGACGAAGAGGCATCTTGAACCTCGCGTATATCGTATACAGGTAATCGCAAGTCGTCGGGTCCGTGAGCAAAGGCGCAGTGAAGTCCATTTTTTACACATGCACCAGTCTCCGTGGTTTCGTAGATGCAATTCCCTGTCTTGAAGTAGCGAGGATGATAACGTCGTTCCGTGTCTCCTGCGTTTCGGTGTGCGTAGGGGCAGCTAGATGAAGAGGAGAGGCATTTTCAGGCAGCGAATCAGTGCAACAGTTAAATGATTCAAGGAGAACTTACTCATCACCATCAGGACAGGTGCCTGAATTCTCATCATATTTATCACAGTAAACATCTGGATTGTAATTAAAAGTCCCATCGATCTTCTTTATGGGTCGTCTCCGTTTCTGATTAGGAAAGTGCCAGTAAAAGCATGTGTAAGGTCGGTGATTATGACATTGTTGTTCGAGAAATAACGGGCATTGTGTCGTCCTAAATTCATTCAAATACCTGCAGACGAACGTTAGGAGGATGGAAAAATGTGCATCACTTTAAATGACGTGGTCGCTCCATGACATCAAACGGTAACCGATTCGCTTTAAAATAGCTATATGTATCTGGGTTAGTCACCATAATCATAATTGCAAGACTCCTCTCTCCTGCCTAGGAAAACCACCATGTGGGAGAATCCAAGCGCCGTTGCACACAATATAAGAGGCGCCAAGGTTGCAATATAACATCTGTGGTAAATTCAAACGAAGGAATCCTTTCTGACAAACAACTTGAGTTGCAGTAATACAAAATACAAACCCTATTTAAACCTATTTTATTTTGCTTGCTTTAATTTAAACCAGAATCTTTAAAGCGACTTTTTGAGGTTACTACACTCTTAAATGCATAGATTCTACTACATACAAATGTGAACCCATTCGGTCCAATCAGCCTGCCATCTGGATAAAGTATGAATCTGCTAAAACACAAGCACACAAACCTGTCTACGTCACCCATATCGAGGTGTTCCATAAACGAACCCACTCGTAGCATTCGTGAGCGTTGGAATACTCTAAGCGCTCACGGTGATAAACCAAATCACCGCCTCTCGGACACTGGAGCACTACTCTCCGACTAATTTCCTAAAAACTGCCCACCCCATTTACTACCAGCACTTAGCATGAACAAAGAACCGGCCGATTATGAACAACCTTGACGCCTGCCGTAGCCCACACAAGAGAGCACGTTAGCATACCCACATACAACAGAGAAAAGTGCATTTCAGTGCTCTGTTGATTGAATATGCAAACACGATGGACGGATGAAATTCTACAAGCGCTGTCATTGTTTCGAAAACAGGTGCTTTGCCAGAATTTTGGCTCCCGGCAATGGAGAAGCCATGATCAGGTCCTTTCGAGAACACAGTACCTTCTTCAACCGATCGCATATCTCCTCGTTGTTCAATTCGTAAAGACTGTTAGAGACGGACAAAAAAGACGTCATTGTTCCGAGCAAAAATGGGCAAATGATGCTAGAAATAGTGTAGGGAGCAATTAGCATGAGGACTTGTGTAATAGCAGGATCGGAGATGAAGAGATTCAATAACGAAGCCAGAAACGAGGCAACCTGTCTACGCACTCGAACAATAAGCTAATCTTTCTTTTTAGAGCTGAGTCCATCGGTTCCATAAAAAACGGAATTGATTTTAAAGGACAAACGTTAAAACAGAATCTTCTTGAAGAAAAAAGCCTACTTTGTGAGTGGAGATATCCCATCCACTTGCCATGATGTTCCACATCAAAAAAGTTCCTCTTACAAGCAGCTAAACTGAACCACTAAAATGGCTTCTCTCAATTCAAAGGCAAGCATCATATTCTTGATAAAAATGGGAGACGAAAACTTACTGAACCAGAGTGAAGCACGACCGGTTGCACGTAAGCCAAGCCTGCAGCGTCTCTTCCGGCACCAGTTCACACACGAGACGAGCAAATTCGTCTGCAAAAGAGGATAGTGAGCAAAAGTTAAAATGAAGAACCTCTCAACGAGCACATAACCAGGTGAGCACTTACGTGAGCCGCTCTTCTTTTCATTCTGCAGCAGTCGACTGACAAGCAGTTGACCCTCTGGACGCTCCAGAAAGGGGGAATTTGGGGGAAGAGTATCATCCTCAACAGTAGAAGTGTCCATTGGTTCGGCTGCATTCTCCAACTTCTCGTTTCCATCCCCTTTCTCGTTATCCTCATCTACATTGGTGAAGGCTTTCACTGTCTACAAAAGGGGCAGATGAACAATAGTCCGGAATCACTCGTCCAAGGCAAATCCTGATTTAGTCATGGGTAGCGGTTGGTGAAAAGGAAACTGAAAACCAGGGGAGGTCGCAACCTCACTCTTGCTTAGATAATTCAGAAGCTTCAATTTAAATTGCTCTTCCAAACTAATGCGTGATTTGGCATGTCGTTGAATTCCTCCTGAATGCACCGAGATTCATTTTGTGCCCACCATTGGCCTCTGTTTCCTTGACCTATCTTCACGACCCCTTCGACTTGAAAACGCAACACACTCTCGACCAAATTATTAACACCTCACAACACGAATGTAGATCGACCAAACAATCGTGAACACCCTCATCATGAAACGAAGGAGCTGGACGTCCTAAACAATCGCCGTACGTAAAAGATTAACGAGAAAGTAAGGCTAAAAACGACAAGACCACGAATAATATAGTTGTTTTCGCATTTCCTCAGCGTCCAGCAAGAGGGATTAACGGAGAGCATTCACCAAAACGGGGAAACATTCATTACATTAATTGATGAAAAGTGAAATGGAAAATTAGAAGACTAATTCGGACATTGATCGACTGAAGACGACGCGAATGTCAAAACCCACTGACAAGAACAACGACGCTCAACTCACCACTTTACGTTTCTTGACACCTTCCGCCTCGGCAATGGCAAGAGCGCGTTTCCTACGTTGCGTCTGGAGCATGCGCTTGGCCTCGGCCGAACTGGAGCCGTGCGGTGAGTGCGTTGGTAAGCCGATGGGCTGGAAGTTGGGTTGAGCCAGCACTGTCGTCACGAAGTGACGCAGAGCGCGACTCCGCGCCTGCTCCAGCTCTGCTAGATCCTCTGGAGTGAGGAGGGAGGAGGACTTCGCATCTATCGCTGCAAGACGTTCGACCTCCCTGGTTCCGGTGCGTTTAAAGCAATTGGCTACGGTGGAAAATTGAAGTTCGTAGGCAGAGCTGAAACGAAAAGTGGTAATATTCATAACGCCTTCAGCTCTAGCAGAGGAAATTAAACCGTAAAATAAACGGTATAGACAGACACCAGAAGTGTTGTACAGCAGGTTTGAATGCAAGATTTAGTTGAAGAATCTGGGTCCATCAACACTAAAGATTACCAATCACTTCTAGGTCAGGGTTGAAGTATTATCAAATTCAGGCTCCACAACAACCATATTTTAAAAACACAAACAAGATGAATTCAGGGTTCGAAAGCAAGATAAACCGACCAACCTTCGAATTAGCATCTCCGCGAGCAGAACCACTCTTGCCCTATCCACCAGTGGTGCAGTGTGTTCCGCACTGCCTACAAAGAGGCGAATCAGTGGGTCTTCCGCTTCTGTCCCCTGTTCTTCCTCCATCGGTTCTGTAACTAGGCGGAGGAGGGCTGGCAGCAGACCAATTAGTGGTGCGCGCAGCTCAATGGCCCGCGTGGCGAGAGGCTTCTTGGTGAAGGGCGAGTCGTCGCCACCCGCCAGACAAGAGGAGATGAGTGCGGGCGCGAAATGACGCGGATCCCGTGGAGCTAAGGCATAGAGGAGAACCTTGCGTGCGTGCGGGTGGCATACCACGTCCTCCAAATCATCTAACAACTCCTAGAAGGCAACATAGTTTATAGCAATTGACTACAGCCTTCATAACTAACAACAACTCGGTTCATAATGAAAGCTCGAAACATCACCTCGTACATTAAATTGTTGAAAGTCGAAAGAATCCACCACTTACCTTCACAACAGTTTTCGCTAACAGTTTTGTGTCGTCTACCGCATCCAAAAGACCCATCAGGAAGATATGCCCATGCTCATTCTCCGCAGTGGAGACAACGCAGGTTCGCATTGACCTAATTAGGGTCTTTCGTTCCTTCGGTGGGCAGATCCAGAGCACCGCCAAGGCGGCTTTCACGCCCTCGCGCGTGTGCAGCATTGAGACAATACCGGCTTCGAGGATCGTCTCGACTAAAGCGGAGAGACGCTCCTCACGACGTGGAGCCTGATTTTCCTCTGCGGTAGATTCCGTCACGTCTTGGACGAGCTTGGTGGTTTCTGTGGAGGTGCTTGTGATTGTCTGGAGTTTGAGGAGGTCTGAGGACTGGAGCATGACGGTGAGGTACTCCAGTAGGAGATGTTGAACGATGCTTAGACGCATGAGACCCCTGAAGTAGATTAGTTTAAAATTCACTGCAATCATACGGCGCCGTAGAAGACGAGTTGACCGTGAAATTCAACCCCTCTTATAAAAAGAGATTTGTAGGCACTTTTTGCTTCTATTTACCACCAAAAGAACAGCAAAAGGATTGAGCAGTATCTACACTTACTTAGAGACCATAGTTACGAGGAGGTCATTGAGGTTGGCCAATATTGTGGCTCGCTTGTCGGGATCGAGGTCGAGAGCTTGCTGAAGGCGCTGTACATTATTGGCAGTGAACTGGAGGGCAAATTGGTGACCGTAGACCTCCTGCAGAATGAGCGCGCGCTGTGCCGCCGTCGCATAGTCGTTGTAGAGCACCTCTACAACCTCAGCTGCGTGCCTGTGACGCAGCAGCTTTACCACGTAGCCTCGGAAGAGCTGAAAAGATAACGCGCATAGGGCATAGGCTATTCAAAGGACATTTGCCACCGAGGCGATGAAGCAAATAGCCAAGTTGGAATCCGCAAACTATACGTGAAAATGTGTGGCAGAATCTGCGAATCTATAAGGATAAGAAAAGAACTCCGACCTCTCAGATATCTGAAAACGACCAAGTTGCCAAGCGACGTCACAAAAGGGAGCTTTAAACAATCTCCCACCAGCAAGAAGGGAATAACACCATCAGTATCGCTCCATCGTCCCCGTTGAACTTACCTTGAAGAGCTCGAGTCGATGCTCCTTGGCGCCATAGTTGACGAGTTTGAGCACGACGTGCTTGCCGTACTGGGACATGGCGAGGTAGCGCAGACGGTCTTTCAGCTCCGCAAAGATGACCCATCGCTGCGCCTCCGTGCCCAGCTGCAGCATTGACTCGACGATGCGCGAGGTGTCGTGCGCTCGACTTAGATCCATTAACTTCGTCTGGAAGGTAAAATCAAGCTTACATGAAGCGGTCGCAATTCGAGTGGCTATCCCATAACCAAAAGTTCTAGACAAGTGAAAAAACTTACTTCAGTCCAATAACTTCAAAATACGCATGAAACGGTGGTAAGAATAAGTTTTGGGGTTACACACAATAAAAAGACTAAATAGGTGGGTACAAGGGAACCGACTAACCCAATCTGTAAATTGTCACGTTTGCAAAATATACCATGGCGCAAATACGTTGACCTAATATTGCCCATTCATCGTTTTCGGACGGTATGATAATCTAAACTTGAGTAAAATAGCAGACGATTGGCTCGGCAACTCACTTTAGCAGCAGACAGCATCTTCTCCACGAGCTCGTGCTTCTTTGATGTCTCCGTGGCATCGCGACGCAGCACCTCCCAGTCAGCAAGCAGGGTAGCCGCCACATCTGCATGCTTCTTGGCAGTCAGACGGGCCTGCCGACGCTCCTTCTTCGTGTAAAAGCCTATCGGACAATAAGCAGGCTATTTTAAAAAGCTTCGCTGCAACTGACCATAAAGAAAGATTCTGAAATCCCTTCCGGTTGCTAAGTTAGATCTGAAAAAGACCAAACCCCGTCCCAGTCGCATGCAAAAGCTTAAGTGTGGAGGATTACGAACGCCCGTCAACATTGCCTACTTAACAATGCACGCTAGGGAGTAGACCAACACAGACAAGATGCCTTACTGTTTTAATTTTACGTCAGTAATTACCAACGCGTCTCAAAGACCGAAAAGCGCAAATTTCGTCGGACCTATCTAGGCATTTAAACAATGCTTCCCACTAGCAACTGGAAAGCGGAAATAAACAGGTTTTCACTTGACAAGTGAAACATTGGAGGATTACCTGCTGACGTTTGGTAAAGTAAGAATAAGATCTACGGGGAACCCAAAGCAAGAAAATTCACTTACGTTTTACTTTCTTCTTCTGTAAAGAAAATAACAAGGTTGAATAAGTGAATGAAGCAATTCTCAAGAAGCTTAATCTAAAATGCCAACCTACTGTACGAAACTTTCCATTCCCAGACTTCCCTTTAACAGAACCCTAAAAAATAATGAGGTGGATAAAAACAAAAAACTAAACCTACTTCACCCTGATCCTCCGGCAGTGCTGTATCATCTACCTAAAAGGAGTATTACAGAGGAGGCTGAGAATCGCAAACAAAAAAGAAATTGGGTCCCCGAAATACTAACTTTTGTAAAAGCATTGTCTGAAACTGATTTCTTAGTACGATTCTTCTTCTCCTTGTTCTGAGAGTCACCTGATCCTCCTGGGAAGGAAGACGGACGAGGGTTAAATATCAACCCACTTCAACAAATATGCAATGGGAGAATTACTTTAATTACCAGGTTTGTGCCCCAGTGTACTTGATTTCTTCAAAATCCCTTTCAGAACCTAATTTGGAAGCGTTATATGACGCGAGAACGACTTTATAAATGACGAACATTTGGTAAGTGGATAAAATTCCAGACCGACTTACCGGTTTCGAATCCGACCTCTTGGAAGTACTTCCTAGATTTTTCAAACAAGCATTAAGACAAAGGGGCTTACCCTCTTCCGATTTAAGCTTGACTGTTCGCTTGATTTCGCCAGCCTAAAAAAGCAATATTCAAGTAAGCACTATCTGGATGCCTCTACACATTGGACGACAGACAATCTAGACTCACTGTCTTAAGAAAGCATAGTGTCTAGTGATGAAAATATAGCCACACTGTTAAGCAATGGAATGACTTCGTACCTTTTCTTTATTCTTTTTAACCACCATCTCCCACACGTGATATTTGTACCAAAAGAGCACACCCTTAGGAAACAGCCAATGGCAACAAAGAAAGTGTCATTTGGCTGACAATTCCTTTGCGCGCCAAAGAAAATAAATGATTTTAATTTAATGTATTTATTAACGCTGCAAAATAAACTTTTAAAGACTGTAAAGAAAAATTCAAGCGTAATTTAGTGTCTTATTAGTGAACTTGTTAGCTTTGCTCAAGGGGTGATTTAAGTGCTTGTTCTACAATAATTACCGTAGGGTAATTAAAAATACAAAAGCCACGTTAGGTAAAATTATACCCTTTCTAGTATGCTAAAATCTAACGCCTTTGAAAGATACTACTTTTATGCAAATAATCTGGAAAAAGAACTTCGTTTACCCATGAGGTATAATACGGGGTGGAAGAAGCAACAGTGGTATGGCAGAAAGTGCAATGGCAGCATTCATAACAGCTGAGAGGCTACTAACAGACCAAGGGCATGCCATTGGATAAAAGTGCAATCAACAGCGACTTAAATTCGCGCGCTACTAAGCGCGGGTCTAAATGAACTATTAAATGTTTCCAAATACACTGCGAGTAGCAAGACCTTAATGCAGCACTTTAGTTTCTTAGTTAGATCATCGTTTTATTTGTCTCGGCTCCTAACGTTTCGCCACCGTGCTGCAATACCTTGTTTGTTTGGCCATCGTTTTCAGCTGCGACCGCCTGTGTGGCCATTTAGCTTTTGCAAGGTGGCCTGGCAGCTAAGCCAAGCCAAAAGCCCTTCTTATTTTCTGTTTGCCAAATATACACATTTCGCATAAGTCTGGCCCCAATCACCTGACGCTTTTGCGTTTCATTTATTGTGCTCCGTTTGGAATCGACATTCAAATGTCACTTCAGAACAACAAGATGCCTGATTTTACGTAATAGCGGTTGTGTGCTTTATTCGGTCCAGATTTTTTGCGTTAAATAATAATGGAAAGTACCTTTGAGGACACTCTAAAACAAGACTCGGATGGTGAATGAGAATCGGCTAAAATTATTAAGCTCCAATACTTGCCTGAATTCGTAACCGGCCAAGGTATTGCACATAGAAGAGATCTTGCGCCCCAATTTTGAAACTTACTGGCCGTACAAGATGCAGTTATTAAGTAACTAATACTAGAACAATCCTCATGGCACCAATTCAAGGGCGGGATCATGGGTGACCTAATATGCTTACCCAGCATTGCAATCCCGCTACTTCAAAGCGTTATTAGAATAATTATGCTCCTTGGATCATGTGAGAATGCAAAATTATTTGATAAGAGCAATTTTTTGGATCTGGAATTGAAAGAATTGCAGTGACCTTTCCCGTGAATGCGAACACGCATTTGAGTTCATTTTTCCTGGACGTCCAAACACTGAAGTCATAAACCATCAGATAATATTCCTGTTTTGAATTTTTCTGAATGATTATTTGCAGTCTTTAAATAAAAAAGGTACCTGATTCTCGGTTTTCGCTCATTGGGTATTTTGAATGCTAAAATTTTGTCCAGCTTACACCTAAAGACAGCTGCAAAAACATTTGACTTGGATTTAAGTCCCGTTACTGCTTAGTACCATGGTGATCATCTTTATAAGCTCGTTTTATCATATAATAAATAAACAATTGTCGGTACAGATCTGTGTTAACTCTCAAGATCTTGGGAGGCAAATGAATTTGTAGGTATCGAATGATAGCAGTCAGATAGGTTTGTCCAGTCGCATTTCAAGAAAATATTACGGTGAGTTTGATAGCTGTGCGTTGTTACGTAAAAATGAGACCCTTGTGACCAGGATCTAACGTTATTCTGTTTTAATCCACTCCCCAAAGTTGCCCTCTTAGCAACTTAGCTTATAGTCCAGTTCTGTAGAGTGGCGTGATTTCATCTGTTCTAATCCCATGAGCTGAATTACTCGTTTCCAGAATTTTAGCTTTTCATGAGTGCTTATTTCGTGCAAGATGTGGACCTCCATCAACTCCGTTCTGTAAGCAGACCGTTAACGGGATTTACTACTGACAATATTTAGTAGCGTGATTTTACACCCATTGTGCCAGGCAAACTGGTTAACAGTTTTGAATCAAAAGGTTTCAAACCTCTCCAATTCTTTTCTGATTTTCGCGTTTTTTTAAATTTTTATTAGTTCGCTTATTGAGTTTGCTTTTTAAAATGTCTTCACTAGGTTTTGCTGTGTCAAACATTCATGGGCTCGAGCACCAAACATTAATTTCAAATCAAAATTGTGGCACGACGACCAGACATCTTTTTCCACACGGAGATTAGGCAGCATTGCACACACACACAACTACATACGCGGGGTCGCACATGGAAGAGATCACTGCTGCTCCCTTCTGTTGCCACTTTCACACTCTGGGATTGGGTTGATTGGCTGGAGGAGGTCAGCTCGTCCTTGCATAATGTGTAGAATAATTTTGTTTTGACTATGTTGATTTCCTGGGGCACAATTTGCTGGCCATTACTGCAATGCAGATTCTACATTGCATCACACTTACTTCCGTCCTATGGGTAAGTGAAACGCATGCGCTAGTCCTCGAAGAGGTGTACAGTGCCCAAGAAGACTCACACAGATTTCCGAGTCTTCAAAAAGTGAATTCCTATGCTCACAGAGCAGAGCTTTAACAGGATCCTTTGGAGAAACTTGCACAATTTTTAACCCTTCAAGCAAAAAATGATTGTCTCACGTTTTAAATATATTTTGTTAGTTAAAGAATTGACCTTCTGACCTTCCGGTCTCTGTTAATAAATTTTTAAATGAGCCTCATAATGGATTGAGATTTTAAATCATTTCATTTGAGAGCTCGCTTCTGATGCAGAAAATACGTAAAGCTTTGCCACTTATGTTTTCGGTAATTTAATCCCTCTTTGGTGACACATCAATTTACCCATATATCACAGTCTTTGTTGCTTTCTGAACTAGCCTAAGGGCTATAACTTTTTGTCAAAAGAGGAGAAGGATTCATTAATTTAAGTAAAGAGTTTCTTTTGTTCAGTGAATGGGTACGGGAGTGGGTGGATGGATTAGAGTCGCATATTGCCTAAATAACTTTCTTAAAAGGTTAAGGATTCTTTAATATCATGAACAATTACTTAGAAGTTGCTTTTCCTTCACATTCGAAGACCCGGAAGCAGTTCGTGGCCTATTGTAATACTACTTAATAACTTTAACAGTAACTGACCATCATCTTCTCGATAATTAATTGTGCTACACAATTAAAAACCTCAATTTAATAAAAATAATACGTTCGTTCACAAGAATAGCATTTTTAGAGTTAAATAAATTTTGTACACTTGACGACGCACATCATCGTCATCACCCGTAAAACGCAAGCGATTTTTGAGGCGCTGGCACTCCAAGGCGTAGACACTCGCAAATCCATCGAGACGGTGTTCTAACCTCTAATTTTACCAACTTTTGATTGCAGAGACTGAATGTAGGTGGTAGCAGCATTACGTGTGCTTCAAGACCAGGGTTTACCTTGCTCCTAAGCTTGTGTAGACCTCTTGTGCGCAATTTGTTGTACAGCATTTGGAGAAGGTTTGATATGCATTAGGTTAATAATGCACTGGAGCAGGGAATCTTAGGTGAATAATTTATTTTTGGCAATGATTATATCAGAAGTGGAGGGATCCACAGATTTTAGCTCAAGTGAAGAATGGATTTCCCTCGTTGCTCATAGTAAGGTCGGTGGTTGTCGTTGGCTTATATTAGTATCAACAATCGGATAAGAAGACTCGTGGGAGCTAGGAAGTCATAGTAATAGGCCTCAACCTTGAACAGCAGCCGGCATTTAAGATTGCCTGTTGGCTGATAGGATGTCTAACTGACTAAATTACGGTCTTGTGGTTGAGAATGAAGAATCTTTCCACCTCACCCTCACGCCTGGCGTCCGTATTCTCCTGACACCTCTTTCAGTAATTAGTGCCCTCTCCATTGGCAGTATTGCTGGCATTAGACAATCGCATAATCACATTGAAAGATTAAATAAGCAGTGAAAAAATAGAGGTGAGGTAATAGCAGCGAAGGTGGCCACGGCCAGGTGCTACTTGAGCTGTTGGAAACAGAACGCCTCATTAAAGTGGATCCTTAAGCTTGTGCCTCGATAGAGGAACACTAAGAATAGGATGCTGCAGTTGTCCAACTAATTATTTCCCCCACTTTATCTGCAAGTTGGGAGATTAAGACAAAAATCTTACTTAAACGAACAAATGGAACTACTAGGTCGTCCTCAAATAAATTGGAATAGCAGCCAATCATTACCTTTGAGCTTTCACAGTCTATTATTAATTCCATATTTTGTAAAATAATTGCAAAATTAGTCAGAATACGTATAATCTTACGCAAGGAGACCGAGGAGCTTAAAAAAGTGCCATGCCAGTTGCTCCAAGCCAAAAATACGTATACTACCCCTAGCGCCTTGCCTTTTTTGTCTTCAGCGATGTCTCTGAATGCTACATTGGTAACATCAAAAAACAAAATCAATCTTAATGAACAAGCAGCCTAATTCTTACTAATGGGCGCCAAAGCTTAGCGGAGCGTAAGAGGTGTATGCGCTGTTAATGGGAGAATCGGTGACGTCTTCTAAAAGCAGGGTTGAAACTGACGTCATCCTTTGGCATCTACTTTAGTTCAGTGTTCTGTAGAAAAGCTATTAGCATCTCAGTGACACTGTCTGTGAACCATCTGAAAAGCTGCTTACCGGTTCTGTATGAGGATATGAAGTAAACGAACAAGCGGTGCCTGCTTGATAGAACCTAAATAGATCCTACTTGGCACCTTGGAAGTACAATGAATTTGACAAGGAGGAAGAGGGACAATAATTCACTTCCACGGAATTGCATTGAAGACCCATCCCTTGTTAGGTAAATCTGCTTTTAGGCCAGTGTCCCTATGGCTAGCGATGGACACGTGCTAGCAAGCACATCCGTCCCCGAACCCACTTCTCAAACTAAATAAACAGCAGATCCAGTGAAGTTACCAAGGCAGGTCAGTGAATTTGATTTCAAGTACCTTCTATACTGCATGGAACTTCAATGAGTGACGCAGATGACCCGTGGATGTTTCCTTACAGCACCGAGTACGTAGTGATGGCTGGCGCAGGAGGTTGATCAAGAAGAGCGCCAAGGCCGACGCTGATAAAAAGGAGGGGCTGTATGATGCCTTAACTCCTTATTTAGCTCGCAGTTTTGGCAACGGACCCTGCCATTGTATCGTTGTCGGTCAGACCAATCCTCGGTCCATGCCAGTACCTCTAATTCCATCAGTATGTTGATAATGTCAATTGTACCTAAGTATTATACCTTCCTTCGTCTTTAGAAAGGTAGCGGGGAGCTAAGATTTCTTCTGGTTAATAATAACTATGCTGACTAGTCTAGACACATTGCTTGTTATAAGTGACTTGAAGGTAGGATTGGGTCAAGAACTTGTAGATCATAAAGCAACAGTCATCAAGTGCAAATTTGCTGATTACACAACCGCCTTAAGCTAAGAGTAAAAACTAGGTT
Organism: Taenia hydatigena; assembly: GCA_036345935.2. Lineage (NCBI taxonomy): Eukaryota > Metazoa > Platyhelminthes > Cestoda > Cyclophyllidea > Taeniidae > Taenia > Taenia hydatigena. Next base: position 6,317,917 of record JADWOT020000004.1, on the reverse strand, counting down.
TTAAAGGATAATTAATTTCATTTTCAAAATCATAAAAAAAATAAATAGCCTAGTCTTTGTTAAAGGGACTAATCGAAATCTTTAGTGGTAAGCTCTTGGTAACACATTAAAAAGGGAGAAAAAACCCTCTTACGAAGTATATTTCATTGAAAAGGGATCAGGATAATTTAATTTTGTCAAAAAATCGCATTTCTTGAAGTTGCATGCATGTAAATTCCTTTCCTAAATTTTACAACCACAAGTTTCTTATTCATCACCAGCGTCGCACCATCGTCTAGCCCCAATCATCAATTAATTTCCTTTTCCTCCTTCTCCCTCCATTCCTCCTCTTGCAGTTCATGTGTGCGTACAAATGCATGTAACTTGCATTTTGTCCACAATTTTTTTCTTTCATTTCCTCACCGCGTACACACTCGTGCATTTTAACCTCCTCGCCCACCTCTCATTATTCATCACAAAGTTGAGCGCATGCACCCTCAGTCTAATATGTGCGTGATTTTTTTACCTACATAATCTTGTACCAGTAAAAAGCCTCAAGCGTAAAAGCAGTAGATCAATCACTGTCGTGCGTTTGGTGCAACGCGCGCACTACGCACGCATGCGTAGCAGCGCAGCCAATAGCACGTGGGCGCGTCGTCGCTCCTCCTGTTTGCACGCGCGCATGCCTGGGGAGCAAACAAAACACGCAAACAGTGTAACAATTAAAGCGCAGCGGTTTGCGATTGGCTGGAGGGTTTTCGAAAGCTCCGCCACCCTCCTACTATCTCCCTTTAAATGTTGAAAAGGTTCACTTAATAGACTCGAGGGTTGACCGCATGGACGAAAGAGGCCAGCTGGTGCCACTTAACCTCTGCACCCCAACCTTTCTTATGAGGGAGCTAAAATCACTAAACAGTGGGTTTTTGCAGCCGCCTCCACCGCCGCCGCCACAGCCATTCCCGACACCACAGCCTCTAGCATCTTCACAGTCTGGACGTTTGACTGCCGCTGCGAACATGAGTGATTTGGAGGTGCCCTTGTTTTCGCGGGCGACAGGAGGATTCTGTTCGCCTTCTGGTGGGACATCCATGCTTCTACCTGATTATCAGATACAGCAAAAGTCTTTGGAGGATGAACCTAAACCGAATTTTAGCTATATCGGTGAGTTTATAAACTGTGATGCCGTAAAAGTTGTGTAATGAGTGAAATCTTTTAAAATTCTATCGGCTTGAATATTGATGTCCATGGAAATGAGGATATGATTCAACACATTGTTAACTTTCACCGAATGGAATTTTTTAGCCTTTCAATTTTATTTACTTACATGGATTATAAGAGTTTTTTATTGCAATGCCCCAATAATGATGACAAGAGTTTGATACAATAGTTGGCTCTATGCATTTTACCACAAATTTATCCAATTTTGAAATGCTGCATACGGAAATTCGGTTACGCATTTTCACTTAACGTGAAAAGATTTATGCACCTGATGGTCCGAAAGAGCATTGCCACAAAACCAGATTCGCACAACTTGAAGAGACTTTTTTAAGATTATTAAACTCCATTAAAATCTACTGTTTACAAAAAAGAATTCTGCAACTGGTTTGCTCTAAAATAGCTCGACTTCTTGTAAAGTAGCTCACAAAAGCTGAACGCACCTTGTCAAAAGCCTAGGGAAGAGAGCCTCGCATAACGCCTAAGTAAGAAGGATTTTTGATTACAATTAAGGGAATAAATATAAAGGATTTGACAATCGTTAAATTGAATAACAGATAAATATAAACACTTGATTCCTCTATAAACAAATTGAGCATGATGAGACCCTAAGTTGGGATGTTTATTTTCATAAACTCTAGTGGCCAATATCTCCCATTTGATAGCCTCCTTATCGGCAGCTTTTACGCACCTTTAATAAGCTACGCCATAAAGGTATTTCGATAATATAAACTAAAAATAAACGCTTTTTGATGCTCTACTGATTTGATAACTTAAAAGTATTCTCAACTCCAAAATTACATTAGTTTTCCAATTGCAGTGGCGTCAATGAATCCATTAGCTGGGCATCCGGCCAGTGAATAATCACCTATATCCACAAACCGGTTTCGTTCCCTTTCCATTTTGATCTAGTTTGCGTACTTTAGTCTACTGCCTGTGTCTGTTTTCGCCTCTCCTTCGTCAGCGCGTCTTTCTTTCCCACTACCTATATTGCGGTATTTAATCCAATGTGATTCGTGGTTTATTCGCATTTTTATTGCACAATAACTGACAGTGATAGGACAACCTTCAAATGCAACGCAAGATATATTAGTTAAGCTTCTGTGGGAAGACTTTTGATGGGGCCCAAAAGAGAGTGTTAGCTTGCTTTCAAAAACCACCTCGATGAAGATTAAGCAGAGTGTGCCAAAAAGGCATGAAGAGGCCGGGCATACGCGTGTGCCATGGCTTCCGGGTTTTTTCCTCAAAATAATTAAGATAGTCAGAATTTGGGGTAATTTGTCATCCAATTTCTCCACCGCCTTTTGCGGACGCGTGTTTTGCATCAACAGGAAGAAGGTAGCAAGAAATGGTAGTAGAATCTACATTTGCATAAACACATATTTCTCTTAGCCAAAGTAAAGTGGCTGCTAATATGAATTAATGGGAAAATAATGCAATAATGGTTTATGCTAAGAACAGTAAAGCAGGAGGAAATTTATTTAATCACAGAACATTACCTTGCATTACCAGGCCGTAACTTTTGCCTCATACACCTTTTCTGTTGTTGCCTAGATGAATCTGGTGGAACTTTTGTGCTTATACCAAATTAATAGTTAGAGCAAAAAGAAAAAATGAAGAGAAAAAATTAAAAAATAACAAAAAAAACATCGACTTTTCACTAGCAGCTGATCAGCTGATTTTTTAACGCCGTGCAGCCGTGCGTGCGCATGGCTGCGTCATCGATTGCTGCCCACCAATCGATAATGAATGGGATTGCGGGCAAATTGATTTTGTTAATATGGTGTGCGAAATAGAGATCATTCGAAAGGAAACGAGAGGGACAAAAAGAGTTAGCCAACGGCTGAGATTTCAAAAAAGAAAATATACACATCAAGTGTAATATTATTTAAATGTAAAATTGCAAAGATTTTGTTAGCATTGCAAAGTTCTAGCAAAACCATTCGGTTCTCGTTTTGGTCCCATTTTGTTTCTTATTTGTAGCAAAAGCAGGCGTCCGAATTGACATAACGTTGTTCAACACCTAGGTCTCATTGCAAAAGCAATTCTCAGTTCCAAGGAACGGCGTATGGTACTATCAGAGATCTATGAGTGGATCCAGGTCAACTATGCCTATTTCCGTAGTCGAGGACCCGGTTGGCGGAATTCCATTCGACACAACCTCTCGTTGAATGACTGTTTCATCAAAGTTGGTAAGCCTCGCATCACAGAACTAGCTTCAGTTTTCCATCGGCAGCCAGAGGATAGCTGACTACTGAGATCTTTGAATAAATGAAGTAAAGGTGAAGACTAAAAAGCCAAGAGAAAACTGGGTTAACGATGGATGAGTGGATGCCTGGATGGATCTGGGATGGATAGGTCGATGGATGAATCGGTGATGAGTGAAGGATAGATGAATTGACGCTTAGATGGCTAGATAGGAGGAAGACTGGATGGTTGGGTTGTTAACAAAAGAGAGTAGCGGCTGGGCAATAGATTAGCACATAACTTCCGAATCTGTGAATGGATAGGTAGAGGTTAGAGGGATTTCGAATTTTCGCAGGTCGATCTTCCAACGGCAAAGGTCACTACTGGGGTATCCATCCAGCCAATGTTGAGGACTTTCGACGAGGCGACTTTCGTCGACGAAGAGCCCAACGAAAGGTGCGTCGCGCACTAGGATTGTCGTGTCCAGGTGACGGGGAGGACAGCGACTCTCCACCTCTTTCGCCTCCTCCGCCTCCACACACGATCCCCGCCGCCAGTTTACCTCTACCTCTATTTCCTCTACGTGCAAACGACAACACCGGTGTAGGTGGTGGTGGCATCAGCAGAGGAAGGGACATCTTCCCACCACCTCCTCCCCCTCCTCCTTCCATGGAAGTCTTTGCGGCCTTGTTAAATGGTCTGGCAACTGCGGGCCTCCTACCTCCTCCTCCTTTACCATCCATCCCACCACTACTGGAAGCGTCACCAACACCACTTCTTCAATCTCTTCAGCAGGAGGAAGATGCACCTCCTCACCCTTCCACTGACTTGCCCTCCCCCTCGGCAAACAGTTTTAGTGTCGCCAGCCTTTTGGGAGCATGAGAAGGACAAAGAAGGAGAAGCATTAACTAATGTCTCCAAGTCTCCTTCAGACGTTATTGTCTTCGGATTCCTTCTTCCAACTCCTAGCTGCCACAGTCACTGTTGCATCATGAGTGTATCGCCTTCTCTCATGCCTGTACACATTTGACAATTTTAATGTCTAGGAAAATGTATCCAACTTCAAACAGCTACTGCTTTGTTCAAGCTGCTGTCAATATTCTGATGGAGAATCCCTTACGTGTCGGTTTGCTGCCAAGTTAACAACAACCTTGGCGTTACCTACAGACCTATCATTCAAATAGAGTGGTGCCAGCCCCAAGGAGCGATAGGCCTCCTTATCTTTAGCTGACAACCCTTAGAAAGGCCCATTTCCCCTTCTAACCTTTGCACAAAAGTAGTATCACACTCGTGGTTCCTTGACATTCCCACATTTCATGTCTGAGAATGCGGACACAGTGGAAAAATATGTGCTTCCTCGATTTCTCTCCTCTGCTATGATGGATGTGTTTGTCTCTCGCTCTTGTTGGAAAAACAGACTTACATAGGTATTGCCCTACTAACGTGTCCAAAGCAAATTTGAAGCACTCGCAGTCCAATCTTCATTGGGTGATCGCATCTTGACTATTTGATTGACATGTGTAATCGTCAAGTATAATAGACATTTTTGAGCTCGAGAAAAACAGCATCTATTTCTCCCCACCCGGGGCATCCTCACATCCATCTTATGGTTTAGACAGCGTCTGGAAGGCGCCTTCAGTGTGAAAGCATTTTCTAGTGCTCCTAAATGACGTCCAGTTTCGGCGCGCTTCCCAACCCTTCGGTGGCACCGACGACCCTTGATGGTAAGTCGCTTTTTCCTTTGCGTAAAAAAATGAGCTAACTAAAGTGAAAACTAACCCATAGGCCAAAAACTGGCAGCGTCACGTATGTGTGACACCCTGATTTCTATGTATAAGAACGCGTATCGCGGATTTATGGGTTATTTTATTAACCGAATCTCCGGCACTATTAAATAAACAAAAGTAAAATACAGAGCTTGATATTCTAGTAGAGGGAGTGGGAAAAAGTGGCAAGAAAAAGGAGTGTCAAGTGGATGCCCTTAATATAGGATCAACTCAGCAATAATCACGAAATTACGTATTAGACCTTCTATTGGAAGAATGCAAAATCATTTTGACTAGTTGCTGCCTCCTTTTAAACGGAAATCCACAATGTCACAAAGGATCAAAATGAACAACTTCCGGGATCCATGATCATATTATCGCGGTCCAGAACAAGGTTAAAAAGTATTCAACAGAGCGAACCGTGACAGACAGTGAGGGTGAAAAAGGGCAACATTGGTGCGACATCCCAACACCATCACTACTGACCTTCACTGTGCCCGCTCTTCCACCCTTCACCATGGCCAAAAGGCTTCTGCACTGCCCCACCATTCTGACTTACCTTATTTATCATCGTCATCGTCCTCATTATTAATTACAACAACAACAAAAACAACACGGCGACCACCTCCACCACCCCTCGTCTCTTCCCATCCATTTGCAGGCAACGTGATTAATCACACCTTCAAACGACCAACTGCGCCACACGTGGAAGCAGGCAGATTCGTTTGTTGTTATCGAGTGAGTGGTGGTGGTGTGGGAATGGATGGGGGCACGCACAGAAACAGCATGTGGAGAGGGGTGGGGAGAGAAAGTGGAGTGAAGAGGGAAAGAAGGAAAGAGGAGAAAGCCTCCACTTGATTAATCTCCTTCGTCTGTAGTCGAAACAGCGGCAGTGGCAGTGGCAGTGGCAGTGGCAGTGGTAGCTGTAGTGGCAGCGGCAGCGATGTTGTGAAGTGGAGGGTAGGAGTAGGGTGGATTGAGGTTGGATGAGGTGGAGGTGGATGACCGACGCAGTGTGCTGTGGTGTGTTTATTGGTCATTTATAACTGTCAGAGTTGTTTGTGTGTATTTTGTCTGTTTGGCCACTCCCTTGCTCTCCCTCTCCATCGAATATGAGAGGAGGACGAGCGGGCGGGCGGGCAGGGAGACAGGAGATTAATGCTTTCTCCTGTCCGTGTCCGTGTCTGCGTCCGTGTCTGAGCGCAAAGAATATCCGTGTTTGCACTGCGGATTGCGCAACGCAGAACCAGAGCTCCTGTGATACCTTCGTGTCGCATTATAGATATTTCCCATCCCAACTTCAAGGTGGCTGTAAATGGAAATGAAATTTTTGCACAGCGACAGTCACATCCCGACTTAACCATCTTTGCAGAGCATAAAATAAATAGCGTTGTGTTTCTCCTTTCTTTCCATCACAGCCAGCAGTGACTCTTGCATAACAGGGCGGAAGAGCAAATGCGTGAGCCAGTCAATTTGCAGGTCCTTAGTTCAAGGTCAACCCGACTCATTTTAGGTCAAATCGTGTGCAGTTGAGAACGCTAAATTTGTTAGCAAAGGATTACAGTAGTGCAGGATGGCGTCGACTTTACTAGGAAAAGTACTTAGTGAGACTAAAATTTAACCAGTCTGTGAAGTGGACTTACATTTGAACGTCAGCGCATAACCAGGCTCTAGCATTCTAAGGCAAAAGTAATATTAGAAAGTACTTGTGCAGCCTGGAAACGGTGAAGCAAACACCTCATTTTCTTCTTTCAAAGCTCCATTGAGACAACTTTTGTGACCAGATCGTGGTGTCTGTTCCACCAAAAGGCCGCATCTTTGCACACTTCACCTGCTCCGTCTTGAGTATTAAAATCTTGAAGTGCCAAGCTTATTCATGTTGACTATGTGGTCTAGCGTCCCTGCCTCTCACTTCCACAATGTGACCAGGCAAGTGAATATGACGTTCCATTTCCTTCTTTACAACGCCGAGGTACCCATCACAACTGCCGCAGGAGGACATGAGTGATGGCCACTAAGCCTAGCGTAACAGCCAACTTCCCTTACCTTCATTTGTCCCCTCTCTCCCGCCGAATGTCACAAGTCTACTGCGCCCCCTCTTCTCCACTAGATATCAGCATGGTGTTAACAATTCAATTCCGCCTTTCTGTTATATCGTATTGTAGATGTGTGGAAGAAGGAATTGGTTCCATCAAGTGGCAGAGGATTGAATGCCAATTGATTACCACCACCAGTGGGAGATGAATTGCTTCATCAACTCTACACACTTCCAAACTCGGTTGACATTCTGTCTTGTAATGGAATAAGGTGCACCTGTACATCTGTCGCTACTAAAGCTGCTACCAACAAAACCACTTTGCCTTTGTTACAAACGAAGGAGAGAAAAGCAAAGCGTAATGAGCCTCTAATCCCTACTGTACTAAGGTGATTTGACTATTTGGTTGCCAATTCAGTGGAGACCTTTTCGGCTGTTTGGACTGCACCAAAATCAAGAGTCAGGCACTGCATCAGACGTTCAGTGAGGTACAGCGAGTGGTTGCGTTTAAACCTCTAGCAGAAGTCCAGTGCCAAGTTTGGATGGTAAATGGGCACCCACTAGGATGAGTGCGTGACTACTACTGAATTGAAAATGTAATCCTAACCCACATACCCTAGGAGTTCTAAAAAGTCATCCAGGCCACCATTAATGCCTGCGGTCGAGCTACATGCAACACCAACAACAACATGCAACATACAGCAGCAGCTCCACAACCATCGGACAATAATGACGATGATGTTAGTAAATTTATTACTAACAATAAATTTGCCTTCTCTGCACCCTCACTCCCATTTAACCGGCTTATGGGCACGCATCTACCTACACATACACACGCGCTTCCTTATTGGCTGACCGCATTTGCGTGTCCGTCAACTGCGCTACACACTTTGACGACGCATGTGTGTGTGTGTGTGTGGATTCAGGACTGTGCAGAGCCCCACTAAGTGCACATTCAATTCTCTTATCTTGGGTTTTTTGCCCCACCCTCAACTTACAGTGCAGTTTTAGGCGATAGACAAGGGGTAAATAAGCAAGCAAAGCAGCGTCTGCCATGTGAGTGATTAATCTCTGACAGTCAGTAGACATACAAGTGCCCTCCCCTCTTTCACTACATCCCCACTCTGCCTTACAGAGTCGGCAATCCTGTCTGTACTGGATTTACACGCACGTGCACATCCCAAACAGGCCGCAACAGCGCCAAGCTCCGATTTAAACAAAAACATTGTAACCGCTGCTGCTGTGATGGTGGGTGATGTAGGTGGGAGGAGATTAATGTCATCACTTTGACCACCGCATCAATCAAGGACGTTTAGACACGAGTTGAAAAAAAGGCCTTTACAAATGCCCTTTCGCGTTGTCGTGTGTGTGTGTGTGTGTGTGTGTGTATGCTCTGTTTACGAGAGATGATGGCTTCACTACATCGCACCGCGGATGGACCTCCGCCAAACTGAATTTGAACTCCAGAAAGATCCTGTCAACTCTTCGTTGAAATCCATTAATGAAGTTTCAACTGTGACATTGTCTCAGTCCTCTGTATGTCCAAGACGAAATGGGGACGGGTGTAGGGAGGAGAAGTTATGCACGGTCACACTTTCGGATGGGAAGTAGAAGGTGAAGAGTTATTTTGATGATCGATAAAAGTCTCAATTTCCATCAAAATTATTATCTTTGTTTAAGTAATTCAAGCTGCTTGTTTACATGTAAGGTTTTGGCGGTAGCATGTTCCAAACAAGGTGTAGTCACGTGGACGTCCTGTCATCCACGTGCTCCATTAAGCCCCCCTCTCTTCCAAATGGAGACGGTGGGGAGTGTCAAGCCAAGTACTGCATTCCTACCATCATCCTCGCAATTAAAGCCAAGCATTGACTTCTCAATAAGGAGGCAGAGCAGAGCGTCGGTGAGCCGACACAAATGTGCTGTGCAGTGCGCTGGCCGTGAAAACATTTCACTTGAACACACATTCCTCCGTCTGTTTCTCTTCTTTACCTAAATAAAGGGAAGGGGAAGGGGAAGGAAAAGGAAGGTTGGTGGGAGTCGATGTTTTCTGCTGCTAGTAGTAGCATCATTCCTTCGTCTTTTTGGGGCCGCAATCGCCTTGTCTTGCTGTGCTGCGCTGCAAGAATAAGGAGAAGAAAAGGGAGAAGAAAGTAGCGGTTGATTAATTTACTACAAGCTTATTGCACGTTGGATTAGGTAAATAAAAATCCCACAGTTAAAACAGCACAGCCTTCCCTTGATGGTGGTAGAGAGGAGTTGGCAAAAGGCTGAGAAAGCGGTTTCCATTGGCTTGATTGAGAGGTGACATGAAAGAGCTCAATGCTTGCCATTGGTTTGGTTGCTTCTCTCCTCTCCACCTCAACCTTCACAATGGTGGATTGAAAAAACTACTGGAAGAGGAAATTGTTTACTTGGTGGTGGTAGAAGTGGGTAGAGGGAATTGCGACCTCATCGGTTTGCAGTTTCTCTTCCCCTCAGGGAGCCATGGCAATCGCTCAGACAAGAGTTTCATGTATACGCAGACAGCTGCATTACAGGACATTTGAGAAGCTGTCCAAGCATTTTCCACGTTCTTCATCACCATCATTTCAAGAGCGCAGCATGAAACTAGCCATCGCTCCCGCACATCACTGAAACGCAATTACTAATTGACACTTTGATTTAATGGACCATTTATACATGAGATTAAGAAGCTATTTGGCTGAATATGTTCTAATTGACATGTGCTAGGTCAAGTAGGGATGCTGAGCAGGTTAGAAATGTGAAAGTCGCCTTCAGTCGTGTTGATGTTGTACACGTGGTCGCTCCTCCTCATGCAACAGACAATGGAAGTGCATGGCAAAGTTTGCCACTTGGAAGCATCCGGTTGCTAGTTGGCAGGGCTAAGGAGGCGAAAAAGAAGATGTACATGTTGTTCCACACACACACACACACCGCAAGCAAATAAACAAGGCACCAGACATGCCCACAAGCGGCTCCCTTGTTTCCGGCTTTTTTTTACTGTTAGAGCATGAAATTTAACACGTGTGGGCATGTTCACGGGCAAAGAGATTCCACGTAAACAGCATTCTTGTAAACCTTGGTGAAAAAACTACGGAAGGAGGCAGAGGAGGATGAAGTATAGGAGGAGGAGGAGGAGGAGACGGTGCGACACGATGTGTGTGAATTGAAGTAAAAGGAGTGCGCTACATCTTTTCACGTGTTAAAAGAAAAACGAAGCGGTAGTGAACAACCGCGTTTGCTTTACAATCTATCGGTGATGAGGAAAAGTTAAAGGTCGAGGAAAGGGAGCTGCAGCACTTGCAAACAATTTGTTCAATCTGCTGCAGTGTGTAGAAGGTTAAATGAAATAAGCTTTTGTAAAGGGCTCGAAAGGTAAGAAAAGGAGGCTCCTAGGGTACTTGAATTAATCACTTCCATTTGATTGTGAATGTCACTTGGTTTAAGGGTATTTGAGCAAGATGTGATGAAATGTCAGATCCACCGCCCCTCCTTCATCATTGGAGAAACAGACACGGAAAGCACCCTGACACCAGAGACTAGGAGTCCTTTCATGTCCATCTACCCACTCAGTTTATCCATTTTCTGAATATTCTATGGCTACTGGCTACTGGGTTGTGAAATACCCTCTTAAGTAAGTAAGTCTTGCTACCATTGATGAAGCCGTCTCTTACAGACCTTCAACGGCCAGGACTACGAACCACTCCTTAAAAGAACGGAAATCGCACTCGAGATTGTTTGGAGGGGAATTTGAAAGGCGTCGGGTGGAGGTACCACTGACATCCCACCACTATGGAATCAGTTCCAATTTGTCTATTTCAAATGACACCGTAAATACACCCATAACATTTAAAAGAACAAGAAATGAGACCTCGCAATCGAGTTAGATGTTACTTTACTGATAGAAGAGTGGAGAAAGAGAGAGCGGAATTCCACTTATGCAGCAAACAAGAGAAGCCGAGTAAGGCACCGCTTTCCTCGTGGTTGAAGCTCGACCCTGCCTTGCATGTCTACACCTTCCTCAAACTGCATGCGGTGTTCGCTACCTCGTCGGTGCAAGTAGTCGAAGAGTGATACAATGAAGGGGAAGGGCACAGAGCCTCTTTGTTTTACTCATTGATAGGTAGTGAATTTTACTGCGGGGAGAAACAATTATTTTTAAGCATCTACCATTGTAAGGCGTGGATGAATTGGAAAAGGTGTTCGGTACTGTCCTGTCACACATCAGTCACAACTTGGGTCAGTTGGAGACACTCAAATGGCATTGGGCCATTTACATTCATTTCGCAATGATAAATAAATTGCCAATTAAAATCAGGCTTTCAATTTCGTAAATATTTTTGCACTATAACACAAAATAATGTAACAATTTAGTCAACTCAAACTACGGCCTGGCTAGCAGGTGAAACTGAACGTCTCCACATTTTGGAACGCCACGATGCTTTGGTAAAAGTCGAAAGAACAAGAAGCAAAACAACAAAATGACAACGCCTTTTGTCACATCACATTAGCCAACTGACTGCGACATCAAAAGAGGTTGTTGGGCAGAGTCATTAGGGTGCATCCAAATAGACAAACAACCTCTCCTGAGACCGCCACCTATTTGCATACAGACTCTGCGGTGGTGTGCGGATAATTCAATTACGCATGGAATAGAACAGAAAAAATTGTCGTGAAATGTCTAGTTAGAGGTATCAAAGTGTACGCAATTGTGCATCCATACACTTGGTGCCCTCAAGATGTACAAATGAATGGATTTTTCGGAGGATTCAGCAGCGGTACGTTCACTCATCGACACAACTAAAATGACTTCCTTTAGTCCGCCTGTAACAAATCAAAGTTTAGGATGATTTAGGCTGCACGACTATGATTTGATATGAAAGTACTGTCAAAAGGTCTTTACTAACACAAACAGTCAAAAGGAGGCGACATTAATGACAGGAGCACAGTGGGGGCGTGTGATTGGTGGAGGAGTGATGACCTTGAGGTGGGAGCATCCACTCACCCACCCACCCACCCACTTACCGGGTAAAAAGCCACGCACATCATCCATAATCCACTCCCATTTATCATTCGCACACATAGATATTTGCAAATAGAGATGAAAAAGTTGGCACACACATAATTAAGGCCATTAATATGTTGTTGCTGCCGATGCCTTGGTGGTGCCAAACAAGACAGGCTGTTGGGCCTGCCCCTCCCCTCGCCTCCCCTCCTCTCCCCTCACCTCTGCTGCCCCTTTAGGGTTGGTTTTTTGGCTATGCCCTGGGGAGAGATGATGGATAGTGTAGGAGCAAAGAGGACGGAGTAATAGTCATTAAAGAAGAAAGAAATGTGTTGGAGAAGTTAAATCAAATGAAGGAGAATAAGTGAATGTACCATTTGTTGGGATGGATTGTCTAGCAGAAACGGCACTTCCGAAGGACCAATATTTCATCTGTCTTTCTTAACCCTTTCACATCTAGCAAGACTGATTGCAGTTGTTGAAAACCTGTTTTTGAGGCAGTTTACAATTAAAAATGCGATAGTATACACTTTTTTGTAAATAAACGTCCATACAAACGTAAAGTTAGTAGCACAGTAATCGTAAGATTAACTTGGTCTTTGATATACGCGGATGCCTAAGGCCCACCATTGCACATCCGCTTTGTGACGAGGTCTCACGGCTCTGTCAGCAGTGCCTTAGCCCCAGCGTTGTGGATCCTCACGACTCCAGGCAAGATTAGGCACAGCGCCACATTCAAGTCATCAGTTGGTGCTGCATAAGTCAGCAAGCATTCCAAGCTGTCAGTTGGGTACTGGGTTGTAATTTGATGATATTTAATACCACTAGTGAGTTATGGGTGTATTGTTGAAAGAAAGGCCAACGCAATGACTTATGACCAGTGTTATTTGAAATGGGTGCTGTAAAACCAGCCTTTCTTCTTGCTTGTATTGCAATATTTTTTTCGCATATTGCCACTTTATAGGCGATTTATTTAGTGGTATACTTTTCTAGGGAGTAAATTTCTCGATCCTGAACACCCGGAGTAGGCATTGCAGCGTAAATAAGATGATGGTACGTGGTGCGCACTTGCTACTGACACAATTCAGTAGGAATGAGACCTCATTTAAGCTTTGCTTATAAAACGCGTTTTAAAGCTTAGCAAGGTTCTTGCCTAGAGAGATATTTATAATGCCAAGGCAACCTCATGGTATTTATTGACATCTATGAGATACGTGGTTTAATGTAAAAGCGATGAACTGCCTGCATTAAGTTTTGTAGCGGTGTTGATACTACACGCTTAATTACAAACAAAAAAATCTTTGCTCCTGCCTTTCATGAGTCAACTTAATTCTCTAATTGTCGATTGAGCACCGTCTCGCCTTTCTGTAATTCAAAGGTAATGCGCAAGTGCGGAGAGTTAAGTAACGTCGAACTCCACCTACTTACTTAACTTAAGTAGCATTCACACCTCAATCCATGCAGTAAGGGGGGTGCTTTCAGCGCAGATGCCATTGTTGGCACCAATACTGCCCATTCCCTCTTTTCAAACTGAGCGAAATAATTGCAAGACATAATTAAAAAGCCTTGCAATTATCAAGTGGGCGTTCCAAGAGGTAAAGAATAGAACTGGCGATTGGATGGAAGAGAAAACGCAAAAAGCAGCTATACCTCTTTCAAATAGACCATTCCAGATGTCACTTTGATTATTGTGTTTCTTAATTGTATGCAATGCGGCCATATCAAGTTTAGAGTATCCTATTAGATATTATAGAATAGGAAATCCATTCTTCATTCGAGGCTTTCTAGTTGATCATTAAATCTGACACATGAGTAAGCACGACATCACTTGACGTTTGAATTTTAGCTAGCCTCATTCAAGGGTGTCAAAACTAAAGCTACGATGACGCTGATGAGGGGTGCATGACACGCAAAGCAGACCGTTAAAAGGACAACTTTCTAAGGTTTCTTAGCTATGTTAAATCACAGAAGTGCTAATGAAGCTCCGCAAAGCCATTCAACTGGGCATCTGTGCTTACGCTGTCTTATCAGGAGGATGCCGAACTGTTGGGTTGGCACTTCCTCCAATTCTGTACCTTTCTCAATTCATTATCAAAGGCATTCTGGATTCCGCATGATTGTATTTGTGGGCCATTGGACGGCAATTAATTGACGGACGACGACCACACAGAAGGTTCCACACACCGACAACGATGATAGTGTGCTGCTCACTCACAGACTAAGAAACACAAATCCTCGCTCTCGAATGTAATTCACACCTACTTTGTGCAACCAACCTCCCGCTACGGTGACACCTTTCACCACAACTGATTTGGTGGAAGGAGTGTTTGGGCACACGACAGGTGCAGACAGGCCCCCTCAACGCCTCTTTCAAACTTTATAGTGCTAAAACTACTTTGGTTCTCGCCTCTTACACTTCTGACGCACCATTACTGCCCCAATGAAAGTGATGGTATAGTTGACAACTTATTGAACTGCAGACCGATCGTACCAAGTGCTTCAATTTGGCATTACGACTTAACAGATCATAGTCTCCGCAACATGTCGATTAATCGTCTCCTTTCAAGAGAAGCACTTTAATTTCATAGGCTTCAAGTGCTAGTTAAGAACTTGACCCACGTGGAAGGTGAGCAAGCGACTTGAGATTGTCTGCAAGTGTTGAGAAGGAAGCGCCTCTAGGTCTACACGAGCACGGAGGAGAGTGTAGGATTGTGACGTTTGGGAGTTGCCTACACCCACAGTCATAGCATCAAGTAATACACATAGAAAATCATTACAAAGCAAAAGAGATTAAGTGATGAGCGTCTTTCTATTGCCAAAAACAGCTTGAATTCACTGCGACGAAATGGAATCGCGCGTCACGAACACAGACCCTGAACTTGAAGCACACAGAACGTACAACAAAGACGATTTTAATTGAGAGAGAAAGGAACAGAGACAGAAGGAGTTGATAAGGTGAAAAGCAAATAAAAAGTACCATTGATTGCCAGCACTTCCTGCAATCATCCCTTTTATGTCTAAACAGACAGACATAAAGCAGGACTTTTGATAAAGTCATGGATATAAGGTGACATCATCCAGGCCTATCAGCCATCCACGACTGATGAGAATTTCTTTACATTGTGAAGGGCGTTGCTTGATTTTAAAGCACTCTATACGTAAGCGAGAATCTATTGATGAAGGCTTGTAAAATTTGGATAACAAACACATC
Source organism: Taenia hydatigena (assembly GCA_036345935.2). Lineage (NCBI taxonomy): Eukaryota > Metazoa > Platyhelminthes > Cestoda > Cyclophyllidea > Taeniidae > Taenia > Taenia hydatigena. Next base: position 6,302,519 of record JADWOT020000004.1, on the reverse strand, counting down.
CAAGGAAGTGGGTCATCGATGCTGTGGAGGAAAAGAGCCTCCACCTCTGTAAGAAGGTGGTCCCATGACGAGGAAAGGGTTAGTCATGGAGGTAAACGAGAAAGGAAAGAGTGAGGTGAGAGGCGCAGACTTAGAAGTGTATGGGAAGGAAACAGAGCTCTCCACTCACTTACACTCAGCGGTGTGGCGACTTTGGAGGCTCTGGTTGGCAGGCGCACAAATCCGTCTATACAAGTCCGAGACCACACAAGACTGACAGGAGGTAGTAGGTGATGACTTGGAGGAAGACGAGTAGATGGGTGGTATTTTAGCTAATTTCAAATAAAATTCTCCCATGAGAAGAGTTATTGTGGTGAATGAAATGGCAAAGTGGATAAAAGGGACGGTTTCCTTAATTCCTCCTCTGTGCTGTAATGGACGAGTTTGGTTCTCGCAACTCGGAGGGGAATTCCCCTCGTCGCACAATTAGACTTAGTTTAGCAGTGCTAGCAACACGTTGGATGCCGGTTGGAGAGAACTTTTAGTACGGTTTTGCAGCGGTTGACTGTAGTCTAATGATTTGCTTGACGTGAGTGAACTTCAAGCCTGATGGTGGACAACATTCTTACACTCATCCCATGTCTGGATGGCCTTGGCGATTTGGAAGTGATTCGAAGTAACAACTTGGTTTGATGATGAAGTCGCAAGCGTTCCAACCTTCTGATGGCAAAGACAACTCATGTGTTGGCCAATGGGTAGGCCACTATCAAACATTAGACCTTTCTACTTGACACCAAATCCACCACAACACTATCAAACATTCAATAGAGCATTTAATGATTTTACTGAGCGTAATTGCAGAGATGAAATTAACAGGCTCAAAATCAAAAATACTTTGCAAAAGAGTAAGAACTTCTTCCGTCACATATGTGTGACAAGGAGATTTCCTTACGCAAGAATCCCATTCCACTTATGTTGGAAGTTTAATTAGAATAATACTATTTAAAATTAATAAAGGAGGCATAAAATTAATGACATATGGTGTTATTGTAGACAACTAAACCATCCGGCTGTCAATCAATGTCATCCACACGATGCGCTTAGCACTATTTTGTAACGCAATCACTCATACTTTGTTCAAATGGTGCCCTTTTATTCATCTTCTACGGAAGAAAAAAACGATTTGTCGTAGTACAAGCCATTTGACGAGGCATGCGGTGTGGGCATGCTCCTAGGAGAGGAAATCTCGTTCTAGGGAAGGACATTTAACCCAGTTTCCTCCTGCAAAATTGTCAAACCAAATCCCAATCTTGTCATTTTCATTTCAGTAATGCCTAGGTTTAAAGCTGGACTTTGCTCACCTTCCATTTTCTTGCCTCATCAAGGCAAACGTTTATCCCACTTTCCATTGTGATTAGGCGATGGTCTCCCTACCATCGCTAGTGTCACTGAAGAGCACTGACAGGTCAGAGAAGTGGTAGGATAAAACAAGGAGCAAGAGCAAGGATGATGCATCTCACATTTTCTATCTGTCAGTTTAGCCAAAGAGATATTTGGTGGAATGCGATCTAAAAATTGGTGGTGAAGAGTCTACCACATTAGTTGACGTCTATAATGCAGACCTGCATGCAAGCCATCGCACCCGTCTGCAAATCCTCTTTAAGGTCATCGCAAGTTAGATCCTTTTTATTTTGGTGGAATTCTTTGGAATTGTGAGGACTTTTCTCTGATAAAGACAACTCACCACATTCGCAACAACCGTCACACATATGTGACGGCGAGGTTCTCTTACTGGGTATCGACTTATTGCTGCACAAAACCATCCCTCCATGAATGTGAGTGGATGCTATTTTATTTTTAAACTTTTAAGAAGGACATGCCGACACCCTACTTACAAACACTTCAAATCTTTAGCGCTGTTTGGCAAATCGGAGCAAAATATGAGCCAGTAGAGGAAACACAATGCCTTTTGTGGCTGTTGATTTGTCTGAGAGTTAGTTTGACTCCTCTGCTTGACCTCAACCTCTTCTTTAACTGTTGACTTTGACCTGATAGATGGATGGTTTACACTGGAGAAAGCAATCGTGATCGCTAATGACTCACACCTCTTATCCCTCGGCCAATCATTTGTAGCAATGGCAGAAGATTCAGGACTCATATTATGCTATTTTAGCTTCAAGTGACATTCGTGTGACATTCGTTTATCATAAACACTGCGAAGTTTTACATTGGGGCAGGTGACAAAGTGTACGTTACTCTGAATGTCAACAATTATTTCTAACCTAAGAAAGCAGGAGGATTGGATCCACATTTTATTAACAAACGGGTACTAAATGTAGCACCAGCTAAGAAGTAATGAGGTTGGACTATGTTTCAACGGCTTTTAAGCTCCACACTACTCCATGAAGCAGATTTCAAGGGGACGCGGATACAGTCGTCAACTCGTCGAGGATGTGTGGGTCAATTGTAGTGACAAATCAGTCAGTTTTCATGCAAAAGACACACAAAACTGTCCATCAGTGGATGTGAGTCCATCTCCTTCCGTTGGTCAAGTGGTTACCAAAGCATGCATTCCACAAAACATTTAGCCACCCAGTGTCCTCCCGGAATCCATGACTTCCAATGACACGTAGATTGGCCCCGTGGTTTCCACAGTCTGTGGTGAGCGTGATCGTGGTGCAGTGTACATCTCAAGTAAATCAAGATGACGTTACACAGTGAAGCATGCTTTTCTATTTCAATGAGACCATTCAAAGCCCCCAACCTGACCAGATTTGACTCGATGATGCCATGATCCAAGGTATCACTTCCGATTGTGTCATTAATTTGCTTATGACAATTTCCTAATGCCAATATGAATCCCAGCACGAAATCTATTGTTGTCCTAATAAACTTCTTGGATTGTTTGATTTCACTTCTACTTAATGAGCATTTAATCCCGAAAGTCTAGTTGACGGTCCGATTCTCTTAACCTTTAGTCTTCGCGTCTCTCTCAACACTGTTATAGGAGATCGTACCAATTAAAAAAGGATTGAAGTAGGAGAGACCACAACGATCCATCACAGCGTTCACTTTCGTGTTTATTAAAACCTATGACAACGAAATCACAACCAGATAGCTTAGTATATCCGTCTCGTGGTCTTTAGAAGGTGTCCCAAATTTATGTAACTTAACGAAAACGTAAGATTTTACGCATCAGAAGAGCTACATTGCGATGCGGATGGAAGTGGAGGAGACTTCTGACATGAATATTGTACAGCTGAAGACGATACATACATCGAAACGTTTTGTCAACATTTAGCCCGTGGACGAGAAGCGAGATCGCAGGTGTACTGGGAGGCATTCCCGTCCCTACTGCAATTAGTCCGGTTAACGTGGAAGGTCAGTGACAGAAGGTGATTGCATTGCTATTTGATATTAAAAGGAAGGCAGTGAAGCAGAGTGACACGGTAATTACTTATGCTACTACCTGAACCTTCCAATCCTCACACAATTAGGCCGCCACAACGGTGGCTGAAATCGCCTACTTTGCAACAGATCTCACAGTCGTTACGAAGATTAGTAGAGGATCACTACCGTCAGGATTCTACGGCTTCCATGACCTACAGAGATAGGTCAGATGCACAATGTCATTGTTGTCGTCCACTCGGAGTAGCAATAACGGTTTGGTGTTCAGAATCACAGAGAAATTAGAAAGTCAGCTCGTGCAGTCTGTGTGTCAGAAAGAAGGCAAAATGTAGAGGCTTTACCCACATCCACATTAGAGTCTGGTACCCCATTTAACTAATTAAAAATCCATAAAAATTCCCAATTCCATTCGATAAGGCAACCAATGAGAATCGTCTGGTGGCATCCATTTGAGAGTGGAGGAGGAGGACAGTGACAGGTAGGAGACGTGTCATGTTCATGCACCCATTTTGGGATCAACACAACAATAATGACAAAACTGTGCATTCAGACTCTTCCTGGAAGAGTCAAATTTGAGTTTGACCAGTTGCTCTCTACCTCACCGTATGATTCCTTTATTATCTCGATGAATTAAACTAAACAACTAATCGCGGATCGAGAGAATGAGATTGAAAAACGGCGACACTAGTACGACATCCCAACACCATCACTACTGACCTTCACTGTGCCCGCTCTTCCACCCTTCACCATGGCCAAAAGGCTTCTGCACTGCCCCACCATTCTGACTTACCTTATTTATCATCGTCATCGTCCTCATTATTAATTACAACAACAACAAAAACAACACGGCGACCACCTCCACCACCCCTCGTCTCTTCCCATCCATTTGCAGGCAACGTGATTAATCACACCTTCAAACGACCAACTGCGCCACACGTGGAAGCAGGCAGATTCGTTTGTTGTTATCGAGTGAGTGGTGGTGGTGTGGGAATGGATGGGGGCACGCACAGAAACAGCATGTGGAGAGGGGTGGGGAGAGAAAGTGGAGTGAAGAGGGAAAGAAGGAAAGAGGAGAAAGCCTCCACTTGATTAATCTCCTTCGTCTGTAGTCGAAACAGCGGCAGTGGCAGTGGCAGTGGCAGTGGTAGCTGTAGTGGCAGCGGCAGCGATGTTGTGAAGTGGAGGGTAGGAGTAGGGTGGATTGAGGTTGGATGAGGTGGAGGTGGATGACCGACGCAATGTGCTGTGGTGTGTTTACTGGTCATTTATAACTGTCAGAGTTGTTTGTGTGTATTTTGTCTGTTTGGCCACTCCCTTGCTCTCCCTCTCCATCGAATATGAGAGGAGGGCGAGCGGGCGGGCGGGCAGGGAGGCAGGAGATTAATGCTTTCTCCTGTCCATGTCCGTGTCTGCGTCCGTGTCTAAGCTCAAAGAATATCGGCGTGTACGCTGTGGATAGCGCAACACACAACTCGGGCTCCTAGGATTCCATATTGTCCGTCATTCATGATCACCGCAGTGGGCGTGGATAGAGTTACTTCATCTTATCCATTACGTTTTCCATCAGCATTTGAAGGTAGCCAAGTTCAAATGTTGATAAAATTTTGAGATCCAGTTGATGCAGTAACATTCATATCACATCTAGATGAGTTCTGTCTCTTACATAACGCAGCGAAATAATAAATGCGTGAGCCAGTAATCTCTCAGGTCTTTAAATCAAGGTCAATCTGTACCAGTCAATAGGAAGGGAGGCGAATAGCTTTAGACAAAATCAAATCAAATATAAAGGCAGCAATTTAATTAGCAATAGACAAAAGCAGTTGAATAGGGTAGTGCAGGATGGCGTCGAATTGACTAGCAAAAGTACTAAGCGAGGCGTAATTCCTGCAGCTGAACTAGGTGCAACCCCAGCACATCCAGCATCGACAGTAGATGATGGTCATTTTCCTAATAATAACAAGTCGACGTCCTTTAGTGTCTTATTTCCGATTAATCGGCCTGTGCACACTTACCCACCTACACACACACACGCGCTCCCTGATTGGGTGACCGCGTTTGCGTGTCCGTCAACTGCGCTACACACGTGGACAACAGACGTGTGTGTGTGTATTCAGAACAGCGAAGATTCCGACCAAGTGTACACTCGAATCTCTTACTTTAGGTTTTTCCGCCCCACCCTCAACTTGCGGTGCAGTTTTAGGCGATAGACAAGGGATAAATAAGTAAGCAAGGCAGCGTCTGCCATGTGAGTGATTAATCTCTAGCAGTCGGCAGATACACAAGTGCCCTCCCTTCTCTCTCTGTCTCCACAATTTGTTTCACAGAGTCGACAACTCTTTTTGTGCTGGATGTACACGCACGCAAGCATGCACGTGCACACTGCGAACAGGCCGCAACGGCGCCAAGCTCCGATTTAAACAAAAGATTGTGATCGCAACCGCGGTGATGGTAGCAGTGGTGATGTTAGTGGGAGTAGATTAATGTCATCACTTTGACCACCGCATAAACAAAGGGCGTTTAGACATGAGTGAAAAAAAAGACCTCACAAATGCCCTTTCACGCTGTTGTATGTGCGTGTGTGTCTGCTCTGTTTACGAGAGGTGATGACCACTGGCATTTGTCGACCAAACTGTTTTTTGTATTTGGGAATGAACCTGCCATTCTAAAAGTTGATCACCTCTTGATGTAGATTAGAAAATTTATAGAAGGGTCCCTAGTGAATTTAATCGTTAATGCTTCAAATGTGATGTTGCCGAGTCTGTGTCTCTGAGACTACGAAAGGAGAATGAAAAATAGAAGGGAGGAGGTAGTACATGATCAGAATTTTGGAGAGATAAGTAGATGATTGATTAATTCACTGCAAGCGTATCACATTTTGGATTGAATAAACAAATTCTCCACAGTTGAAACAGTACAGCCTTCTCCTTGATGGTGGTAATGGGGAGCAAAGAAAAGGTGACAAAATGGTTTCCATTGGTTTGAGTGAGAGTTTGAATGCCTCCATGAGGGGTGGCATGAAATAGGTCAATGCTTGACGTTCGTTTGTTTGCTTCTCTCTTCCACCTCTACCTTTATAACTAGTAGTAGAATCATTTTTTTGTCTGTTCGGAGCCGCCTTCGTCTTGTCACGCTGTGCTGCATTGTAATAAAAAGAAGAAGGTGGCTTTCACTACAAGCGTATCGCGTTTTTGGGTTGAATAAATAATTTTTCATAGTCCAAATATCATAGCCTACTTTTGCTGGTGGTTGTTGTGAGGGAGGAGGAGGAGGAGGAGGAGGAGGAGGAGGAGGAGGAGGAGGAGGAGGAGGGAGGAGGAGGAGGAGGAGGAGGAGGAGGAGGAGGAGGAGGAGGAGGAGGAGAGGAGGAGGAGGAGAGGAGGAGGAGGAGGGAGGAGGAGGAGGAGGAGGAGGAGGAGGAGGAGGAGGAGGAGGAGGGAGGAGGAGGAGGAGGAGGAGGAGAGGAGGAGGAGAGGAGGAGGAGGAGGAGGAGGAGGAGGAGGAGGAGGAGGAGGAGGAGGAGGAGGAGGGAGGAGGAGGAGGAGGAGGAGAGGAGGAGAGGAGAGGAGGGAGGAGGAGAGGAGGAGGAGGGAGGAGGAGGAGGGAGGAGGAGGAGGAGGAGGAGGAGGAGGAGGAGGAGGAGGAGGAGGAGGAGGAGGAGGAGGAGGAGGAGGAGGAGGAGGAGGAGGAGGAGGAGGAGGAGGAGGAGGAGGAGGAGGAGGAGGAGGAGGAGCAGTCGACCCCATATTCCATCGATTACCTGCCAGCCCATCCCTAATGAGGTGGTACCGTGGCTTAGACCTCTTTTGATGTTTCCCCTGACCGGAGATCAAAATTACTTTAAGTTAAACTTTTTTGCTAAAAATGCATTAAATAAGGAGCCAAAGTTGCTTTTAATCAACCTACAAATGACAGAAAGGAAGGAGGTGCTACATAATGCTACACAAGGAAATCGCGGTTGCATCAGTTCCGATTCGCTTCATTTTCAGTAAGCCAATGGCTCTTACTCTTCCACTAACGCTCCTTGCTGAAAGGAGACGCTCAACAAACACATTTTGCAGTACCTCTGACAACCATCCGATTCATTTTAAGAATAATCTGTATCACTTTATCTCCCTTTAAAGTGGTTTAATGGAATTAAGACTTTAATGTTCAAACTGGCACAGAAAAGGGAGGAAGTACGACCGAGATGCCTGTTGACACTTACATTCAATGGACAATTTACACTCCAGAATAATAGGGCTCTTGAGTTGAGGCCAAATTGTGATGTCGACTGAGTGGGAAATGTGAAATGTGTCCTTCAGGCACATTGATGAGACATTTAAAAGTGTAAATCAGGCAGAGGTAATTGGGCCATGTATACAATGGAGTCGTAACTTCGCGCCTTTTAGAAACATCCATTCACTAGTTGGCAGGGTTGAGGATGGGGAAAAGGATGTGCGTGCAGTTCTTCATACACACACACATACGCCGCAAGTAAATAAACAAGGCACCGAACAAGTCCACAAGCGGCTCCCTTGTTTCCTTTTTTTCACTGTTAAGGCATGAAATTTAGCAGATGTGGGCATGTTCACGGACAAAGATTCCATGCAAATGACATTCGTGCAACCCTCGGTGAAAAAACTACGGAAGGAGGCAGAGGAGGAGGCAGTATGGATGGAGGAGAAGGTGGTGGCGGTGGGACGCAATGCGTGTGAAGTGAAGTGAAAGAAGTGCGCTACATCTTTCCGCTTGTTGGAAAAAGAAAGCGGAAGTGAACAACCACATCTGTTTTACAATCTATCAGTGGTGAAAGGGAAGTTCATACCTGAGAAAGACGAGATTTATCACTCCTAAACAGTTTGTTTAACTTGCTAGAGCGTGTACATGGCTAGAATTAGCCTCTGTAAAGGCTTCAGAAGGTAGGAAAGAAGGACCTTATAGGGAGTTAAATGCACTTCATTTGCGTCGTTTAAGTTGGATGCAAAAACAGCTTGTTTAAGAGTTTCTATGAAATAGGGTTTGCAACACCAAGAGTAATAGTAATAAATGCCATTGATGGGAGGACATCAATTTCTTAGCCTACTTCATTACTGGAAAATCTCAGACACGGTGTCTACACGTGCCCGTCCACTTTTCTCTTTAACTTAAATCCATTTCATTCACTTTTATGGTATTGTCTGCAACCAACTCTTTAGTTACTCGGTAGTAGAGTGCTCCGTTAAGTTGTTCCTACTACCCAACAGTGAGACAGTGTGCCCAAAAGTTTTCTCATTCCACCTGAGTCTCTGACAACTGCACTGCCGACCACGCCTTGGAATTGGAGAGGTAGCTGTAGCGTCCCAAGACATCCTTAAAGGCACAATAGTAGGGCGGAGGGAGCAGGGCTGCGGGCATCATCTGGAGGTTAGCCCAGCTGGCTAGGGCAATATGGCCACCCAAGTGACCGAAACCGAAAACGGTAATTAAAACAAACAAAGTACTACAGTTCCCTTAAGTCGTTCTTACTGCCGTTGACGAGGCCACTTAACAGTGAGACGGTGCGTCCAAAAGTTCTTTTTCTTCCAGCTGGACATTTTACAGCAGAAGTTGGCATAGTAGGTCTCCAACTGCACTGTAGACCACTCTCCGGGGTTGAAGAGGTAGTCTGCGAAAGCAATTGCCTTATCTGACTCATAATAATCTCGGTAGGGGATTCGAAACGCGCCATCGATGTAGATTTGAGGTGAGGGACCACTACTACCCCACTCCAATATGCTCCCATATGTTGATTTTGTCTTAAATCCCCTAAACACCCTCCCAAGGGGTCAAAAAACAGTAAAATTGACAGTTTCCAGTTGTCTTGGTCTGGTTTTCCTCATTTCCGGTTATGGGATAAGGCAGAGAGAAAGAGGAGTGAAGGTTTGGCTAGCGGTGTACCAAAATAAAGGCGAAACCGAGTAAGGCATCACGTTCCCAATTCAGACTTAGGGACCAGAGGACAAGGCAACATAAATTGTCCACAAACAAGTGCCTTGAATGTTTACACCTTGTCTATCAAAGTAGAATAGTGTCCGATTGCGTAGAGAGAAGGTTACAGAGTGGCCTTCACTTAGTCACGAGGAAAAAGAAGTGTCATTTGGTGAGACGCGGAAGAAGTGGAAGGAGGTGTCCAACACCTCCATGGCTTGCATAAATCCCGACTTGGGCCAGTTAGAGACCCTTGTTTGGCATTAAGCTAATTTTTTAGCCTTACAAAACTGACTGAACTACTGAGTCAAGCTTAGCCTACAATCTTCCAATTGATTTTACCAAGTAATTGACACTAAATTTGAAGCCATCGCCAAGTTGGTTAACAAAATCAAGTGACTCTGTCTGACTGCATCCGATGTTTTGATAAAAAGACAAGAAAGAGACAACGCGTTTCGTCGCATTACATTAACCAACTGACTGCGACATCTAAAGGGGTTGTAGGGCAGAGCCATTAGGGTGTATCCAAACAGACAAACAACCTCTCCTGAGACTCTCAGCTATTTGCATGCGAACTTTGCGATGGTTTGCGGGTAATTCAATTACGCATGGGATGGAACAGAGGAAAATTGCAAAGAAAGGACTACGTAATTTTACAGTATTACAGTTCAGTTCCTTATAATCCACCATTGAATGGACTTTCCGGAGGAGTGCGCGATAAGTTCACTCATCGACACAAGTGAAATTTCTTTCTCATGTCTAACTGCGCGCCCATAATTTTATATGGAGGTAATAGCAAAAAGGTCTTTACTAACACAAACCGTCAAAAGGGGGCGACATTAATGACAGGAGCACAGTGTGAGGCGTGTGATTGGTGGAGGAGTGATGACCTTGAGGTGGGGGCATCCACTCACCCACCCACCCACTTACCGGGTAAAAAGCCACGCACATCATCCATAATCCACTCCCATTTATCATTCGCACACATAGATATTTGCAAATAGAGATGAAAAAGTTGGCACACACATAATTAAGGCCATTAATATGTTGTTGCTGCCGATGCCTTGGTGGTGCCAAACAAGACAGGCTGTTGGGCCTGCCCCTCCCCTCCCCGCCCCTCCTCTCCCCTCACCTCTGCTGCCCCTTTAGGGTTGGTTTTTTGGCTATGCCCTGGGGAGAGATGATGGATAGTGTAGGAGTAAAGAGGACGGCGTAATAGTCATTAAAGAAGAAAGAAATGTGTTGGAGAAGTTAAATCAAATGAAGAAGAATAAGCAAATGCACCATTTATTAGGACGGTTTGATTTAGTAGCAATAACGAACCTACAATAAAATATTTTCAGTCAGTTGTTTTGGCTTTTAGAAATTAAATAAAATGAAATCAAGCTTTCTGGGACTGTCCTCAAACTTACTCTGGAATCTAGGTTTGAATTTAGCTCTTTCTTGTCATGAAAGGTCAATTATTTTTGTATCGGGATCATTTGCTTAAGTCGTCGTTTTAAAACACCCAGGCTCTTGAGTCTTCGCTAAGCGACTTGGCTAGTAGCCTTTCAGTCCTTCTATACCTGAGGAAATCTTGCCCATCCTGGCATTTTGTTTATTCTCGACGTTGGGCAAGACTCGCGGTGCTACGTTTGGACTTCCGTTTGATGTTAAGCACTTTAACCAACGGTTTGGACCGTCACATACAACCGGTATCTACCAAAACAAATTAGAACCCATTTAAATTATGTACACCAACGGAAGGCTGACTCCAAGGACATGTCACCATCGCACTAACAATTAAAAGCACGCTTTTCTCAAACGTTTCCCTTTTGAAAGGTATCATTGACCTGATGCCAATCTTGAAACCGTTTACTTGCTTGCAGACCCTTATTTAGAAGGAGCTTTTCTATTTGTGCAACCTTTTGGAGACACGTTGAGACACGCACTCTCTACTGATAAAATTCAGTAGCTCAACACCTCATATCAGGCTAAGTACACAATCGTTCCCAAAGTTTGGCAAAATTACCGCCATGACAACTTTCTTCGTGCTAAAATTTTAAACATCCTTGAGAAACCTACTAGCGTTTTCAAGATAAACGGTTCAGCATAACGTATTCAATCACCCAAACCATGTTTTACAGCGACGCATATGTTGCATACTCTATTACGAATAAAAATTGTGATTCATGTTAGTACAAATTAATTTTATTCCATTATTAAGCTCCTATCGGAAGAAATTTTACTTTTTTCGCAATTCAGTAGAAATATGCAAGCACAAACAACTCAACCGAACCAATTTCACCGACTTATTTAACCTCAATAGCATTCACAGATTAAGCCTATACCGATAGGAACACGTTGTAAATATCGACATCTTAGTTGCTATCATAATTGCCATAAATTTCATTTCTTCTAGCTTCTTAAAATTATCAGAAGGCGGTAACAGCGTCTTCATCGTTCTGATGGAAGAGAGATGCAAAGTAGTCAGCAAATGGAGGACTGGAAGAAGCAACGGCGGAGGGAGAGGTGGGGGCGACAGGAGGGAGGGACTGACCAACGGGATGCTGGAGGTACAACCCCTCCTCCTTGTCCGTCTTTCCGTCCACAATCGAGTGGCCCTAGAATCGAAGATATGGGATTTCGATACTGGTCAAACACTGACATGGAGTTCGAGTTTCTTCACAAGAAAGAAAGACCGTGCTTAAGTCAAGGAAACAAAGCGATCCATTGGCAGTAAGCCATGAGGATGAACAAGATACCGTGCAATTAAGGTGAGAGTTGAACTTAGAAAGGTAATTTGAGGGGTCTACTTCCCCAATCGAAATGTCGTATCGAAATAAAAAGGCGGCCTTGAAGAAATCAGCTAAACAAACAAACAAACAAACAACAGGCATTTCCAGGCGCATTAAATTGGACACAAACTTCTATTTCTCTCCTGAGACAGTACAATGGCCTACCTTGTAAAACTCGACAAGTTGAGTGAGGGATGGAAAAAACCTTTGCTGACCCTGCAGATGATAGAACCGTTGATCACTATCACTACCGCCGTTCTGCGGCTCCTCTCCACAATTGTCGATGTCCTCGGTACTGGTTTTGAGAGGCTTAAGTAGATGCAGAAAGACATGAGTGCAGGCACCACTGGAGGCGATGTGGGAGACGATGTAGCCCAGGAAACTGTCACTGATACGCACCAGGAAACTATGGCTTATTCGGCCATGGAGCAGTGCCTCTGTGGGGAGACGTTTTAGAGGACCTGAAAGAGACGACTTAGGGTAGAGGAATACTGTCGCTGCAGTTCAGTAGAACTATTCAGCACTCGGATTCTAAGGCAAAGACCCCATGGATAGCCAAGTTGTAGGAAACATATGAGGTATTTAGAAAAAATAATGGCATTTCGAAAAGATGGAAGATGGAACAGTGGTATATTCGTTGGTAGCCTTTTCGATCTTCCCCATGGAAATTGGTTCCCACTACCTACGCTAGTAGCATCCCAGTCTCCTACGTTATGGACCACCTTCAAGGAGGCTTGTAACAGCATTAGTAAGCGCACTCCAGTGCTGGAGGACAGGGTGAGCACAGTGGTGTGTCCTGATGACCACCATACTCTCATACTTGACTGGCCTTAACTCTGAGGTGAGGGATTAATAAATTCGGTGTGTCTCCACCCCATACCGATTGTTGAAGTCATCGGAAAATAGCTAACAACGAGCCCGGAGAATACTTATCCTGACTCTCAAAAATAAATGCACTTTATTCAACCAACTCAAGCATTACCATGGAACCATGTGGGAATCCGCAGCACATCTCCATCTCTGAAGGTGTAGCGCAGAAGGTAAGGCGCCTCGTACTCTTTGAACCACTCCATAATAGCCTCCGCTCCGAAGGTCGCCTGAAGACGGTTCAGTGTGCCGTAGCGGTTGGTGGTCAATGCGCCATCACCGTTGCCATCACTGTTAGACTGAGGGAGGCGGGCAACGAGGGAGGCTTCAAGGATAGCTGCAGCGGAGGTGACGCCATGACGAGAATTGGTGGCACAGGCCTGTACTAGATCGGTGATGGATGGTTTCTTGGAGTGACGAGTCAAGCGTTGTCCCGAAAGGGTGGTGAGCTTCGCCGAGGGGACTCCTGTGGTGACGGATGGTGCGCAGTCACCTGGGGGGGGGATAATGATGGAACAGGAAGAATCGAAGCAATTTTGATAGCTTTTCAAAGAGGCAAGGCGCTAGGGGGGGTCGGAATACATTCATCCTTTTTTATTTTAATTTCCATTAGCGTTGGTGTGCTAGACGTAGCAAAGACGGGCACAGGTCAACCTATCACCTTGAATTACTAGAGCCCGCATTTTAACTTCGAGACCATGAGTCAACCTACGACACAAATCCACGCATCTACAAAGAAATGATCTAACTAGTTAATCGAATGGTGAAGCGGCAGAAGAACCCACCTCCACCAACATGGACGTCAAGATTGAGGCTACGACGAGCTGCAACGACAACACGTCGATGCTCCTCCTCCCGACGTCTTACACGTAGACGTACCGCCCTCCAGTCGAGGGCTTGACGATCGAGATCCTCAAATTGTGAGATACGAGTACGCATCTCACTGGAGAAGCGAGAGAGATTAGCACCTGTGGATAATGGAGGAGGAGAGGTGGGTGGCGTTGGCCGTGGAATGACCTTTGATGGCTAGAAGGAATGGAATGAGAGAGGGTTATAATGGAGCGATGATATCAGGGATATGGATTTGCTTCGTTGGGTTGAAACGCAATAAAATATCCGATTGGTTGATCAGAACAGACAATTCAAACTGGCACTGATGACAGACGTTCAAGCTGAATTGAGATTACTGACGCCACGACTTTAGAATGCAATTGTACCGCGACGTTGATACACACTACGGTCAGCGTCAGGAGCCAGCCCACGCACCATTGATCAGACCTGAAGGTGACTATCAGTTTGTGCGCATAACAGCGAATGAAGGTGGTGGTGTAATCTATTCTGAACAGGGTCTAACAGCCCGTGAATATTCACAGAGCACTTGCAGACGAGCACGGCATGGTCTCGAATCACTCACCTCCAGGGTGGACGTTCCGAAGGTCTTGATAGCGAGGAATAACCAACAAGTGAACTAACGATAAGAAGAGGAGACGCTCTACCGTTTGCAAGGTGAACTTTGGAACAAGTGTAGAAGTGTAGCAAGAGACCAAGCGAAAGAGATAATGCAGCTTGAACGCCTTCAAGGCTTCTTGGTTTGATGCGATGGAGATAGCGCCAGTTTTAATCGATGCAAAGCACTCGTTCTTCAAGAATTTTAACTTAACCATTGTTTTAAATGCGGAAGAGAAACACTACACCCCAAGAAGGCTCATTTTACACAAAGAAAAACTCAAAAAAGGTAACAATCTAGAGCTTTCGAAATAGAGCCTAAAATCACTCAATTTGAAGCCAAAAAGTGTTTAAGAAGCTCTACGACGCCATTAAACGTGCCACCAGCGGTCACACCCCCCCATCAACAAGTCACCAAACAGTCACGTTCAGTTTTTCGACAAACTCGGTGGGTACACTTCTAGAGTCACTTTTATTAGTGACTATTTTGGATTCCTCACAGTCATAACTGTAGCCGAGTGAAGGTCAGGTAATTCTGGCATGACGACCCCACAGAGGGTTACGCATATTAGCAGAAGTAGATCAGTGATCCTGGCCCAGAGGGACACACACAAACACCGACTCCTTAACCTTGAGTACAATTTATACCTGCTTTCCAAAAGCACCTTTACCTCACACTGACACTTTTACCACGCGTTAACCACATAAACAGCTGATTTGTCAGAAGGAGTGATTAGTCACATGACAGGTCTGAACACGATCCACTACTGCAACTCCTCGCAATTTCACTCTTCTAAATAAAACAATGCAAAAGTGCTTCCAGCATCACCCCTTTTATCTTCGCCCCGAAAGCACTACTTAAATAGACGTAAAAGTAGAGTTGACAGCCTCCTCATCAAAATCATTATCGCCTCGATTCATCCCCCTTCAAAAAGGCATTTATATTCCAAATGTCTCAACTTGACGGTTAAGGTCTCAATCTCATTTGAAAAGTAAGCTATCTACAATGCCGGCCTGCTGAGTTCAAGGTCGTGAACCAACCAATCACTTAACAAAGCCATTTATTTAAACAAATTGACAAAGCTACATTCTTCCACTGCCCAACGTTGTAACAATGACTGATCCCCAAAATAATGACAAAAATTCATAAATTTATTTAAAAAACAAAGCAATGTGAAAAAGGCATTGTCTTGAACCGACCCTTTATTCTCCTGAAACCTCGCAGTCCTGATTATTTAAGATTGCCTGAAACTGTCCAAAAAAGGGTAGGAGCTTTAGGTTTACACAAACACGGAGGAAAGTGCGCGATTGTGTCTTACCCTTTTCTACTCAAATACATGTGACTGTTGCTAGGGCCAACATGGTCACCGTTTTGGAGTTTCTTACATCAAATAGTATACAAATCAGCTTTTGGAAGAAAGAGAGATTAAGTGAGAGATCACTCCGCCTCGACCACAAAACGCAGACACAGAGCGTGTGTGGAGACAAAGACAAAGACGACATTCAATTCACAGTGAGGAGATGTGAAGGGGAAAATGAGAATAAGAAAAAAAACAAAGCAAAAGACAAAAGATAACATCTTTGTTGGCAAAACCTTAGAAAATGCATATTCACAACGATTAAAAGTCCCTTCACGCTGCAGTGATCTTCCTGTCGGCTTTCAGGTATTTTTACACCTACAAATGTGGTGGATTGAAGAGTTCCCCTCAGGAAAGACTCGACTCGAAAGTACCAAATCGAAGTACTAGACACCTCAGGAAGCCCTAGACAAAGCAAACATTTGTTGCGGTCGGAAACGGCACACATTACGAGAATGCAGAAGAACGAAAAAATGCCCAAATTCACAGAATTCAAAGACTTCACTCGCTAGAGGCGCAAATCTGACAAAGTGACAGGCGCCGGTCAATGCAGAAGAGAAGAGAAATCCCCTCAGTGACTGATCCCAGAGCGCCACACCGAGCAAATAAAAGTCAAAACTCACAAAGAATTAAAGGAGGGAGGGATAAAGGTTATGGCTTGCACTACTTCAATTTCCAATCCACCCTCACATAGCAAAGTGTGGAGAAAACCCCAATTCTACCCAACAAATGGGTGTGTTTTTTAGCCTCTCAATCAAGGCTGAAAACTCGCCTTACGAGACAATACTTTACCAAAGACAAAGCACGTAGCTCTCGACAATAAAAGTGATGGTTGCAGTGGTGGTGGAAGGGGTAATCCAATTACCCCTTCCCCCCCCCTCGCCTACTAAGTAAACAACCTCTCAAGGTCATACAAATAAATGACAACCCCCCAAAATGGGGGAAAAAAATAATAATACCATCTTAAGCGTTAGGGCCTTACTTGATGAATAAGACGGTGCTGCCATGACCTCATCAGACGCCATAGGGGAACAAAGTGACGAATTGCCTACATGTAGATGGTTGTAGAGGTACCACGGAACTGTATTAACCGACATTCTACCTGTGTAGTCCTGTGTAAGGACAGAGAGGTAGACAGGGATGTGTCTCAGTTGGTGCATCTAAAATGACGTCTTTTTAGAGGGACTGGAGCGACAAAAGGCAACTGTGAATCATACAGCACAAAAGTACCAACTATTACACCACTCTTTTGAGTAGCTTCAAATTAAAGAGCCATTAATTAATTCGGCAACACACATCGCCTAAAACTATTCGGTTTTCGTTTCGTTGCATGGCGTTGTTTGAGAGGAGATCGTCTCTAATCACATGGAGCAATTAAAGACTCGTCTCCCAATGCGCGATCAACTCCTGCATGTCTGAGTTTCCTTGTGAGGATAAACTACATAATCGTTGTTTTGGACTAAAAGCAAGTTATATTGTGGAGAGAACTAACGCGACAGCAAAGACGACGGTTCAAAACACTCATGGAGGTTACCGTTCGGGTGGGTGAAGGAGTGAAAATGGGCAAAAATGTCCCATTTGCTAGGCTGGTACCACTCCAATGGAGTCGCGACCTAGTGCAGGCAACTATGAGAACTGGAGAAGCGTTTGCGTAGGGGCCTTCATGGCAGAAAATGTACCTAAACAAAGTGCATGATACCAAAGGACAAGAAAACAATCACCATTCCTACAACCTACAGGCAAACTAGGACGTTTATGCAATTTCTCCTTCAACTCTGGCGTGAACAGATCAGCAGTGAATTACATGGCTAACCATTTCTGGGTCAAAAGACCAGGGATTTTTCTCCGTCTAGCGGGTTGTAATCAGTAGAGGGAAAGGAGACGGTGGTGGGGAAGACGACGTCGTTACAGGTCGACATGGATAAGAAAACCTGGACAGCGCGATTCCTCTTGGGTGCGGAACTGACCGCCATTCTCGGTAGCACTAAAACCGCCCTAAATTTTACAAAAGTCACCTTCTCTAGCCCTTTCGCCGCCCAAGCAAGACATCGCCGACCTCCGCACCCACCTCACCCGCGTCAGCGACAACAAAAGGCTTCAAGTGGAGCTAGACCGACCTGGAAGCCACCTAGATGAATACTACCTTTCTGTTGGAAGAAATGACTGGAGACATGGTCAATGACGAGGTTATAAGGCCATGCAAGTCACTAATGGGTCTTATTAACTACCTTTGTAAAAAGGAAAGCTAAACAAAGCGATGCAGAAGGATTCTTTCCCACTAGCCCACGCAAATTATTCGTCCGACTCCCCGCCCAGGTCACTAAAAAGCGTCAGTGACAGTTACAACGTCCTATTCGAAGCTGCAATCATACCCTTGACAATGATACCACAATGAAATGATTACTTCGGTCAGTGAGCGAATTACTCGGATCTGAGGATACCACAACCTGATAAGACAAAGGCAGAGGAGAATGTGATTATGTTTGAGGATATTTTGAGTGACACAAGGACCGGTAAATTTAAAATCCTCCATCTCTCTTCAACGGCAAGGAATGTGTTGTTCAGGGATGAGGATGCGCCAAACAACCGCATCGCGCGTTTTCCCAACCGAAATACTGAGTCCTCAAAAACATATTCGAGAGCTCGATGCTCAGTGCTAGTAAGAGTCGGTTGAAGAGGTTCCAGTATGGTTGGACCCTTATTTTACACCTTTACAAAACCATCTCCATCTCCAAAATGGCTTATTCGGGAAAGGAGCGGAGTCAGGAAACACCTTCGATTCTACCATTGAGGTGGAAACACACTTTTGATCACCACATGATTCCAATAAAAAGGAATAAAGCAAAATCGAAGCGTTTTCTGCCACACTGACCGATTTAACGAAGTGGAATCTTCGTGCGCCTTGTTCACGATGTTAGTTGGGACCGCCCTCGAAAGCGGCCCCATCAAAGGGCAAAAAGGTAGGGAGAAATATATCACGATCCTAGAAATTGACCAACGGTGGCAAAAAAGACTCATTTTTAACCCAAATTTTGTTTTTTCATAGGCATATATGAAGCGTTAGCCCTCAACATTGAAGAGCATCTTGCCAAGATTGCACCACGTCTCCGTATGTCTAAACGCAACTCCACGACTGAGGGCGAAGGCTGTACAAACGGGCTGAAGGTGAGTCAGGTTAAAATTACTCATGACCCTTTGGCCCACCATCAACACAGACGACTGTGAAACCTCCAATTCACGCCACACAACCTTCGTGAGTTTTAAGCACGTTTTAATTACCCACGACTTTTCTAATGACAACCTCAGCCACCAGCAGCCTAACAGCCTCCCCTTACCCCCCCTATACGAGGTGAAAACTCAACCCCCTCTCTCTTCCACGCTAGAGCGTCAAAGAATCTTCGCCTGAAGGCTTTTCAGAGGTTTAAGATGTGTGTGTGTGTGCTAAAGAAATTCAAGGCGTGTGGTTTCTCAAACAATTCTTACCATGTGTTGATCAAATTGACAAGAGGGTATCAACAGGACGGAAGTGGCCTGCACTGCCACCTCCAACTGTGAACAGGGAAATTAACTCTGGAACACTTGACAACGCTCACAGAAGGCGTATTGTGGTAAGCCATCCGATCAGATTACATGCTGAACAATACACCTGCGCAAAGTGAATCTGGTGCCGAGATTTGGATAAAACTTGGTTTCGAGGGCTCCACTAACCCATGGCATGACACAGCGCGAGTATATTCAAATGCTTTCATGTTTGGTGACTACTGATCACACTGATCTGCCACTTGTCGTGGGCTCCAGCATAGCAGTCTGCAGAACTATTTAGTTGATTCGCTCCTACCCCATAAGAAACAGCATCATTCATAGTTTCCTGTGCCTTCAGAGCCAATTTCTTTTGAGATCCTCAGCTTCGAAGTAATGGCACCAAGGATTAAGTAATTCACATCCTAAATGCCAGAAACACACTGAGCTGTACTGACGAGACACAAAATCCACGAAATTACTGACTGAACTTTGCAACTAGGGTCGGCTTCGTCACTCTCTCTACCGGTGTCTGGAGTAGCACCGGTTCACCTCGCTGTCCGCCTACACAAGTTACAAGTACGGGCTTTTGGTAAGGTCGCATCACTGTTTCAATGATTGTCTTAAATGTCGATTGTAGGCTGAGTATAAAGAATAAGCCATTGCAAGACGGAATCACGATTTCGGTGGCAAAACACCAATGAAATGGAGGCAGTAAAACATTTGCCTTCTCGGATTCTCGAACAAGATTTCGGCTTTAGCGCCCCTGTTTTGTGGGGCGAAAACATGTGAACCTCTTGAAAACTTGGCACTTGCAATCATAAAGCACATTCACTGGTTTTCTGAACTTTTGAAGAAGTATTGCTCCTTTTGGTGTAACATGGATTGGAGCCTGTGGCACATGAAGCATGAAAATGTAAAAAAAAAAAACGCAAAACCAAAATGAAATGAAAACAGATGGCAATTATTTGATGGATCCGCATGGAGTAGAATGTCCGGCTGAGGCTATTCCGATATTACTAATGAAACATTCGTTGAACTTCAAAAAACCTGCCTATGAAGGTTTTGTGTTTGCACTGAATGACACATCTAGACATTCAGGCTGGCGCATTATGCCTCTCAATTCTCCTAGGCTGTTTGGATAGAGATTCCGGGGCTAGAGAAGCAATTGACTGCGAGTGCTAGAGGAGCCTAGGCCAAAGCAGTATAACTTTGAGGACAATCAAACGACTTCAAGTCCTGTAATTCACCACCTGCACTCTACAGCCTTTGGTTGCATTACTCACTGGGAGGACAAAACGTAACGAAGCTGGGTATTTGTGTGGACGCGTTCATGGTCAAGGAGGGGTGCGAGTGTACGTGTGTGCCCCCTCGCGCTTCGTCACACATTTGATTAAGTGAAAATAATATCGCATGACTAGCCCACTCAGCCTACTTTCTCGCGCTTTGTTGTCATTTCAACTGTGCCAACAACGGAGGCAAGATGGTCGCATCAACAGAGAGATTTAATGATAGAGCCAGAGAAACTGAAGGGCTCAAAAATGGACTACCGTGAGTCATTAAAACTTGTTCTATTTAAAGTTACAGTACCAAAAAAGTAACAAGCGCAACCACCCTCAGACTACGACTAGGAGTTGCGTCAAATTCAACCGATCTGCTGCAAATAGGCATCATACACTGATGAGGAACACATGTCACGTAAATACGATGCTGGCTGCAGATATGCTAGTTAATCTTTCAGCCGTTAATAAAATGCAAATGGTACTGCTTAAAAGTCAAACCCTACAAAAATCCACAGCTTCTGGTGGATCTTACTGCGTTTTGTTAGTGAAAAGAGGAGGAGAATGGACACGTAGACAAAAAGAGCTAAGACCATCAAAGCAGTCTTTGTCAATGGGGAATTCAGCAATAACGCATGTGCGAGTGATGAGGGAAAACGATTACATACACAATTTTCCGTCACCCGTAAGCCTACCATTCACACTACTACCCTACCGTGGAGGCACGAATTGACAAAGGATTGCGCATCTGCGTTGACGAGTGTGGGATATTGATTAGCAAAGAACAATGTAAAGGAGATAGAACGTACTGTGAGATCCGAAACGTGACTTCTTAAGTGGGGAGAAGGGGGTGGAGATGGCGAAGATAAGCCACTGTAGTCGGATGAAGGTGGTGACCTGTGGAAGAAACGTGAGCATTTTGGGGAAGTAGTTGTGAATTGTACATGCGTTCGATGCAACTTACTCAAATGTATTTGGAATGATTGCGGGCACCACATTGCCGTTCGCATCAACATCAAAAGAAACATGGAGGAATTTGTGATTGGTTACATTCTTGTTAGTTGCTAAAACATTAAAAATGTATGGAAATAGCATCTGGAAGATTGTGAAGCTAAATCACAGCGACAGCAAACTCTCACAGAGTAAAAAAAACAATTCAGACAGTTCATGCCAAAATATAAAAAAAGGATATACACAGTTAACGAAGAGCATCCAACTAAGGAAAATATTGACTGGTCCAATAGCGTAGAAGTAAAGAGTTCATCAGATGAACTATGAAACGGAATTAAGCATTCATCAAATCTTGCTTTAAAATAAAACTGATGGCAAATGCAGATTTAAAAAACGAAAGTCATGCCAAGAAAGTTTGCCGAAAAAAGAGAATTCCTGATTGAATTTAGAAAGAAACAAAGTTCGTGGCATGCGAAAAAGGCAAACAATACAGCCGAGTGCACGAAAGTCAGACGCAAAAAATTTTGAAGCAAATCGCAAGGACTGGTGATACACTTTGACTGAGTGGAAAAGTGCCTAGAAAATAGTGAGAGCGAAATCAAACATATGCAGGTAAATTTGCATCCAAGAGCCATACAAGCATATAGCTGTTAAAAGTCAATCAAAAACCCGGTATTACAATGATAGACTAGCAAAATGAAATAGAACATACACTCATCAGGACCTGGAGAGGTTTGAATCCATTCGTTGTACCTGCGTACTTGTTCCTACATTTTTACAGGTAAGGAGCAATAACGACAACCCACTTGGCGCATAGAGCAGAAAAGAACCTGTTTTTGTTCCTCCGAAAGCTCATTTAAGAGCTCGGGCTCAATGTACATGTCTTTTAAAATTTGAGCTAGCATTCTCTTTCAAAATAATAAACCCATAGCTTCACACCCCTTCATAAGACCGCGGCGACCCTGACAAACGACGAATCATATATTAAGACGAAGCAGTTAGTCTAAAAGTTAATCCCCTTATTCATGATGCTTCACTACGACACCAAATTTGCAAATTCATCTTAAGGAAGTTACAACTCTAATAGCATTGGCCAATAAATATTCGAAAAATTACACTGATTACATCACGCCCTGCAATACTTCAACAACGCATACGAATTAAATGCTAAAGCTTTGCATTAAAGCTGAATTCTATAGCCCTTTAGATAGCTTGAGTAGGTTAACACACTGCATAACAAGATGATGTAGGCCCGGATATTTCATTGAGGACCTACTTTATTGCGTAAAGCTTCAATTGTTTGTGTATCAATTGACTATCCCGCCAGAGCAGGGTACGCTGTCTTCTGAAACAAGCCAGTAGCCCTAAGACGCATTTTATGGTCAAGTTCAGCAGCTTCTTCTGTCTTCATAGAAGTATCGGTTCGAAACTTAATGGTCCCAACTTCGTGTAGGAAAGTCAATAACAAATCGTAAAATTACGCGAGCTGGAAATGTACTGCGCTAGGACATATTCTACATAGACAAAACAGGCATAGCAACTGACATGGTCACACCTGACAAATAGTTCCTTCTTATCTCTATGTTTTTCGATTTCAGCCGCATCAAGTGAGAAGGCACAGCCAACGCAGCAACTCATATGCTGTGTATAGATGCACTGTAATGCAACTTTAAAAGAGCTTAGGGCATAAGGTGCTTTTCTAGTTGATGCAAGTACGAAGTGAAATTGAATTTGTTACTAATGCTATGTGTGGCGTCTGGAGACTCATTTGAAGGCAAAATATACATTCAATAGACAGAGAGAATGGAGCTGCTGCCATGGCCCGGAGGCCAGCCAACGCAACAAGAGCAATATAACCACACCTGTGTCCGAGACCGATACCGACATTCCAAAAGAAAAGTATAACTCAACGAATTAATCAATGGTACTAATTGGGCTAGTTACTTAAATCTCATGTGGTTCAAGAACCTATTCGCGTACTGATCGTTGTAACTTTACCAGGAGAGCTGGCCTACACGCTACATTAGTAGCTCCAATCCCTTATTTTTTAGATATATGCAGTCTACTGGAGACTAATGCAATACTTTATTTGCTATGACCGCCGGTTTCGGTTTGGAAGGTAGCGTCCAGAGGCTCCCTTGAAGTCAAAAGAAGGAAAAATACCATGGAAAAATCTATATGTATATATTCAACAGAGAGATTTGAATAAGCTGATGCCATGGCTTGGAGGCTAACCTACGCAGCTAAAGCAATATGGCCACCTGTAGTTCAAACAAACAAGACATTACATTGGCCTCACAGAGGTGGTTATAGTGCCCTAACTGCGTGGGCTGGCCTTCGGGCCGTGCAAACTGCTCTATTCCCCCTGCCTGTTGAATACATATATTCTATTCTGGTATTTTGCCTTCAATGGACTTCAAGGGAGTCTCAAAAAGCTACAATAATGCTTTTACGCCTCTAAAGGGCAGTCTCAGGGTGCTGCAGGTAGCTCTGTTACTAGCAAATTAATTTTAGGACACAAGAAGAACGCATAAAAACGACTAAGAAATCTGATGCGATAGCAAAAGATGGCAATTTGATTCTCTGCAACATTTTCTATTATTAGGTTTTATTCGGCATGGAGTGAAAAAACATAAATTACAATCTAAAAAACTTTCACTATTCCAATGAGTTTAATGAGTATTTTCCCACCACAGACCATTAATAATTTGGCAAGTAAATTTCAACATAAGAACCGGTGATTTATGAACATGGACAACGAACTCGACTGAGAAATACTTGCAGGCTAATTTAATTAAGCAAAAATGCTGTGGCCGCTAAATAACATTGTAGAGGGTTCACCCTCTTCCCTCGTTCCATCCTTGCTATTAGAAGTCTAAACACGCTTCAACATCCTTATCATGGGTAAAAGAGAGAGTGCAGAGGGATCATGTAGAAGAGTTCAGGACGAGGATATGTCGCTCTCTTCGGGGTCACCACGGCGCTCCGCAACCAGGTTCAAATTGTCGATCCGCCTCTAACCTACAAAGCACATTTAAAAAACAGAGGTATTGCAAACAATTGAGCATTTCTAAATGGAACTTTAGTATACTTATGATTTTGAGGCGCCGTCGAACTCTAGTGGAACCCTATGAATTAAAGCAGTACTGATTATCAACAACATTGGCAGCTAAATAGGCTGCACATTAATAAAAGCGAGATAAATGCATTTAAGTCGTTGCTTAGCATAATTTGATGGGTTTTGGGTTTCGAATTCGAGCCGAGATCAAACGTTAATCATCAACTGAACACATTAAGCCTCTCACCATTCCGCACCTTCTTTCTTAAGATTTGCATCTCTTTAAGAGGAGGTTAATTCACATTATCGCCGAATTTATTTCAAGTTTGATTCGACATTAGTCACTAATGTCACTAGATGGTCAGTTGTGTGAAGGTCACAATTGTTTGCGGCTTTTGAGTATTAGAAGTGTTCGCATTTGCAGGTAAATTGATTTTGTGTGCTTTTGAAAAAACGGTTGCAATGCATTCGTTATATCAAGTTATGAATTCATGGTATTTCTTGACATGATTTTGATGACTGATTCCTATCTGCATAATGTCGAGTATTTCTCTTAATAGTGATATGGACTGCAATGTAGCCTGTTCTTAATTTTGAGGCCTTTATTGTCAGTTTCCTAAGACTTGTTTGATCTTGATTTGAGGTCAGTTGCGTATTTTGTGCATTGTAAATCGAGTTTCTGGCTTTAAGTGCCCGATGATCGTTGTGCAGAAAATATTCCTTGCGGCCCTGACTAATTTTTCATGAAACACACGATCCAATGCAGAGATTCATTCCTGTGGGTGTCAAATTCTACCTCTTACGACGCTTATCAGTGCCGACCCTATTCGAAATTGTGCGTTTGTGGTGCGTGCTCCTTTTGTGGTGCACAAGAACCCAAGTAACTTCGTCGCACAGTGGATTCCACTACTAAACATACAACAGAACACGTGAAAGCCCCATAATTCTAATGTTATATAGTAATTGATATTTAGGACAAAGTACAAATACTGACCTGTTTAAGGCTAGAGCTTCAGGAGATAAAGACTCCCAGGGCTTAAAGTTTTTACGAGGTGTTTAGATAATCTGTTTGGGGTCGGAGCAAGTTTTGTTAATACCATGTGCAAAAATCAGGTCAGATTGTTGTCTGCCTTAGAGTCTACCTAGCTTAAGGTCATAATTTGAATATTTATGCGCCATTGGAACTAAAAAGCGAGTTAAATATCTACGAAACGCTACTTTTGACGATCAAGGAAATGCTGGCCTTTGGAGTAAATAAATATCAGGTTCAAGAGGTTGGGTCCTACTGTTGCTTGCCTTGCGGCCTACTCATCCAAAGAAAACCACTGAACCTTTAAAGTTTAACCACCTGCAAGGAGTATTTCTTTACGCGATATCTGCACAGAGCTCAGGGGAAAGGAAGAAAGCAGTTGTTAATCCTCGCCTACTTCGAAGGCTTTTATTTCAAAAAAAGTTTTGAGTACGAATTACGTGCGTGGGGTGCGATTGCAACTCAAGAGGCAAGCTTTAGATGATATCTCAAGCAAATAAAACTACCTCATACTGCTTACGTGATTTGCCAGGATGAGGTGGAGGTGAAAGAAAAAGGCGAGGTGGAGAAATACAGTTATTGACCTTTTCTGATTTGGGAAATTCTTGACTGTGTGGAGGATGAGTTTCGCGATTTTTTGGTAAACAAGATCTCTTGTGTGCTGCCTCTGGATATTAATGGGAAAAAAGGGGCGATGAGAACATTAAATCATTATGTGACAGTTTTAAATTTCTAAGGAAAAGGATTGATTAGACCACTATTTGTCGCTTCTCCAGATCCCTTTACAAAGGCGGCTTTTTGAGCAAAGAAGCAGCGCTTCGAAGGGCTCATGCGGAAAATTTTGGCACTCCTGTCACATGGCGATGCGGAGCTGGGTCCGGCCCACGTTCCGGTCGCCGGCAGTGCTGGTGGCGGAAGTGGTGCTGGCAGTGGCAGTTCGGTTGGTCTTCTGCCAGGCAAACAGGTCGCCATTGACAATCAACGCTTCGTTGTCGACTCCATCATTGCTGAGGGTATGTGTCTCCCTCTTTTGTCTCCGTTTGTGGTGATTTTTGCTTTCTTCACGCAAGCAAACTTAAAGCATGGCAGATTAGCATTAAATCATACCAAGAGTACGTGCTCTCTCTCTGTGTCTCAGTTTCGACCCTATTTTTGCACGGGATTCAAGAGGTAATGAACTAACCCGATCTGTATCTCTCATTTTTATTTCCAAATCTCATTCTTAATGAACTTCTTATTCGAAATTATTGGTCGTTTCGTCCTGCATACTAAGTCTTTTTTTTCCCATAAACCAATGCTGCATTTATGTTTGCCCCCAGTGGAGTTGTACTTCGGCGTGCAGCCTCATTAATTTTTTTCTAATCTTAGCAACCATTAGGAGCTTTGTGAGTCTTTCTAGGTCAGCCACTTTTACTTTTGATGTCCTCCAATTTCGTCTTATTCGCGCAGCTTTCCGTATCCACATTCACTCATTTCATTCATGAAGTTCTTTTTGGGTGATGAACCTGTTTTTAAAATCGGCAGGAATGTGTAATCTCCTTCGATGAAGTGCTTCTTTTTAATGCATCCGTTTTGGCTCTATGGTTTTCTTCTGGAGTAACCGTTAAGTTTTTTTGCCTGTTGTGTCAAACTTTCTGTCCTTATTATTCATTACCTTGTATCACAGTTGGTTTATTTGTTTTTCTCTTCCTCCAACTAACCCATCTCAGAAAGTTGTACGACTATTTGCCAAAGAGTCGCCTTTTTGTGAGGTTCTGTTTAGTCCTGCACTTCTCCATCGAAATTCTCTCCTTTTTTGCTCTCCTTTCGTTCTCGCTGTTGTTGACAGAGTCTCGTGAGCCTGCAAATGGACAGGGGAAACCAGTTTCCATTACTTTACTGGTGTATTATTAGCTTTTAATTCTTTCCTTCAGCTGTTTTTTCAGAAGTTATTTTTCCAAATCAAATTTGTGGTGTCTTAATTTTCTCCCCGCTTAGCTCAGCTCTTTGGGATCTTTTATTAGTAATCGCACCAACTCCACCCTGGAAACAAATCCTAGTTGTCGGATTTTATCAGTGAGAAGGGCTTCGCTGTTGGCGGTGAAATTTTATGCGAAGGCTGTGATTAGAATCTCCCAAAGAGCTCTTCCGTTTGAGGTTTATGAAGTCAACCAACAGTCTTTTTCTCGTCTGGATATATTGTTATAATCTAACAGCCCAACGGGGCTACTGTTTACCTCTTCTGGTTGTCCCATTCAGCGCTCGAATTTGCCACCTACCTTTACTCTTAAAGCTATTCCTGAGCTTCTGATTGCTGCTGACAAAACTACTGTCCAAAATGATGACCATCTTCCGGTTTTCTCTCCAATTTGGATAGTCTTGTCACTCACCAGTTTCCCTGCCTAGTAGAAATGGCGACGTCTTGGGGAAATCGCTTCTTATTTTCTGACGTTTTTTAAGGCATGATTATTTCCCTCGATCCTAATTTCTCAAATTGTCCTCATTAATCCTCCAACTTCAGCCTACCAATCACCGAGAAACTTTGCTTCTCAGAGCCGACAAAAATTTTTCTTGGCAGGAATACGAGGACCTCGTGGAGACCTCCTCGCCTTTGAGGCTTTTGACAGCGTGCAGAAGGATCAGGTAGGGGAGGGGCACTAACAGACATGGTTCGGACACCATACCGTCCAGCAGAGGTACAAAGGTGGAGCTTTAAGTGTCCGCAAAATCACAACGAAGACTTTAACAAATAATCAAAGTGTCACAGTACCAAAGGTCACGCGCCTCGTTCCATCTACCGATTCCTTTTGCGTGGATCTGCTTCAGGAGAGGCGTTTATTTTCATGTTCCGGCCATTTAGTTAAACCGGTTCTGCCTCTTGAATTGCTCCAATGTAGCTCTGCCTTGACTCTCGAAATCAGCTTCAAATTTTCATTTTTTGAGGCTACAAACTAGTGCCTCTTCTCGCTAGTACATACAACACTTCCGTCGAGGACCTTTTTGCCAGTTCTTTGTGTTAATGGGATTTTTTTAAGGTAAAAAATATTACCCAAGTAAAGAGCCCTTGCGCTTTGTAATCCTTTGGGCTTGCATGCCACTTTTGTATGCCACAGTGCCTCTCCTCTCCCCTCCTTTATTTTTATCCCGTGGTCTCTTGAAACACTCTCATTTGATACCCTCTTCTCCCTTTGGCCAATCGCTAATTTGAGGATTCCATAACCACTTAAGGATACGTGTTGCTGAAATGAGCATTACTTGAGAAGAGGGTTCAATTCTCATCACGGTGTCGGTCTCCACCGCGATTATGCTGTTGGCTTACTGGAGAATGCACTCAGGTCCATCTTGGGCAGATAATCTTGAAATGCCTTCACATCGTTTTGCTTTACCCGTTCTGCTCTAACAAACTCTTAAAAGGAGTCTTAAAAAGCGCATTGTTTTTGAGTCGGCATTGGGTGGGGGACCATTCAGATGATGGAACTTGGGTTGCCGGCCTGTCGTCTAGTTTCTCCCCCCCTCATAACTGACTACGCTCCCAACACAAAAACATACCCGCGAAACTCACTCTATGGGATGTTTTGTGTCAAGGGACAAACAAACAAACAAGCTTGTCCTAACCACACCTCTTTCTGTCACGCATTTTATTCGTTGACTATCCCAGTGTTTCTTTGAGTCGCGATAGTGAGATTGTCAAATGCCGAGACAAGACGATAAACACGCAGAGCTGGGGGGCGGAGAGGGAGGAAATTTTGTTGGGAGGTAGGTGGGTGCGGGATGAGGATCTTTCCTCCCTCCTATTATGCAAATCACTTCTTGTCACGAGTGAATCTCGTGGCGTTATGAAGACTTATATTGTTGTGTCTGTTTCTGGACGAAAAGTAGAGATGTTAGACATAATTTTTGTTTGGTCCTCAACAAGTGGAAGCTTCTGTCTGCAGTTCGCCAGACATCCTTCAGTGGATGATGAAGTGGTAGGCGTCTTGGAAGTGTAGGGGTGTAGGAGCGTAATGTGACGTAGTGGATCGGTGTGATGACTACCAACGAAGCGCTTTTGAGCTAAAGCAAAAGAGCCAGTAAACAGCGTAGAAGGGACATATTTTACAAGGTGTGTGAAGGGAGTGTGTAAAATGCCAAATTGTGGCCGAGTACGAAGCCTTGCGGCTGAGACTGATTTGTCTAACCTCCACCGCGACTTTTCCTTTCCGACCAATGTGATGTAGGCGTGAAGTGGATGCTCTTAACGCGTTGATGCCGAGGTCCTACGAGCAGTGCCAGTTACCACGTGCTCTTTGACGATGAAAAATGGAGACCTTCCCTCCTTAATGTGATGCATCTGCCTTTGAGTGATTTATCACCCACATCACATTGTTCAGATCAGTTTGAAGCTCTTCACTCTGCTGACGCACCTCTTCTGATAATTCATCGTCACGGCGTTTAAGTCAATGACTGACTTCCTTTCACCCTCAAAGTCCGTCTTTACCTTGGGGTTTTTTATTGCTGATTTAAATTTCGTCTAGCACAACTGCTTTTGAGGTCTCCAGTGTTATTTACGTGCTTTCTCACCCAAAGATCGTCATTTCTCATTCCACTTGATGGTTTTATATCTGAAAATGCATTTTATTAAGGCGCTCTTAGTCTTGAGGCACCTAGTTAGACCATTTCGGTGCCACTTAGTACACTTTCACATTATCGTTGAAGAAGAGCAGCTTCCCTCCTTGAGAATCACTTTGTCGATCGAGGCCGTTAACGTGTAGGAGGGCTGCATCTCATTCCACTTGCAGAGGTTTGTTTCATTTTTCCCTTTTCAAGGCGGTTTCGGAATAGTCTACCGAGTTCACTCCCCGGATGGACGTCAGTTTGCTCTGAAACGCACCCTAGTTAACAACGAGGTCGATTTGGCCAACATGAAACGAGAAATCACTATCGTGGTGGGTCTCTTACTCTCCCACTTTTATTATCCCCTTTCTTGTTTTTCCCATCGACGCCTCTCGCTACGAGCTGCGTTGCCTTTTAGAGCTCCTTGTCACACAAGAACATAATCAACTACGTGGCGTCCAAAGTGACTGAGAGGGAGTCGGAAATTTATGAAATCCTTCTCCTTACTACCTACTATCCTGGTGAGTCTATCGCCTTTAGATTCACTCCCCGCCTTCGGCTAGTAAATGTCCGGTCTCGAAAGTGGTCTGTTTTCGGGTGCATGACGACTCTTAAACTCATGTTGTGGAGCCCATTCACCTCAGATTTAATCGTCCGTCTCAACTCCAAACTTTAAGCTACATAAAAGGCTAGTGAAAGGGATTTTTTACAAATTATTGAATGATTGTCGGACCCCCGTTGTAGGGAGGTGTCCAGCCTCTGTTCAGCGTTTCCCGTATTCCATCCCAGTCAGTCTCGTTCACTTGATTCGGCGATTTAGTGAATATCATAGTGTACAACATTTACTGATTCGATTTGAGAGATGGAAGGAAATAAGAACTACAGGATGACCTTTAAACTTTGCATTCACTCTTTTGGGCACGCTGAGCCAGCAAATGAATGTTTGTTTGTCACTCATCGCTGGTTTTTTTTTAAATCTCGGCGTATAAAAACAAACTTTTTTTACTGGACACGATGATTTGCCAACGAATGTCTAACACTGTGCATTGCCTAACAGAGCAGTATCACGTAGAGGGTATGTTGAAACATGAAGCTCTACTGTCATTACCAACGCGACTGAAGTGACATTTGAATGCTATTTCAACACCATAGTTAGTCGGACGGGTTTGACTTCCGGTAGCTCAAATTGAGCTTCACTATAAATCAGAGTAAAAGTAAGTTCAAACGCGATTATGCGGGCCAAGTACTCAACGAAAGGAAATAAATTGTTGAAATTTATTCAGAGGCCACAAACGAGTGAAGTTTAAAACCGAACACAATCTGTTGGACCGTGAAGATTTGCTTCGCTTGATACGTCAACCTCTGCCTTTGAAGTGATGGGGAAAAGCTAGAGGCACAAGAAGGGAAAGGGAGAGGAGGAAGCGTAGGGGTGGGGCAGCATATCACCCAATCAAAAGTATGCTCACCCGAGATACTATTCGCTACACATATTTGAAGTAAATATTATTTCATGCCAACCGAGTGTGTAAAGGAGCGTCAAGGATAGCGAAAAGTGATCAAATTGCAAACAGCGACTTCTTTCAGTTTCCTGCAAATTAAACGTGGGCGGATTTTTTACAACCTTGTTCTTTCGGTTGCATTAGAGGAGGTGTGGACACAGTTGGTCGCATCCCATCTCATCTCATCTCGTTGCTATCAGCCCAATTCTCCTCTACGTAGCCACCATCCACCAACCAGAGACGAACTCTCCCAATTGCTTAGTCGAAGTGAAGCTCCCCAACAAAGTCTGTGTGTCCACTGACCCGCCAAATTCACTTTGTTCGTTGGCAAGTCACTTTGAGGCGTCTAGTTCTACCGTGTTCTGCCCTCCCCTTCCCACCACCACGTCATGGCTGTATGGGTCCTCGTGTGGCCATTACATGCAAACAACGCAATTGCCACAGCGCAACGTTGGCTATACTGGGAATGTATAAAAGACTTGGCGATACTCCCATCGAGGCAGTAATTGGTTATTTGGACGAAGAGCCTTGATGTGGATGGTGATTGGGTCGTGTATCTTGACATGTTTTGGACAAAACACACAAGCCAGCTTTGCATTCCAGGTGTGTGATTCGCGAGCATCCCATCCGATTGTTCAAGGCACCGTTCTCGAATGTGGCGCAGTTGAAAGCGGCCGAACCCGAAGTGCTTAAGTTCTATGGAGCAGGTTTCACAACTAAGGCACAAAGTACCTCACCTTGTTTACGCACTGGCGTTGTTCTTAACTGCCTCTTCTCACGTCTTCCGCACGACTCCTTTGAGTCATCCAAAGCCGCTTTAAGAACAGGCAAAGTGCTAATTTGCACGCAAGTGATGAAAGCGGAAGGAGGATGATTTTCCGACCGCAGCTGAACTTCAGTGGACTGGGCGATTTTTCTTGTGAATCGGCGGTGGATTAAAGCGCCACGAAGGGGACTGGGCGCCTTGGCAATTAGTCAGTCTGTGCGCTCAAGCTACCAACGTCAACCGATTGTACGCAATTTTGTGAGCCAGTGCTTCTTGGGCGCTTACTAATAGCTTTCGGCGAAGGGATAAATGAAGTTAGGCCTAATTATTATTATTCCCGCCGTCCTTGTAGCATTTTTTTTCATCGTTTCTCTTCCAGTTGCTGAGTACTTCCCGCTTTACTCTTCCAGGAACAGACTGTACTACCAGGCATTAATTTGTCCGGATGCGATTGAAATTGTGCGAGCGAGTCGAACGCTGATGTTAAGTGAGATATTATCTTGTTTCTGCGCGTTGTCTATGAATGTTGCCGTGACCTAACATCCCACCATCCCAATACTTTGCTAAATGACAGTAGTTTTACATTTTGAGGTCAAGCTTTACGGACATCTCCTAATGGGAAGCCTTCTCGGAGGCATCACCTCTCTAGCATGAGTAACCGGGTAGATGGGTAGAAAGGCGGAGAGCCACCAAAACTGCCTTATATTACCTTACTCTGGTCTTTGAAGTGCGTTTGAATAACGTCGGCAGGACTGTCTGTCTGGTAGTGTGACTCAGTGCCTGTCGGGTCTGTGGTCTGAGGGGTGTCGAAATTTGGTCCTTCGGCTTAATTATTGTCCGGAGCTTGAAGTGCTAACCCTTGCAGTGCGTCATTAAATGATGGTCGTCTTGCAATTGCTCATGAATAATGTCTTGACGAGGTCGCTAAGTGCTTTCTAGGAGCAGATGCGGCTAATCCACAGCAGTATCGGGAGTGACTAATCAGACGCTCGGTCAACAAGCCTCCAAACTCGTCTTAATCCTGAAGGAGTAGATTTCAGTCGAAGGGAAGTGAACACTTTCTCACTTTCTCATTCCACGAGGTTCTGTTTGTTTTTTTCTGCTGTTGATGCTGTAATTACCACCCAAATCACCAATTCAGCTTGTTAAATGTCAGGCTGACAAGTAGGGTTTTAAAGTTGACATTTCTTAGAGTCAAGCTAACCGTTAAGGGCTATTATTAGGTTTTTATAAGGCAAATCAACTGACTGGAGAGAGTTTTTTATTAAAGACACTTCGCTGAAGTTGGAAACACTACTAGCCATGTGTAATTCTTTCCCATTGGGAAAACTACTTGGAACTTTTACCACTTTTCCTCTGGTGTCGACTGATTGTAAGCAGTTCCATTCACTATGTTTGATTCTTCCTCGTGCTGCGAAGTCGGAACCTTCCCTCCCTAGCATGATGCATCCACCTTTGAGTTACCTAGCACCATAATCGGGTAGTTGCAATTATTTCACGGCTGTGACCTTTTTGACATGCTGTTGCCTGTACCTCCTCCGCCTAAGCAGAAGTGTGAACCAAAAATGATCGACTTGTACCCATCCGCCTCGCCTGACATTTTGTGGAGTGAGGAAGTAGCTGGAGAAGCAGGCGACGGCACACGCAGTAAGGGAGCGCGTTTCGACTGAAGCGTCTGCTTACTCGTGTATGCACATAAACAATTCCCACAAACTACAGGCTGTTTTGGCTAGCTTTGCCGAAAACCAGACAAAAATTGTTTGCTTGTCTGGTACCATGTCTAATTCACTAAACTCCGATGTAAATATCGCTGTTATTTGACAAGGACACATCAAAACAGATGGAATCTAGGTCATTCAGCCAAAACAATTGAGCCTTGCCGCCATGTGGTGGAGCGAAGTCCGTTTTGCAAATGTTTTCACCTTTAAAGCATCAGGAAGTTCCGATGCCCTCAATTGCTGGGTAGTCTGAAGAAGTCAAGACTTCCAGCATTCAGTTGGGTTTGAATCGTCTCTTGGAAAAAATTGTAAACTGAGGTTATGAGTACAGTCGCCAACGACTTCCGATGTTGAAGCTCCAAAATTCACTAACGTCATCTATCCTTGATGCCAACAAGTCACAACCATTCCTCAATGGATAGATGGTGATACCTTCTCACCTGTTTCCGCTTCTCATCGTTTTTTTTTTCTCCAGGTTCCGTATCCCAAGTCCTGGCAGACCGTCAACAGAAGGGCCTCCGATTTCTGGAGGTGGAGGTTCTTCGAATCCTCACTGACGTCTGCGAAGCCGTCTCTCGGCTGCATCACTGCGAAACTCCGATCATCCACCGCGATCTCAAGGTGGGCGACTTGAAACCCACAAACCTACGCATTTTCCCTTCCACTACTTGAGATAGTGAATTCAGGAAAAATGAATATTTCCAACTGATTCATTAAATCAATATGTGGAACCCGTTTGATCAGGTTCCGAGATCTCTTCCGTGATGTATTCCTGCGGATTCAGCCATCTATATCCAGTGAAGTTGGAATTGTTGTGCTCTTGGTGCAGGCATCAAGTTAATGCCACTAATATTATCATTCAAATTCGCCTTGGATATGAGGTGGAAGATGTACTCTTCAAAATTTCTTTTCATATCCAATCCTTCACTATGATTGGCTGAGGAACTCTTGACCCCCCAATAACCTGTCTTCTTTTGCTCCTCCTCCTCCTCCTAGATTGAAAATCTACTCATTGACAGTCGTAGGAATGTTGTTCTCTGTGACTTTGGCAGTGCTACCTCACGCATTCTGCATCCGGCAAAGCATGGAACTCTTCGTTGTCAGGAGGAGATTGAAAAGTGAGTGCATTATCCTTTCCCAGATCACTTGACTAAATCCGATGAAGAAGTGCGAATCTAGGTTTGTCAAGGCAACGACAATCCTCAAGAAGTCATTTATTTTCTATCTCATCAGAAGACAAGGCCTTTTTGCGACTTAGAAGTTAAGGGGAGTCAAAGGGTGAATGAGTGCGTGGTTTTCACTTAGTCTTCTTTTTGAATGCTCCCTCAGGTCTACCCATTATTCCTACATCTCTCTTCTAAATTTTTTACCCTTTCACAATCTCTATGGCTTATATCCAGCCAAAATATGATCTTAAGGAACTCGGTTGTACTTTGATATGCTTCTTGCATTCAGGCATTTCCTTGTGCATTTGTTGTGGTCAGATCAAATAAAGGTCTTACTCGGTGGCAACCAGTCGAATAAGTCTGTTTTTCATAAAGATAAAAGAGCTTTTTTGAGCACCGAGAGTCAATATTAATATCTACCTCTGTCTGTTTGTTGTTGAAAGTTCGTTTCAACGAGTAAACATGTCAGCACACGAGAAGAGCAGGTGACTAGTCCTTAGAGCGGCTGTTAGCTGTAATTAAAACTTGAAAAAAAGAACGCGAAACCTGTGCGCTTGCCTGCCAGCCCTTATTCTTGTCAGTCAAGATGTTTCTTGAACGTCAAGTTTGTCTATTGGTTGCCTTTTCACCGATGCCTCGGATGTACTCCGTGCTCCAACAGGCTCTGAGCGGCCTCTATGTTCGGATAAAAGACCTGATGGAGGCGCTTAAGGCCTTCCCTGGATAGATTTGTTGCTCCGCATTCCAACAGCCGTCTTCAAAGTGATCTCTATGGATGGTTATGAGATGTTCGGTTATGAATAGAACCTACTTCTAGACGAGCAGAGAAGTTGGCGGACTGTTAACAGCACTGATATGGATAGAGAGCACCACGCCACCACCTCCCATGCCACTGGGGCGAAAGGGCCGGATACGGACCCACAACAGCTACCATGGACTATGTTTGAGTATCCAGAGCCATTGTTCATCTGACTATTACAATGGAGATTCACCGCCCGTAATACGGTGTTTGTCCCGAGCCCGAGGACAAAGTAAATCTCTACAACCTGCGAAAGTTTTCGCCGATAAAAATCTACATTTAGCCGCTGACAAGGTATCTTTTCTGTTCACTCATTTCAATAAAACTCATCTAATCCACTTAAAACTACTTTTTGGTCCACCTAGTTATCATTAATGGAGAGCACGTCGTCACATATGTGTGACGGTGGTTACCTTTGATAAAAAAAAGTCTCACCGTTGGATTGAATTTTGGTCCAGCTCCAATCGGTCAAAAGACCCTTTTATGAATCAAACTGCATTTTTTTGAGGGATAAATTAACTCTCGAAATTGCATTAAAGTCTTAAATAGCAGTTACCATTAAAGCCCAAAAGGCGTGTCTCCATACACCCTCCATATGGTTGTAGGTTGTTCTAATGATTAACCCCTGCAATAGACATAAATTTATTGCAGCATCATTGCGTCACATTTCCATATTTATGACTTAACACGAAAGATATTAATCAAACACCGTTGTAATGCGTGTTTCAGTCTGTGAACCGAAACTTTGTAGTGGTTCATGTGCATGTCTCGTGTCGGTGCGGGTGAATGGAACTGAACCAATAACGCGAACACTATTTTGTGCAGTTTTGAAGTCGTTGTACGATTTGTAGCACCTTTCTTTTTTTCCTTTGGCTCCTGAACGCCTCAACCACTTTCTCATGGATAGATCGGTGAAATCTTTTGTCTGCCCCTCCAATTTAAAAGACTGCCCCGAACGAATTCAATCTTGTTGCAGCTTGGTATTCTTCTATCCACGCGTCATTATCCGTTCTCTAAATGAATGTCGACTCTGATCCTCCATTCTTGGGGAGAAATAATTGTTTCCTCCCTAAAGAAGGCGATTCTGAAAGCCCTCTCCCAACTAGAACCCAGAAACAGTGGATGATTTCTCAAAGTGCCTGAACGAGGTTTGTTTTAAAAGCCTCAACTTTCCTGAGTGCAAGTTATTCTGGCTGGTTGATGTACCGCCCTTCAATCATCCCAAAAGTAGTCAGTGTAGTGAAATGCCGGTTATTTTAATGCGGAGAGGCTACGAGGCTATTGGGCCTAGGCGGCGGGGCACAGCCTCATCACAGTGACGAGGAGAACACAGAGGGAACTGACGATTATCCCCTTTGAGTGTTAGACACTGAATCACACAACTTTTGAAAAAAAAAGTAATAAAGGAAAACGCAGGCACACTTCGATGGCATGGAACAGGGTGTTGCCTGCGTTTACGTGACGAGCGTGTCCTAAGGCGTAGGTTATCTCGAAGTAGCTTCATTTATGGCATTTTTAATCTTTGGTGTAAGCAGAGTCACGCCCAGGGAGTTTGAAAGTCTGAATGGTAGGGATGGATAATCTTTTACGCATTATTGCTTGTGTAGTTAGGAATAAAAAAAGTGGGTGTGTGGTGCCATTGTTGCTTCCCCTAACAACAGGGTGGGGTATTTTTACATCGCATTAAAGGCGAAGTTGGCACAGCCAATTTACGCGACAACGGGAGGGGCTTTCAAGTTTTGTTTTAGTAAATGCAGAGTCTGCTCTGGTTGTGCTGTGGTGTGCACAGAGGTTGGAGGAGGTGCGGTTGATGGTGGGTTAAACAGTGCACAGCTATGAAATGATTGAAGCACTTCAATTCTGGTGACATTATCACTCAAGTGTGGGGGCATTGCGTTAGGGCGAGGGGGTCTCCATTCTTCATCGTAAAGAGCTACGTATTGGATGGCACCGGTGGGAGGGGGGTACTGCCTCATGTCGTGTATCCTCTCAATGACATTTCCCCAAGCTGCGAGTAGTTATCACCTTTTCCTGGCACATTGACAAGCCACCTATAAAGTAGACAGTCAGAAGGTAGGAGCAAAGGCTCCAGGGGTGTTTCGTGTAGTGGAACTCCTAGGAGCGAAAGACGCGTCGGTAGGGCGCCATATGTATTAACAGTGATTTGGTTACCATCTCTACCACAGCTAGATAACTAGCTAAGTAGGTCAAGCAGTTCCTTTATAAAGAAGAAGTTGTAAATGGTGTTTTTGGGTACGTAATGGGCAAACTTTCCTCATTGCAACTCCTTGAATATGCTTCTATAAGTAGTAATTCATAAGTAGTGCTGGTGTGAGGGCTGGAAGGCTAAGTGCTCAACCCTATGCGTGATCCCTGTTGGTTAAGGGCTGTGACTGAATGTCTCTTTGTAATTGAAGTACCTGCTAAAACCCCACGCAATATCATTGAAGTACACTATTTCTTCCAGTATCATTTCAAAGCTTGTAATTAGTTTCTATCTCAGCTCAGCCAGTCAAACAAAGGACTGAATGAGAAAATTTGTGGGTACTTGGCTTTCATTGGTCGATGGACTCTGACCAATCAGCGTTAGCTGTGGCATAATTGAAAATCTTACATGTAACTGTCAAACATCAAGTGGGGTGACATTTTGGCATGTGCCTAAACGGAGGCTCTACAAATCAAAATCCTCCTCCCCCGACGTTATTTGGATGCAAGCAATGAATTCCATTGAATAGGCAAATAAGGAAGGACATGAATGGTTGGAGTCGCTGCTAATGCACTAGTAAAGTGTCGCGTTTGGGAAGAAGTTGGTTTGACAGATGACAAATCCTCCTGCTGTTTCCTTGAACAATTGGATGGGATACTTATGCATATCTAATGCACCCAACTCGTGAATCTTCCACTTGGAATGCAAAGCTGGCTCGAGTATTTTGTCCAAAACATGTCAAGATATACGACCCAATCACCACCCACATCAAGGCTGTTCTTCCAAATAACCTAATTACTGCCTCGGTGGGAGTATCGCCAAGTCTTTTATACTTTCCCAATATAGCTAACGTTGCGCTGTGGCAATTGCGTTGTTTGCATGTAATGGCCACACGAGGACCCATACAGCCATGACGTGGTGGTGGGAAGGGGAGAGGGCAGAACACGGTAGAACTAGACGCCTCAAAGTGACTTGCCAACGAACAAAGTGAATTTGGCGGGTCAGTGGACACACAGACTTTGTTGGGGAGCTTCACTTCGACTAAGCAATTGGGAGAGTTCGTCTCTGGTTGGTGGATGGTGGCTACGTAGAGGAGAATTGGGCTGATAGCAACGAGATGAGATGAGATGGGATGCGACCAACTGTGTCCACACCTCTTCTAATGCAACCGAAGGAACGAGGTTGTGAAACATCCGCCCACGTTTAATTTGCAGGAAACTGAAAGAAGTCGCTGTTTGCAATTTGATCACTTTTCGCTATCCTTGACGCTCCTTTACACACTCGGTTGGCATGAAATAATATTTTGCTTGGGTGATACATTATTCCCTACCCTCCCTTCTGCCTCTCTACCCTCTCTTCTTTTCCCCCGCATCTCACCTCTTCCTTTTTGAGCTTTCTGTAATCAAGTCAAAACTGGGAGTTGGCGTTCCAAGTGACGGTCCATCCGGCGATCCACTGGATTTTAATTTTGGTTGGACAATCGTCTCCCATTTTTTGCTCTTCTACTCACTTCGTTAATCAGTTTTTATTTTCTTGCGTCCTTTTCTACCCACTAAATTTAACCAGGTTAAATGCTTGCTCAGTCGCCAGCAAATGTTCATCCCTTTGCCAAATTGCTGATCTGCTAATCCCTCGGGATTTGATGAATTTTTGAAGTGGTGGGTCTTATTTCCGCTTCACCTACGTTCTTATTATTCACTTCCATGATATGTCTTGCCAAGCGACGCGTGTTACTACCGCTGTAAAAGTGGGCAACACTGTGACCTGCGAATTTCATTCGATTCAAGTTGATCAAAAGTTACTTCAGTGTTTACTTTAAGTCTCGTTCAAAGTTCACTTTGTGTGTGTTTTTTTCCGTCTCTGTCTGTTTTGACCCAAAATAGCTGGATATGTGTTTTTGTAGACTTGAATGACATTCCCAAAGAAACAGTTTACTTGTCTAAGTCTATTGAATAGATCAGGAGATGGGCGATTTATTTTATTTTTATTTTATCCCCTTTTCACTGACTTCAAATGTGATTGGTGAATTGTCTACTCGAGCACCTCTCTCATTGGCTCTTGGAGAACCACCGGTGCTTTTCAACTCACTTCTCATTGGCCAGCAATCTTTTCTACTCTCTACTACTTTACGAAACAATTTTCGCCCATTCGTAATTAAGTGGTCGTAATTGGTGTCAGCTTGTCTCAATCCATTGGTGTGAAAACCAAAATTTCCCGTTTGGCAGCGAAATAGGAGGTTCGGTTTACTAGACGATACTGTCAAACGATAATAAATTCTCCTGTGTATTCAGTGACTTTGTTAGTTCCACTCTCGTTTTCTATCAAGTCTCAAGGGGTAATTTCTGTGATGTCAACTTTTGCAGATCCCTGTGGTTCATTTTCACCCCAATTCTTCTTCTTTGCTGTATCCAATTTGCATGCAGATGTTGCTTTTGATCGTTAAAAGTTACGACTTCTTGTTAACCTCTCACAGGCCGACTAATATCAATCTCCTAAACAAGTATAAATTGAATGCACCAGGTAGCTGGCCCGATTGTCATCATTTCGAATAATCTGAGGTGATGAAATGTTAGACCGATGCCAGATAAGCCGCCTGGGCATTTCCATTGGTTGGTCTGAAGGTCACAGGGTGTAGATATGTGTCTACGAGGAAGTTCATTGAAACCTCTATATCTTCTTTTCTTATCTTTTCTTTGAATTTTTAGACTGCCAAAGAATTGCATTTGATATGCTAACGAATAGTTTATTTGCTTCTCACTGTTTCACTTAAGTGTAAAGTGTTTAAATGGGGCAAAGTAGATCGTTACGAGAGCAATTTAGATGATTGCTCCATTTGTGTTTCACATTGCAAAGTTTCGAAAGCGCTCTTTTGGCGGCAAAGACCGACTCAGTTATTTGCACAGATGCAAGCTCTTTCTGGACACCCGCGTTGGTAGACGCATCACCACTTTAAATTTACCAGTTTTTTAATTACTTGTTTTTATGCCTACAACTGTGTTTTATTAAGGCAACTACCTAACTACCTACTCACCAATCAAATTGGTGGAGTAGTAAGTAAAAATAGGGAATTATTGCCAATTCCTCGACAAGTTTGTTCGTTCTCGCAGTTGATTGGAAGCCACTTAAAATTGCTGTTTTGGGGAATCGCTTAAGATCATGTAAATGCGTTCATCACCAGCGTTTTAATGGGGAATTTGCCACCACAACCCATCCAACTCGCACATAAATGACACTCTGCTCGGGTAAGTGAGGATTCGGGAGCGCCGCATCGACGAGGCTGCTAATGTCATCCACAATCGGTGTGTGTGTGTGTGTGTGTATGTGTATGTGAACTGAATGCAGTTTGTAGGCACAGTTTCGAAAACGTTACATATTCTCTGTCACGCGTGGAACCTCGACCTTGGTGCCCTCAAGTGTTACAATTGCATGCTAGTAGTTAAAATCGAGGATATTGAGGCCATCTACCCTCAGGATAAAAACAAATGGAAAGAGTGTCCACTTCAACCGTGGGTTTTGATGGAATTCACTTTAATGTTGCATAAACGTTAGGGAGATCTACACAAGGATTCTTAGTTGCTCGGCCACTTATGAATAATTATTATTTATCCATTCACAGTCATGCTTTTTGACAGGTATTCCATTTGTTAGCTTGAGGGGCATTGGTTTGTGAACCCACTTTTCTTGGAACCGCATTTTTCCATCAGAACCTTCCTCAAAATGCATTGGGCTTTCTGCCCATTATTATTGCTTTCCCACTGCACTGTGCCACGAGTTACTTCCGGTTGATTTGCACCAGTAACTAAAACACTCCTTTCTAGTTTTGAATAAGATCAACTTCAATGAGGAATCACAGTAGTCATCTCTCCTCAATCATCTGTCATATAGGTACACCACCCTAGCCTACCGAGCGCCTGAGATGGTTGACCTCTACTCGGGTGTTGCAATAGGACCTCCGGTCGACATTTGGGCATTGGGGTGCATCCTCTACGGCCTCTGCTTCTTTGCTCTTCCTTTTGGCTCGGGTTCCGCTCTGGCCATCCAAACTGGTCGGTATACCGTGCCTGCATCTGCTGCCACCTCCTACTCTCCTCGGCTGCTCAAACTGATGCGTGAGTTGTCAACAGTCTACTGCTCCCTCGAACTGTTGGGGAGAACCCAGTCTTCGTCTTGACTGCTAAAATTGGAAATAAGTAGCGCCACAGAGGTGGCATTTTGGTCCTTTGGATCGCGGCACTGCTTGCTACTGAAATTTTGATAGTAGAGTGTATTTTTAGGAAAGTGCAAAGGC
Organism: Taenia hydatigena; assembly: GCA_036345935.2. Lineage (NCBI taxonomy): Eukaryota > Metazoa > Platyhelminthes > Cestoda > Cyclophyllidea > Taeniidae > Taenia > Taenia hydatigena. Next base: position 6,259,907 of record JADWOT020000004.1, on the reverse strand, counting down.
TTGTATAACTCCACAATGATTCTTACCTATGTAGAGTGATATTTCAATTCGTTTTACGCATTATGCCGGCCTTTTTTGCGAAATGCCTCAATCGCTCATTATCTGCCTACTGGTTTTAGAATGACTCATGTAGTCTTTTTAATTAGGGAGTATATTTTCAGGCGACCTGGCTCATAATTAGTTAGTAGCTAGAACGTCTGGTACAGCTTCGAAGATATTAGTTTTGACAGGAGGTGAAACTCTTCTCCTCGCAACCTGCAGAGCCAAGTTTGATGGAACTAAGTGTGACTTTAAGCTCGTTCAATCTTGAATAGGGTTGTGTATTATTTTGATTTGAGGATGAGTATATTGCCCTCCAGTCATACTTTTATGCTGTTCTATTGGATGGAGAGTCTTCTAAAGCACACTCAAAGAAGTTGTCTCCATTCCAAGAACGTAATTTTTTAACTTGAGCCTTTTTTGAAAAATCGGGCCTACTACATGAAAATTTCCCTCAGTTTGGCTACTAAAGCTGGAGCTAATAACTGTAAAGCAGCAATGAAAATGTCTCCTCTTCTTCATCCATTGTCTGTGCTGCTATTGCAGATTACTTGCTGACGATCTCGGGATTAGAGCGACCAGACATCTACCAGGTCTCCTTTCTCGCATTTTCCCTCCTCGGACGACCGAACCCGGTGCAAAATGTCAATGTGAGTCTGCATTGAAAGGTGATGTAAAAAATGTTTCCCAATGTTTAGGTTCCCTTGCTTAACTTTGATCGGATTAAAGGTCCATTACTGGCGTTGATCATTGGTCTAAATTGAACTATTCAAAAGCATCTCTACACTGTCAGAAGGGATGTGAGGCTAGGAGCATTGCGACTGCATCGTGGGGATCTAAGCGACTCTCGTTTAGCAGTGTCTTGCCTTAACAATATGTCACAGAAGGGCTTATTTTGCCTCCTTCGTTGTTATTGGCAGTCCACAAGGGTACCCGATTGGCAAAGTCTTTCCCTGCCAACCACCGGTCCTGTGAATCCCTCTTCCAAGTCCTCCTCACTTTCTAACCCCATCGTCTCTTCTTCCACCACCGCAGCCAATTCAAGAGGGTATGTTGGTGGAAAAACCCTCTTGGGTTTGATTTTTACAAAGTCTACAAAGTTACAGGTCTTGCACATTCCACGGTTAGTAGATCTTAACAGCTATACCAGAGGCACTTCTTTCTAAGTATGCCTTCCACTCTTGTGCGCTTGCATAAGTAATTTCACACAGAGTCAACTCATTTGTTTTAATCCATAGCGAGTCCACACAAGGTTTGCCTGCGGCCACGATCTCCACCTCGATGACAACGGAGTCGTCAGTGACGGTACCTACGAAAAAGTTCGCAGTCTCACCATCTATCGCGCGACGACGACCGCGCGCATCCGTGAACCCAGCCCCAACGACGGTAACAACCACTCCCGTCGGTGGCGGTGGTGGTGGTGAGGCACTTCCCATCCTTGCCAAACCTCCTAATCCCCCGCGTTCATCCGTCGCTTTACAGGTTTGTGGTTTAAGTCATGATTAAACTCTTCATTTGTTTCTTTTGTCGAAGTGGGCTCTTTTTTCCCTGCTCAGGACAAGTTTTTACTATTCTTGACTACGGAGTTCGCTTGTATTTATGCGAATCAGTAGGTTAATGACTTCAACTGTGAAGTGATCTACTTCTTTTGAGTAGAACTAGACTGAGTGGTTGATGTCTCCGCGGTATCACTTTCCGCTGATAGATCATAGTCCTTTCCTACCGCACGATCGGTATGTCGAACCAGTGTTTGAGCTCTTCATTGTCCCCTCTCTATTCATCTTTCCTTTTGGCCGGCTTTCTCTTGAAAAAAGTATGAAAGAGACGTATAAAAGTTGATTTGCCTTAATTATGCAGAATGTCATCCACCCGGAGGCCATGTTGAAACCACCACAGCAGCACTCCAGCGTCACTGTATCCACCAGACCTTCACCTCCACACAGGGTCGGTCATCGACGAGGTTTGAGTGAAGCGTCGGCGCTGTTGTTGAACGCCTCCAACGTTCGACAAACACACAGTCTGGGTGACCTCCAACCAAATTCCAACTCGTGAGTGCCGTTTTCTCTTTTAAACTGGCTTTTGTTTTGACCTAGTTCGCTCCTGAGTTTGTACACTTCTTTTGACATGGGAAATTTTTTTCACTACGATTATACCACCCCGAGAGTTGCCGATTCCTTTCCGGCAGTTATGCGTCGATCAGGCAGCCCGTGCACTGGATGCTGTGGGCTGGAAACAGCACCATTACGGCTGGAGTTGTAGCTGATGTGCAGACCTCGAACCACCTCTGAGCCTCCTCCACCATTCAAGGTGTTTTGCTGATGAGCAGCTGAGCACATTCTCATCAAACCGTGCTTAGAGTATTCCATAGGTGCGGATACGTGGGGATTCCATGCCCTCCCTCGGAGGAGCCCTTGTTGACTTCTGCCTGACTGAATGGGGTCCCCCAGTGGCTGTTAGCTTGGAAGTTCCTATGTGCTCACACCTAAGTATTGCCTTAGATCTCTTGAGAACAAGTTACTTCATTTCCGTTATTGTCCTTTGTGCTGTAGGACGAATGTGAAGTGTGCCACCCTTGGGGCTAGGATTATCTACAATGTCACTGACGATATCGATGGAGACCTTTTCGGTGCAGCATTTGACGCGATTCGAAATCAAGGTGCAGCTACGAATAAGGTGATTGTTATGTTTGCCTTTTGAGTCCTACTTGTGAAATTGCTGTTTCATCACTGCCGAATCATGAGCCTCGTCCCTTTCAATGCCTTTCAGCAACGCAATGACGTGGAGAGGAATAGCGTGAATTGCGGGCAGCTGAGCGATGAATCCAAGAAAGCTTGAATGCTCTCCTCCCCCTTCTCCTACTTTTTTTTCTAGTTGTTTTTCTTCAACCCCTTCTGGCTGTACATCTTCCACCGTATTTGTCTTTCTCCTCTCTCCTTCTATTAATCTCCCCTCCTCCCTATGCTTAGGAATTTGACACATTCTCTTCTAGTCATGGCCCTCCTCCACCCATCAAGTCTGATCTCTCTCTTCTTTTTCCACCCCTCCTATCTCCTTGCATTTGTGATGTTTTACTGACCTAATAAAGTGTGGTGTTTTTTGGCTATGAATCGTAGACAATGGGATTTACCCTAACTCCAGTTCGGGAGATGGTAATCAAACAATCGACACTTCGGTAATCCCGCCAGTGCAGCTTGTTTACATGGAATGATGTTGGAGTGTTGGGTTTTTTTCGGAGAATGGAGGGCTTAATTGTACTTGTAGGTCGGGATTTGTCATACCGGAATGCTCGTACACGGCGAGTTCCTTTACCGCGTTGGTGTCATGTCGCCTTGCTTGTCTTTGTGGTGAATGGTAAAATCCTTTTTAATGCCTTAGTGCAGTCACAGGGAACCCATTTCCTCACTGATATGGCTCTGGATGCCTTCAAGATCCCACGATGCTATTCGTCTAGACAAGCTTAATGCATGGATTTGATTCTGTTCGTCATGAAAGGACTAATAAGTAGGCGTTTGGTAATTACAGGGAATAACTGCGCTACACTCGACCTCTTTCCCATAGCTTTACTTGTTAATACATGATTCTACTGATTATTTATAAGTAGCAATTTTATAAACAACGCTCCTTAACGCTTGGATTGTCTGTTGAAACCTTCTCTTTGGTGACGTGAGTGCTCAAGGCTCCGTTATTGTATTTTAAGTAAATAGCGTGACATCCAAATCATGTCAGTAGTCTATTAGCCCTTCTGTACGTTGGTAACAGTTTCTTAAGCAAATGACTCAATGCGTCAGACCCCATGATCATTCGAGTGCATCTGTTTTTTTTTCAAAACACTCGCCTTCGTCTGCACTTAAAAAGTTGGTTTTTTAGTTAATTGGATTAAAGCGATTGTCAACCTGCTTTTTTATGCAGTAGCATTTAAAGCTCTTCGAATTTTTCACCGCATCTTTTAACACACAAACAATTGGAGAATTTGTCCTAAAGGCAACCGGTCAATGGTGGCTTTTTAACGCAACTAGAACTCATTATATTAAGTGCGTAATTAAGGCAGCAACTTACTTACAAGATTATTTTAGCGTGGAAAGACCTTTATTGCCAACGCATTAAAGGCCTGAGAGAAGGTGGGAACAACATAGGTGGCAAGAATCAAGAGCTAAGTCATGGGTTCCATGGAAGAATTCTCCCAATCCTCGATGATTCCCGTAATTGGCATTTTGATTGTGTCACCACTATTGTCCAAAGGAACGAAGAAGACAATGAAGTTTGATCTAGCTCGTAGAAGTCGTCTTATTTTGCCTGAAGGATACCTCCACTGAATGCGTACTGGGAAAGAGGTTATTTTCAAGGTGTCAGCAAAGTCCGTCTGCCGATTCTCCAAGGTAGCAATAACCTTCACTCCACCACACGTGATGCTTAAAATTTTACCTGTCAAAAGCAGTCGCCTTTTCTCTACAACATTTTTGGATCAGATCGGTAGCTTCTAAGCTTCTGCTGTAGAGGTTGTGAGAAATAAGAACCGGAAGAGGAAGGAACATGTGCAGCCGGAGTCCCAAAAGATGGAAAGATCTTTGAGGTAAAAGCAGTATTAGCCTACTCTGTAGTTCCAGTCATGCTGCGAAAGCCCCAACTTCGAGGCACCCCAACAACTGCCGTCAAGGAGTCGGGGACGGTTTCTGCTACACACTAACCTCTGGCTGACTTCTTTCATTAATCAAACTTTGGTGGTCTTGAAGCCAAACCGACTGGCGTCCCCAGAGCCTTTCGGCCACAGTCTCGTGTTCTCTTTTCCATCTCGCATTATCTCAATGCTGTCCGGTCGTCTCGCGTGATTTTTCAACTCTTTCTGATTGGAGCATTTCCTCCCCGATGATGAGCGAGCTTGACTTCAAATCTTCATGTCTGACGTCATAGAGACAAATGAACGCTGCCTCTCTTTGTTTTGGCTTCTGGAATTTAATTCCTTACTTCAAATTTCCAACTTGTCTAGGGCCTGTCCAATTGAGTGTAAACTGCCTTTGGAACCAGAGTAATTGGGACAACTTTGGAGGTCTTACGACTCACCTGCGATTACGATAGAGCATTTTGTGAAGGCTGAGAAGGCACGACATGTCGGCAGCATAGACAAGATGCATTCTCCACCAGGTCAGACACGGGCAAGGAGCATCTTTAAACAATTCTGCATCGTGAAGAATGTCCTCCCCCATTCGAAAGAACAAGGCGTAGTGATTGGACGTTCTTTTTCATTGCATTTTAAAATAAGCGAGTACCTCAGTCTCGACGGATCACACTTCCGTCCCGGAGGCAGAGGCTCCGAGTAAAGAACAGTTCGGGTTCCCTTGGCTAATTGCCAAGCAGGCGCGTATTAGCTATGCATGACTGATTCTCCAGTGTCGTCCACTTTGAACGTCGACCCCTTCTACGCAACATCTCATGGTGGGTTAAGGTCATGTAACAGCAAACTCTGAATGACCTCCAAAACAAGGCTACAGCACATTCTTGTCAGAAGAAAGTTTACTGATCCATTCCTGATGTTGGTAATAGATTACAAGACGTTGTCTAGTCCTTTGAAGTGCTTCCAAAAATAATCTCTCTAATGTACTTCTTACTCTTCGATGGACACACCACATTATTATTAATAGGCATAATTTTCCTTGGGATCCAGAGTCGTCGTGCCACCTTTGACCCTGTCTCAGTGTTAGCTGGAGTTCACGAAAAGGATTTCCTAAAGGGTGGATGTAGAATAGAACTGAATCTCAAAATGAAAGAATCATGAAGCTGGCCAATTCATCCACTATTCGACACGATTTTGCTTGCCTGCCATAGGACATCTAACTACAGTTGAGATCTACCTTCTCAGTACTGCTCAAATTAGTTGGGATGAGTCAATGGCTAATGGAGAGTTCACCCTTGCCGGGACGTATGAAAGATGCCACCTTCTTCCGAGTGTCTTATGCTGCCGCATTCTGCTCCTCTACACTCAAGATCTCAACGGTTGTTGTCTATCCACGAGAAGGCTGAATAGGCACTCGGATACCACTTGCCTTGTGATCCCAGTCTTCGTGTATAGCAGAGGGGCCAAATGAATTCAGCTGCCAGTGGGTCGGAGACACTGGCTTTGTGGTGTTTTTTCCATCAAGATGGAAAAATCCTCAAACGCAACAATATTGACACGCTTCGTAAGTTTTACCAGCCTTGAGTGGGCACCGAATGATGTTGTAGAATGAGGCAATTTTATGCATCAATTGCTTTTTTTTCAAAAATATTTACCAATTTGCAAGGATGCTCAGAGAACTGCGTTTCCAACTCAGGGCTATCTAATCTTAGGGGACAATAATCCCCTTCTGGCATTTACATTAACACCATCCGTATCGCACTGCCCAACATTAAGTCGGATGCGGGGACAATGTGCTGGACGGCCGATTGGCAACAGCCCAATGCGAGGTCGGTTGTGGGCACGTGACTACAGCGTTTTAATTGGAAACCTAAATGCCTACGGTTCAAGTGGCTGAGTGTCCAGATCATTCAAATTATGCCAAAAAGAAAGCTCATGAACGCACTGGGGCATCTAACAAAGCAGGTAAGTGGCAATGCAAATGAAGCCGAATTACCACTTTCATACCGCGTCAGATACCTCCTTTTTATGGACTAAATCGCATTTTAACACATTTTAACACCATCTAAAGAAGGAGTTGCATCAACACATTTAATTAAGAGATCATTATGAACTGTAAATGGAATGCATCAACCTGCTTCATTTAACGTCATTCTGGCTGTGGCTCAGCCTACTGAAATTGAAATGAGTAGCACATCCCAATCCACTTTAGAGTGAATCTTTTTAATTTTCATTCTGTCCTTTTCCGCGGAATTGTTTAAAATTACATTTCTTTGTTTGTAAATGTACATCATGTGACTTAAATTACGGTTTTCTACAAAAAGAAACCAGAGTAGCAGACGCCTTTGGGATGTAAGTTTAAACATAAAATATTTAAATCACTTGGCTTCGTCATTCCACACAATCAATTAGTCACCTTTCTCCAATAGTTTAGAGAATTCTACCATAATCTATCCGCTTCATACTTTGAGAATCTCGAACGACACATTAGACATCCTAATTCACCAGTCCGATTGAAGGCAATAAAGTTTACGCCCCTTCTTTCCTTCAAAAGCGACCATCTCTACTGACCTCTACAGGTTCATAGCTGTGTGAATCTGGGATACCCATATTCCATGAATCATCTGTCTTTTGTGAAGGCAAGATCACAAAAATGGTCATTATTGAATAAGTGAGATGATTTTATGACGGTTTTTGCCGAGGGCTCCACAACAGAAACACTTCTATCGAATTGAGGAGGCCTTGAAGCCGTAAAATACCTCAAACGACTCTTCCCTTTCCTTGACTGTCTGCACTTTCTTTTTAATCTACCATGGGATTCATGATTCTCTTAATAGCTTTTACCTACTCAAAGGAAGTTCTGCTACTAGTGGCGGCGAAGACATGGACGGAGTCAACAAAACGCCGTGCCAACAGCGCAAATTATTTCAAATATTTACCTCAATGAATAAAAGTAAACAGATTGCATAAAATTGCGCATTTACATCGTGCAGCGAACCAACCTTCCTCCTGTTGCCTTTCTGGAGAAGTAAACATTTCTGCCAACCATTAGGCAGATCCAATTGCATCTCAAGAGATCTTTTAGCCTCCACAGGTTGTCTCGGAGACGCTGAAGGCGTCTATTTCGACTGGCCAAACTTGACAAGAAGATGAGTGCTTCAGGACATCGTCAAGTGATCTCCAGAAAGGTGCCTCATTCCAGACTCGCGGATCTGATCCACTGATTGACATGGCGCCACAGTTTTGCCCTTTCCGTGAACTGGGTTTGTACTACTCCAGGCGAGGCGGTACTCTTTTGTGTACGTGAGTTATTTACTGGATCCGCCTAAACGTGCAACGTTGGACGTCACTTCTTTCCACCTTGTCGTTTTGTTCTCGCCTCATTGGACTCGACTCAGATTCCGTGAGCATGGGAAAGGCAAGACCTCTGGACACAGCCATCACGACAGATCCAAACCTGGCACTTCTAGAGCAACCAAGTCTGGCATTGCTTCACGTCAGATCGAGCCTTGTCAACCCTTGTCAAGCCCATCACAAGCGCATGCCAGACAGCTCACCACTACCACCGACTCATTCAAAGCGGTTAATGCAGACGTACCAGGGAAGTTTCACACAAGGCCGACGACAATGACCTTTTTAGTCCAGTTCAATGCAAACAAATGCTTAGAATATCCCTTGAGGTGCCTCGACCGTCAGCTAGATGACGGTAAAGCTGAAATTCTACGCAGATGGCTCAATGAAGGAAAGTTATTCCCCTCAAAACTGTGCTGACTTTCAATCTCAACTCCAATCTCCGACTGATAAAACGAAATAAAAGGTTAACAAAGGAAAGTCACCTCACTACGTTGGTGGCTAAGAAAACACTAAAATAGACACTCCGTTCTCCCTGTCACATCAACCGATTTTTGCCTCAAAACCAACCACTCTTTCTCCAAGACGTGATTGTCATGCAATATTTGCATTTGTCGCCAGTCAAAGAAGTTCTGTTCTTTTTTAGCACGGAGATATCAGTCAAGATGTCTATGAATCCAGTCAGCATATCGTGGCACATAGGCAAAGACGCCGGGTCCATCAGGCGTGGTGCCAACGCTAGTCACACCGTAAAGATACCATTGTTTGTCATTCTGGTGAAGCCTGCAGTAGAGACCACCACCGCTGTCACCTATCCATGCTTTCTGAAGGCAAAAAAATGTCGTTATAGTCCACAAGATCATAAGGCAAGTAGCGGCTTGACGGCAGAAATTAGGTGTGTACAAAGTCCATCTACACTAACAACAAATTCCTTTAAACAGCCTTTCATTTAATGGAACTAGACGGCTAAATTTCTCTTTGCTTCTCTTACCATCTCCTCCCCACCTGCACAGACGTGAAAGCCATCTTTGACCAACTCAGAATGATTTCTACACACGGCTGTTGGGACTATAGGAATTTGGGCCTCCATAAGAACGTCCGAAACCAACATCGCCTCGGTCTGACCCCAACCGACCACGAAGCATTCTGTTCCTGTGGCCAATTCAATGTTAGGTGGTGGAATGCAGATGGATTGAATATTTGAAGCTGGTGTGAAGAGATGAGGTGGAAAAAGTGTTTCAGGTAAAAAGACTAAAAGGTAAATCCATACAACGTGCAATAAACGCACAGAATATTACTGGTTCCTTCAGCTTAAGAATCGCGATGTCATGAACAAGAATGTCCCATCCACTTGCGTAGGTAAGCACCTTCTCCACAAGCCTTTCCTCCCGCAGTCTGTCATCCACTCGGTTCTGATAATGGCTGCCCAGACGCACGAGTAAATGATCCTGGAGGTAGGACAGTGGAGAGAACCAGTAGTTGGCTGGTGTTGACAAAATCGTTGTGGAGTTATATGTCGTCACACAGTGCGCTGCGGTGATAAGATGCCATGGGGAGATGAGGGAGGCGCCGCAGAGAAGAGTGGTGTCCGATTCGTTGTACGTCCCATCCTGCCTCTTTGGTACCGAGTAGAGGGTGGCCTGTGGTAATTGGGTTAAGATTTAACACTCAATGAATTTGCTTTTCATCTACAAAGCATCAAAGTAGCCTGATTTTCAAAGCTACAGAGACTTTTGTGTCTTCAAAGCTACTTTTTTAAACAAAGTGAAGTTGGGAGCTTTTGGGCATGGAGGCGTAAAGAGACGGTACAAACTTGCCGTCCAAGGCCAGGAATATAAAAGTGCCATTTGACCGCCCATAACCTTGAGCATGGCCTTTCTACTCCACAGCGTTGGTAGACCGCAGGCAAATCTTTGAAGGTAGAGGAGTGGTGAGGCATCTGAAAAAGTCATTCGAAACCAACTTAAACCCACTTATAAGGGAATCTCACTTTGGTCGTTTCAAGGTACCTTCACTTGACCAAAGAGTGACTTCAGATAAAAAGATGTTTAAAAGGCGAATAATTGTCCAGAACTTTAAGCGATTAACAAGGAAAAGAATCTCTCACCCAAAGGGTGGCGAAGTAATCTGAAGATCTTTTCAAGACTTCAGGCAAGCTTACAACTTTTCGAATGCTTAATGTCTACACTTACAAAGCACATGATCTGCCGCATTCTTTGAGGCTGGATAAGGCGAATAATAGCAGTAGAGTCGACTTTGACTTGGATTTGCGGGATCCTCCATCACGCAGTAGTTGGTGCCATTGCAGCAGCATTCGGACGCTTTGAATAAGTCCTCACCCTTGCCAACCAACGTGAAGACAAGGAGGAAAATTAGGCTCAATCCAGAGTGGAGCTCATGCAGTGCCATGATGTGAACCTCTCTGAAGCCGATTGCAAGAACGCGTGTGTGCTTATATTCGGGTAGAAAGACCAATCAATAGTTTTTATAACGAGCACTAAACGCCTACTTTTATATTACAAGTAGAAAGCATTTTAGAAAGTAAGCCATCTTTGGGCACGAAAGAAACCAACACCAGACCTTAGCTCCCTTCTACTAAAAAGTGTGCTGCTAATAAACTAAAATGTACAGTTACCTTCACCTTGAGAACGCCCTGAATGTAGAACCGAACTGTTGAAAACACGAATTGGTGCACGTGTCAAAAGACACTCCACATATTTTGTGAGTTCAGAACCGTGTGAAGAACGCAAGGTGAAGAGCAGACGCGCCAAGCGAAGCTGGCGTTTTAATTTGCTCGCGTACACAATTTGTAGTAGAGTTCATTCCCAGTTTCCCATAATACAATGCTTACTAGCTGATATACTGCTTGAAATAGAAAATCAGACAAAACCATGCAAAGCTATATTATTACCCAGTTAAATTTAGATACGCATTTAAGCCCCACAAACTCCTTTAAACAGAGCTACTTGCATTGACTTGGAACAACATTCGCCGTTCGGACCCGCCTACTTTCAAAAAAATTTGTGTTGATATCAACTGACTGGATGTTTATTTCATTGAAAGACATAACTTCAATTCATCAAACTACCCGCAAGGTAAAAGACAAGTCAGCTGGCTGGCAGGATAGGGAGGGATAAAATTCAATCTCGACGTTGAGGTGGAGGAGGGTAGAGGGGAGAACAGGCGCGAGGAGGACATGGGAGGACGCAGACGGTGCCATGGACGCTCCACCGTGCGTCGCCACTACTGCCATGGTTGCCACCCTTGCCTTTGATGAAGGTGAAGCCGGTGGAGGGTCGCTGTACATAGGCTGCCTACACGAAAATAGCTTCACTTAAATGATCTCAGTACGCAATTCAGCCTTGAATCATCAGTAGCAGAACAGTGTGATATTTTAGTAATTTTAATGAGGTGATTTCCATTTGTTCACATGCTTCGCAAAGGTGCTCCTGATTGAATAAGAAGCCGACCATTAAAGACACGCCAATATTCTAATTCAAAAACTCAGAGGGGGGACACAGTAAATTTCAGCATTCAAAAATGCACGATTCTGGATGGCAATCAATCATCACTATGGCGAGACACATTTACCAGGTGTAAGGCTTGAAGCGGTCGTGAGAGAGTGAGTTAGAGCACAGAAAGCCGGAGTGATTAACAGGAAAAGTTGTTTGTTCAATATCAAAAGCAACGAGAATAGCACAATTAGTGTCACTCACTTAGAAACGTGCATACTGTAAAGAGAGAAGGTGAGCAATGAACTCATGTATAAAAAGAAGTACAGATTTTAATAGCATCCCTCTAGCTCAGCCATTCGATAAGACCTTGACTAATACTTTGGTTGCGAGACTATTTACTAACAAAACGCAAGTAGAAAGTATTTTGCAACTTACGTAGATATCCGGGTTCCCGAGCTTCGTGTATGCTGCAGGTTTGGAGGAGGAGGGTGAGGGAGGCGTTTTTCTTGTCCAAAGAGGCGATGACTCGTCCGTGGGTGAGTCATTCGCCGGGGGCGACCACGTGATCTCGGAGATAACATTGGAAGTCATCACACCTTTGTTGGTAATTTTAGCCTTCTGCGGTTGAGGCGGCGGTTTGGCGTTGTTCACAGGTGGGGGAGCATTGCTCTCTAGTTACATCAAGCAACACCTTCTTAGTCATTTGACAGGACTCAACACCAATGAAACTGCAAATTGTAGCATTTTCATACGGAAAAGGTGCATTTTTTCACCTAACCTTCAGCTTTCTTTACAATATCAGCCTCCTTGACCGCATTGTAGTCTCGTGGTGGCAGATCCGCATTGGCGGTTTTTTGACTCCCTCGACGCTCAACTCCTCCCCTCCTTCGATCAAGAGGCCGGGTAGTGGTTGTGGTGTAACAAGTTCCCGAGGGGATAAACCACACATTCTCCTCCTCGGCTTCCCCCTTCTCCTCACCACCAGCTGCCTTCTCGCTGTGATGCCGCCGTTGTGATTGCGGAGTCGAGGAGGATGATAGCTTTGAGTGACTCTTGACGGTCTAAATTTGTCGAAAATAAAATTTTTCCTCAAAAAACATGCCACCTTAATGCGCCCAAAAGGGGAGATTCGAGGCAACATACACGGGGATTGCGCTTGGGAAGGCTGTGATGTTGGTGATTGCCGGTGGCCGGAGGGTTTTCAAAGGGGGTGCGAGGAGAAGTGAAGACAGAGCCGGAGGAGTTCATAGACTGCTGACTATCCCGCAGGCGTCGTCGAGAGTCCATGGAATGAAGTGACTGGTGAAGAGACAAAAGAGTCACATTCTGAACTGCGAAAGCAAAATTCGCATGAGCCCCAGACGCATCGATGGAAGCAAAAGGATACAACGCAGAGGGATTAGCCTTCATCCATCAATCCATTCCTTCTTCTGTCTCACCTGTGGACTTAATGACGAAGACTGTCTTTGCTGGCTCTTATGGGTTGTAGAGACGTCTGAATTAACTCCAGATGGCGGTTTTCTCATCTTCAGTGCCGACAATGGTGTTGCGATTCGCGGTTCATCCGACCTTAGAACGCCGTCCGTTGGCACGAGGACGGTGTCAGCACCAGGAGTAGTGGCGCCGGTCTCCATCGATTTAGATTTCCTGTTCTGTTGCTTCTGCTCCACGTTAGCAGCATCCTCGTCATCGGAATGCCGGACTTCCCACACCGTCGGCGCCTGACCCATTGGCTTTGTGGGTAACAAGTCGGGAGCTGAAATTGAACCCAATAAGGGGGTGGAAGATGAGTGACCAGCCCCGCAACCAATCAATATCCACTAAGCATGCGAGCCATAGAAAATGAGCAATTAACTCCAGCTTAATATAAGCGAGAGCGTACTACTGAAATGCGTATTTAAGTAGAGAAAATGAAAAAACGGAACAGATTCGTTTGAAGTCGATACATTACGAGCAATAGCAGAATAGTTCAATTTCCAAATTTCAATGCTAATACAAGAAAAACTTACCGAAATTCATAAAAAGTCATGCACGCTTTCAAATCTTACTTTATTCAGGATGTGGGCAAGAGTTTTTTCCTGGAGTTCCCAATAAAGTAAAAATTTTAACCAGGAGAATAACAACAACCTCACAATAATGCAACCTTTCAGTGGATGCAAGCAGCTCAAAATAGCAACCACCTAAATGCTCTGTGAATACTACTAAGACCAGCAATGTTGCAAATAAGAAGACCCATCACATGCAAGCAAAAGAACGAAAGGAAAGGCGGCTGCATGATGTGTACACGTTTGCATAATCCACCTCCGTTCATTGCTGAAACATTCTTGGACTTGGCAGTTATTACCCACTAACTTGACCGGCAGAAAGCATCAGTCTAACTAATGTCTAACGCTAAGATGGTGCATTACATGCAAGCGGGAGGGCCGAGTGAGAACGCGGCCGCCACATGCTATACATCACTACGAGCATCTACCCTCGTTCCTTCCTGAGTAACCCATTCGTCCAACATGGCTATTTTCACATTCGTCATCGTTGTGGAGTCTGAATTGCCAGACGTCTACGGGTGACTGGCGCTTTTCTTGAGTCGGCAACATATCAGCCGCTGAAAAAGTGTGCGCACACACATTTGAGTCAAAACTACTGAATAGGGATTTCAGTAGGCTATGACACGTCTGCGGACCAAATGAGTGAGAAACATCGAAAATCGATTGGTAGGAAGAAAATCGAGCACAAGATTTTGAAGACAGTTACAAATCATGCTGTAAGGCACAAAATTCGATCTGAGGACTATGAGAATGAAAATGCATAAATAGCACTCACTGAGGGGTGGAGGAGTGTCCAAATTGGTGCGCCGCAATTCCTCCAGGCAATCCTTCAGTGAGTCGATAACATCGTCATCGTCGAAGCCGAAATCTCGGACAATTTCGTCCTGTAGGAAGGTGAGAATCTGCATCTGGTCCATTCGCAGTAGGCGTTCTGCAGATCGAAAAGAAAAAAGAGTCATGCTACTGACAATCGGACATTTGAGTAGCAACTTTATTTCAGGTGAGAAAATAACAGGCAGAGATAAAGGCACACAGGAGAAAACGCACTACTTTTAAAGTATTTAAGTAAGCAAACAGTTAAATTAAGCAGGTGGTGGTGAAAACTGCTAAAAATAGCTAATGTTTGTGAGCTCGAGACATTTCGGATTATTTGTATATTTTCCGTGGGTGAATTCAATTACTTTCCACAAATACTTTTTCAAGGTTTGCACTGCTATTTTTAAGCGCTCTTGAATGTATGCCAGGATTTATTGCGGTGTAAATATTGTTTAAAAAATCCTATTATGAGTTATTAGGGAGGACAAAATAATCAATCAGTATAACTGGAATCGAATCTTCTTGAGCGTTTGTGTAAACTCACGTTTGTGCATTTTAAGGATGTTATAAGCCATAGCGACCATGGCTTTTTCGCCTTCCAGCAAGTAGATATCCCATATTCGCAGAGTCAGGGAGATGGGGAGCTGAAAGTTTGAAAGCACAAAACCACATATTTCGTGAGGGAAACTCCAAAGCCACACACACACGCACACAGTGCAGAAGGAATACAAAGGTGTGCAACATCATGAAAACCAGGCGCAAAGAGGAGCCATCTATCATCCAGAAAAGCAACAGTGAAGACATCCAATAGCCATTCATTTACACTGCGTCATGATCCACTGAAGAGGCAGAAAGGAACAAGACACTGTAAAAAAATAAACACCTTAGCTGTTTTATTTGCAGGATTTGGTGAATGATTTATGCAAACATACACACGAAGAACAATGCATGTGCGAAGAGGTGGAAGAGAGCGCTGCGTCAATCACCTTCTTATCAGACACTCCATGATCAATGTTAGGAAGAAAGGGACAAAAAATGCAACATTCTAATGCCTAATTGATGCAACAAGAGTCATACAGTATTTGGACTCTAAGTATTTCTGGAAAACTGCGCTGCCTTGGAAATTCTTACCTTCTGAGCAACATAAATTTCTCTTGTGGTTACTTTTAGAGCCTGTGTAGAAGAAATGACGGTGGGTGGGACCGAATAAATAATTCCTTTTAAGCATCCAGGATGAATGTACTGTGTTTTGTAGCTTGCCTTCACAAAGTGACGTCACGTGGTTTACGTCATAAGTTTAATTCGCCGCCAATTTTGCGGCATCACTTGTATCCACCCTACCAAAGCGTGGTTCACGCGTCAAAAACGACTTGAAGACGAACAGGGAAGGTTACGGCTGTAGCGAAGCCTCGTCAAGCCATATGTGTCATTTGTTGACAGAACTCAGGGTCGAGCATGGCCCACATAAGCTTACCCTGATTCATCAAAGAAGACCACTATCAAAAGTGAAGCAGTTTATAAGGCTAGATCCGAGGTAACAGCTTGTGGCATCTAGAGGCCCAAGGCCAAGCCTGAGGGATAAAAAGCTGGAAATGAGAAGCAAAATGGTGAGCAACTGAAAACGTGAAAAATTTAGAATGGATCGAGGAGTTTAGTACTCTTTCGCGTTTCGGATGGCTTAGAAGAACAGTGGAGCTGTGGAAGCGTTTGTCAGGCCCGATTTTCAAAGCCCAACCCAGAGGACGAAAGAGGACAAAGGGAAGATTAATAACTCACTCGTCCAAGGAAGCACTGCATGTACCACTTGAAGGCGTAGGTGCAGCAGTCGACGTGCTCACGACGGAAGTGTTTTGACACCTTGCGCAGGTGGGTGCGGAGGACGCGGTCGTGGTGTGTGAAGTAGCGCCGCAGGCCCGGGAAATCGCGCACAAACAGGCAGTGCATCTTGTGGTGTGGTCCGTTCAGTAGCTGCGCCAGCGCCCAAAATGCATCTTCCTCATCCATGATGTAGATCAGGAGCATGCCTGCTATGTCACTCATGCCCTAGAGACCAAGATAGATGACTCTTATAAGCATTGAAGTCCATCACAAGCCTCGCAGTCAGGAAGAAACATATAGGTACTGAGTTGGGCTTCTAGAGGCATCAAAGGTTATATCTAAGCTAGATTTTGAGTTACAAAACAATTGTTCAGAGATGATTTGAGGCCAAATAAACATTAAATTCTAAGTCCTTCGTTCGTGGCATTACATTTAAGACAGTCTTCAACCGTACTCTCCCAACATTTCACTCCATTGACCAAGTCAGCATGAACGGTGAAAGCCGGGAACCTTTGCCGCGCAACCTTTTCTTCTGGGTACGAGATCAATGACAAGCTTCAAACAGATTGCTGTCTATGGGAAATTAGGGAGAATCAGATAACTCCGTCATGCAGAAAAGTACGCAGAGATTGGCATTATGCACGCTGGAGTGAGTAGTTTGCGTAGCCTCTGTTGTCAGGTTACCAAAAGAAGGCGAATTCGCTAGAACTGCTTGTTGCAACTTCCAAATTCTAAACTCCAAAGTGTAGATTTATGTGTCAGAGCATAGTTGCTCTCTGCGCCACCTCTCTCGTGGATCTGAGCCCTCATTATTGCAAAGTACGGGTTAAAACTGATGGAGGTGACTTGAGGTTACTTGCTTCAATTTGGATGTGCAGTATTCAAAGGCACTGACCATAAGCGCTATCGGTTGTCGACAACCGTGCATCACGGCCTGTCACTGACACCCACATCGACATGGAAAGTTGAGGTAGAAGCCAAGCCTTAACAGAAGGTAAGTATCCTCTATAGATTATCACCTTGTTCTTCACTTCTGACACCTCATAAAAAAAGAGTCGTTTTTAGAGTGGCTCATTAAGTGGACAAACATATTACGAGTATCCCCACACTTCACTCCCACACGACTGTGCCTGCCGTGAATGGGATAGGCTGCAGCCGTAGAAAGCTAAACATTTCCACCAAGAAGCAGGGTGGATGACGATTTCAAACTGGTCCGTGAGAATGGCTTTACTTTAAGTTAGGAGATAGAGAGAGAGAAAGATACTGCCCTCTCCAACTATCACTTATTCTTGGGGGCATCAGCCAGACATACGTGGAACAGAGGCAGGCAAAGGTCAAAATGTTGATGGCTGGGCTGTTTGACTGGCTACAATCTGTCTGTGGATGTACACATGGCTAATCAGTCGATATTTTGTGTGCGAAGCACCCTTATGGAGGCGATTTTAATCGTTTTGATCGAAAATGAATTGCATACAGTGGGAGGGAAAGGAGGGTGAAAGTAATTTCACCAAAAAAAAAGAGACAAACACATCCACTCTAAACCACAAAAAAGGTGGCAGGATAGTGCAAAGGTCTGCCAACCCGCTTAAACATTGAAGGTCAAGGTGCTACATCATCCCTTGCAGTTTGCGCATCACAAGGTGGGTTTGTGCGTCGTAAAAGACTATCATCGATCACGTGAGGTAAAAATGGATTCCATGTGACTACCGAACTAACGTGGTTTGATAGGGTGTTACCAGAGGAGACCCCACGTTCCCCTATGCATCACCCTGCACGACAGTGACACAAGAATCTCCTAGCACTCTCTTGACATGTACGCAGGAGACAAAGTCGTCTCTTTGCCCTTATGCGCTGTAACGTCACCGTTATGGTAACTACCATGGGTTGTATGGCTTATTTTGCTACTTATAAGGAAAATGGTAGATTTTGATGCCATTTAAAAGAAGGCATAAAAGCATCAGCTACAGATGGCTTAACCTGGAGCCCATCAAGGCCACTTGAACCTTCGGTAGCTGCCTCGATTTCAGGTTATGCAACATTAACCAGATCGTGCCTCGTTCTTCGGGCTTGAGGCTTAATGATCAATGTGGCGTAGAGAAAAGCGATCAAATCGGCGATTACAACTGACCTGGCAGTAGCCAACCTCCGTGTTGTACATAGAGTAGGCGGCCAGAATACGAAATAGGACCTGCTGACGCGGTCCAAAGGCCTCATTGAAAAAGGTTGTGGAGCGAAAGGTGCGGTTGATGTCCAAATCTATCTGCTCGATGTAAGTCGATGAGGCGAAGGCGTACTTCCGCATATCCTGAAACGCAAATATGTGACATGTGACCGAGGTCTGACTTTTGTGTTCTTTTAAACTATTTGCGGTGCGTTTCATCGATTCATTCAGTAAGGCGATAATAAAAAATCCCACAACTCCTTTACTGAATGTGAATAAACCGCCTGAATGGGGGTTTCGCTTGATACCGCCCCTTTAGAGAACGGGACGAAACGCTGTTATTTGCCACAACTGCAAGAAGATATTGCAAACAGAGGGCGCGAGTGCATTTCCGAACTTAGATACAGCATCGGATTGAAATAACGACTTAAGAACGACCTAGGAAAATCTTCTTCGAAAGTTGGATCTTGTGAACGACCTTCGCAGATCCAATTAAAATGCACCTGTATAGACAAGTTGAATTGGTCCCATTTGCCCAAATCGTTTTGGGTCGATTGTAACGAAATCATCTCACAATTCCCAAAGGTTTATCGTGAAGATGATAGAGGCGTAGTGCACCACAAGAACGCTACACAGAGAAGCGAGGCGGGAAGATCAGTGAATCGCAATGCATTGCATCGTTGGTTTCGCCTAGTAAATCGCCAACATCCTGAATTGAGTCGGACATGAGTTTGGAGTTACGAAATGTCATTCGAAGTCACCAAGCAGGCTTTCGGTGGGATCACTTGAAGGCCACAGAAAAGACCGAACAAGGCTGACAAATCAAGACACCACGCAAATGGAGGTGTAATTTGGACGCTTGGTGGTGAGGCTTTCAGTAAGGCTTGCAAAAGTCCTGAAGTTAGTCAACAAGCACCATTCAAGGATGGCATTTTGCACGTATCGGAGTGGCATTTTCACGCTCAAAGAACGAAAATATACGGCCCCAATTCCTCAAATAATGTAGAGAAATCCAGAAATTTCTACAACTTTAACCAAACTTCTTTTAGTTCTTTTTAAACTTCTACCTGCAAGGCGATAGTGTTATCCACTTAGGAGAAGGAGATAAAATCGGCTTTCAACCAATCAAATAACCCGGTAAAATGACCTTGAATAAGGGTAATGGGGAGACCGATAACTAATGATTAAAAATCAAGTTATACATTTCAAGAATTAGAGAAGAGCTTTTATTGCTCCGAAACAGAATAATTGAGTTAGAATCTCCCCCAGGTCAGGATAAAAGTCTCCTAGAGAGAGAAACTACTGAGAGTTCAGCCTAAATCAGAGAGGATTGCAAGCGCCCCCCCCCCCCAAAAGCATTACAGTACGACCATTCTGACCTCATTTCTAGTGTTTCTGCTATCATTATTTATGCATGGATGCATGTTGCCTCGACGACCACCATCATCGGCAACTGTTTTGATTATATACCTATCAGCAAAACAGATTTCGAAGACTTACCTAAAAGAGAGAAACCCAACCAAATATTTCGGGGGAAAATCCCTTTTGCCGTAGACTGATCTGAACTCCAAGTTTGGCCCAATCTAACTAACCTCGTATTTTTACGTTCAGGAGATATTGTGAAGCCAAATTATGGACCAGAGACCTGATTCGTGAATATTTGATGGAAAAAAAAAAACTTATATTAATTGACAAAATTCTACTGCCCTTGATGAAGATGGAGCTAATCCAAGTACGTAAAAGAGAAACAGGACCATTTTAGGGTGATTTGACCGACCATGTAACGACTAAGCCTGCCCATTTTATTAGCTCATTTTAGCCAAACCAAATTACTCCCTCCCAGTTGTTTAATCACACCACTTGTGTTCGCAGCCCTTTTAACCACATTTGAGCAATTCGTAGCTCGGGGATCTAAACTGCTCTAATGTGAACTACCAATTAGCGAATGCTCCAACAGTTCGACGGTTTCTTAAGTCCTTAGAAGACATCTCTACCTTAGGACAATCTTATATCCATTTCGGAGCATTCATTCAGAATTTAAAAACGACAGCCAAAACAAAGGATGCAAAGGTGCTGTACGTGTCAGCAATAGTTGGAGTAGCCCAAGTTAGTCAACCTGCTTATCTCTACCTTTCGATCAGAAGAATTAGACAATAGAGCCCTAACTATTCCTCTCAATAAAATAGTCCAATTAAATCGGGAGTAGGGGTAGTAATAATGCCTCGATAGAGGTTATCCGGCGACAAAAAACTCCTCTCATTTTCTTCTACCTTAATGAAGGAGGTTCCGCGAATCCAAAATTCATTCACGTGATTTTACTGTGCATTCCAACGCAGTAGCAGTAGTGTAGCGCTAAAGGGAGGCACGAGGAGCAGCTTGACCATCGAACCGTCTGTTCGGTCTTCTATTCTGCCAACTTGGTGCATCTCGATAAGTTGATGCCTCCGAAATCCACACATATCGCCTTCACTGCAGGAAACAAAGTGCCCTCTATTACGGCAAGTTGAATGGCTACTTCAAGGCCGAGTGCTTGCGTATGATTGGTTCGTCTCAAATAAATCAAAGTGAACTTCAATTCGATAAATAAATGGCAAAGCTTGCATTGGGAATATTTACAAAATGCTTGAAACTGACAAATTATGTATAGGGTTCACTTTCACATAAGCTGTGAGTTTTAAAACGGTTTTGTTGATGCAGCGAAATCAAAACGACAGCTTAACAAACTGTCAGGATTCAATTAGGAATAAATAAAAAAGGCAAATCCGATTAATTATTCGTAAAGCAAATCGTCTTCTCCTTAAGTGATTTAGATTAGGTCAAATTGGCCTCTAATTATGCAACCATACGATTGGTTCCACGATATTTGCGCTTGAGCTGGGGTTTTGAAAATTGGAGATTTAGATTGACAGTACATAAACAACTTCCAGATAGTCGATAAAAGTGAAGAAAATATCAATGCTAGAACAGAAGGATTTTAGAGAGAGTCATGGCATGGCATGGACACTGTGCTACTTATCTGAACACACAACCGCTATGCTCCGCCCACCCATTTCCGGTTTATCGGGTAAAGTGCGAATTTTGTAACTACTGTGTATAAACAGCGTCTGAAGAATGGATAGTGACGCCGACTTTTCGTTAGGAAAGAGGTTTGAGAGGGTGAGCAAACGGCGCCATTACAAGTGTTTCCTTCCTTCCATCCAGCCCAAAATATTGCTGTTGACTTTTTTGCAGATTCTGATGCAGCAGGAATAATGTTGCAAGGAGCAGAGGCGCAAGGCCCCCAGCTCCTCCTGCGTTCTCTTCGCCGCACTATTTGAGGTTCGCTACTTTTCGCAAACCATCCACGAGAACAAAAGAAAGCGATCAACTGGAACAGCTTGAAAGGCTATTTCTCAACAGATTCCTTTTGTATCAGCGATATATTGCTCAACTATGTGCCCACATTGTAGGCTTCACCCACCATGACAAAACCAAATCGGAATTAACATTCACTATCACATAATCTCTGAATATACAAACGAAATTCAAGTAGCGAAACAAATCGCATAAATTCGAAGTGAGCGGAATGTAGAATACTTGGATAATAACAAGAATGTGATGAATTCTTTATTAATAATATCTCCACCAATCAAGCAGCAAACTCAAATCTGATTGGCCATTCGTAACTGCACCCGTGCATTTCATTGGCTGATTCAGTCGATTAGGCGTAAACTTAATCACCCAAAAACCAGATGATTTCCGTGTGAATACTGCTCCAAAAACTTGTCAAAAACATAAGCATTGCCACATTCATAAAAAGATTGAAATAAGAGGCACAAACCCTAAGTGTGGGACAGATTTGTACCGAGTATATGAATAAAATTGAGAAATATGCGAGTGACTAGTAAATAAGACCTATTAGACCTAGATTTTCGAGAAAATGAAAGTATATGGTCGGTAGATAGCATAACACTTCTTATCAACTTCCTACGTCGGATATTCGTCCCAGGCATGAATTCGTGCTACCTCTTCGTGTGTCCCACCACGGTAGCAACAATAGCGGTGGTAGTAAGGTTGTTTTTAAAGGCAAAAGCATAGGAAATGGAAGAATGCAAAAAAAGGGAAAGTATATTGGCTGAAACGGTAAGTGTGCATGTGGGCTGGCAAGCACCACCTCGAAACACACAAAAAACACACGCACACATGTGCTGTGAAGGTGGGGCGAGGAATTTACTTAGCTTCTGGATATTGGACCAAAAGGTAGCAATTTTGGCCAAAAGCAAAACTATGGAAAGTGAGACATCTGGTAAGGATTGTGAATAAACGTATTCCAGTGGAAGCGTGACTTGGATACGGTCCCTATTTGTGTCCAAGTGATGGATTTACCACCACACAACGCCAAAAGGAGTTAAGAGTGGCTTCGGAACATTGAGTGGCCTTTTCCCATGGGCAAGTGTTCATGCATTCGGTATTCAAATACAGGAATGTTACAAAGAAAGCCTCAGGACGCATTATCACTACGACATTTTTGAACGTGAAGTATCCACCGCGATCCCCATCCCACTCACAAGGCCATTTAAAAGGTGATTGCAACAGAACGAACGTCATCTTGTTTAGGAGTGAAAAAAGGTGCGTCACGATTTCATTCAACAACGTGTCTTTACTTAAAACTGCGGCTCTTTTAAGGTCCAGGTGAAGAAGACCCTTTGGATAATCCACATTCCGCAGCTTACTTCAACTTGCAAAAGGAAGGGGACTTAACGCTCCGGACGTTAAAGGGCCAAGTAAACCATGGGAAAAAACAGAATGGTCCAGCTTTTCTCGATGGGATTAGACACTATATACTTGAAACGGTCAGAAATGCAACGAGTCCTCGAAAAAATCCTATCATAAATGCTTTCCAAGGTTGATAAAGGAAAAGAAAAAACATCATAGTGGGATTAATGGGTTCAACTTTATTCCATCTCATCACAAGAACGGGATCGAGGAGTTGTGAGGTACAGCCAGTCCTCGGACCCATATGACCAGAGTAAAAAGACCTGACACCACACAAACAAGTTCACCACTGTCGCAGCCAAAAACAAGCTAAAAATACGAGGTATTCCTCCCACTTTCCACGGAAGAGAGCCAGTAATACCTACTCTCTGCATCTGCAGGGAGGAATTTGAGGTAAAAAAGGAGTCAACACCGAAGTTCGGCATCGCGTCAATGCACGAAAAGGTAGGCATCAAAATTAAGGCATGGGACCAAGGTGCAAACAAACAGAAATGGCCAATGCATGGTTTATCTCCTCTCTCGTGGCAAGGACATGAAAGGGAAAGTGAGGTCAATCGAGTTCACGGCTTAACCGATCATAAAAAGATCAAAATTGTGGAGGGGGGAGGCGAAGGTGCACATACTACCTTACTTTGACAGATTCTCGGGAAAGAGCAAGGATGTAAACGTTGTTTTGGGAAAACTATTTCATGAACTCGGAAGGGAGTTGATTTTTTAATGACAGCCTTAACAAGTAGACAAACTTTCGGTTAAATGGTGATGCTGTGTTGCCATGGCAGCTAGATTTGCGAGTAAAAAAGGAGGGAGAGTGGTTTTACTAAATAGCAAGGCAGAAGTAATTAGAAGCCATCGAATTAAAGAGAGTAGACTCATTTCTAGAATGAATAGAAGTCTTCCACACCTGTGAAGGGAAATTCTTATCGTAAGGCTCGATAAAATCGCAGCCCTTTTACTTTTTTTTTCTTAACGACTCAAATTTGGGACTTAATTGACATTCGTGGCCTGGGTAGCAAAACTATTTTAGTTTAAAACAGCAGAATGGAAGTGAGATGCTAGCGGTCCGAGGATAATTGGATTCCTTTTTGGTTTTTGATAAGCATAGCTTCAGAGGGGACTTATCCTTCGGGCGATATCGCGATTTGCTTTTCTCCGAGGCCCTAGTAGCGATTGTGTGAAATTAATGGCCTTTCGAGGGCAATAAACTAATTTATAGATGTTGGACTAATTAATTTTCACAGTTGTGGAATGAAAAAAACACTAAAACAAAATCCCGAGGAAAATGACGATGGCTATTAAGAGATGGGTAAAGTAGCTCACATTTTAGCAGGAGAGAGGTTCAGCATTCGTTTTTTGATGCTGCCAGGTTATCAATATACTTAGCGATAGAAGTTTGAGGCATATTTTTTTAGTTGGCATGGAAAAATTACACTGCATTATCATCTTCAAAGCACGAATGTGCTGATTGGTTCAGAACTAGCCAATGGCGATGCAGCTGCCACCCAATTAGGCTGCAAGCAATTCCACCACCAAAGATAATTTATTTTGATCAGGTTCACCACTTTTTGGTGGAGAATCAATTCACGTAATCTAATAAGCACTCAAAGAAATAGCTCAGCTATCTTTGGGATGCACAGCACTACACCTACTGATGAAATATTTGGAGCAATCCAAGCGATGACATTGATACATTACAGAGCTAGTCTCGTCGATGCATATCATGTCTGATAAATTAGCGACTTTTGGAATGCATTCCAAGCATTGTCATCCCGAAATTAATATGCCTGTGGAACCAATATTAGTGTGTTGGAAGACTATAATCAAAAGGAAAGCAAAGAATGACCACCTACGAATGAATTAAAAAGCTGCGTAATGAGGGTGATGCGAGAAAGAAAATAAAACTCATCAAAACTGGTCTGTAAAACGTTGCCCAAACCACACTGCTCTTAAATCCTTTAACATCATCGCCATAGACCAGGCGTCTTATCTTTCTAGCATGCCATTAACTGTCAAACACTAAAAGGCCTGATTATTTTTAAATAGAGCAAACCTGGTAAAGCATACATGCCACAGATTTGTGGCAGTGAGCCTAGACAAACGTGTGTGAAAGTAAGTGTGCCTCTCAATGGACGGATACCTATACAATTAACTCATTCTTAAAATACGACTGGCATGTAATGAACAGGGTGTAAAATTCACATCACAAAAGGGGAAAATAAAAAGACGGTACAGAAGCATCCGATTGGTTTACCGCCAACCAATAGGAACAAAGACAAGTAATGTGCTTCGTTGCCGCCTAAAATAAATCCTCCAATTTCCTCAGAAAAAACGGAGGAGAAACTACTCCTCTTTTGTTCTGGAAAGACATAACAAACACAGTCCAACGTATTAAACTCACCTCAATGCAATTAGGACCACTTGATTCATGGGTTCAGAGGAAATTTAACGCTCTTGTCATCGAACTGAATGGGACCCTTCAAGTTTTATAACGACAAAAGAACCTTCCCTACTTTTTTCTTATGTCATCGTCAGCATTGTTTACAACAGAAAATTTATTTGTCTACAACGGAAGTGAATGTTTTCTTGCATATAAGTCCTGAAATAGGAATCGTAGTGAATGGTGTCCACTTTTTATTTGACGGAAAAAAAATAATGTCGATCATTTTCTTTTCCTTCCAAAACGGTTGGAAATCACATTTCCGATGGTACAAAATATCAAAATTATTTTGTCCAGTGGCAAAATCACTGTAGCATTTTCGGTTCGGAGCCCAAGAGAAAGTTGTCAAAGAAAGCCCATACCACCTTCAGTTCCGTTCCTCCTTGTCTGGAGGAACGTAATAATTGCAGTTTCTTCAAGACATTGAAGGTTTCCACGAGTGATGGGGGCAGAGTTGTCGTAAATAAATAAGGAATAACGCTTTACGGTCTCTTCTCGAAGGGAAAAGAGCATTTTGCGACGACATGAGAGTGCAATTCCACGAGGACCAAAAACACCTCCCAAATACAAGACTTGGGATAGAGAAGTGCTCTTCCTCGCGAACGTGAGAGTCTTTTCGCTTTGGAGACGGCATGCCGCCACTATGCGATTCCTCTCATTCTACTCCCTCATTAATGGAGGACTTTAACCAGCAACATAATTCTCCCGGCGCCTAACCTCAGGTGGCATAAACCAGAAGAGCAAAACTGCACACCACCTCTCCCCAGGAGTAAAGAGAAATTGCAGAGAGGGGAGGAAACCGCAGCTCCACATAGGCGATACAAAACACGGAAGCAATTCTACGGTACACGTGTACTGGAAAGAGAGTTCTAGTGCGTCAGTTGTACCGATTGGCGAGACAATAGTCCGATCATGGGACGAAATGCTGCCACTGTGTCTAGAAGGCTTCACACAAAGTAGACCTGGTGGGTTAAAGGCGACTTATAGGTCTGCTTGAAATGCGCCTCGCCTCCAAACCCCCAGACGCGAAAACCGAGTAACAACACCCTAATATTAAAAAGTCCCTGTAGACAAGCATAAATAAACGGGTAGGAGAGCGACAAGCCGACCTATTTCAATGCCAAAGCAAAAACGCTTTTTCTTTTGTGCACCTGAATATGCTGGTTTGTGGAGCATGTTCATATTAGAAAGTTACTTTATGAAGTGATAATGTTTAGTGAGCAATCGGAATACGAGGACCTTTGGAGTGCTTCACGATTCTGTCACATATACGCGACGCCTATGGTAATTATGTTAAAGACCTGAAAATTCACCAAAAAACCGGATTTTCAGATCCAGCAGAGGAGAGATAATGCATTGCACGAGAAAGAGGAAGAGAAAACGAGTGAGAGAGAAAAGAACATGCCCGCCATGCCATCGACCCACAGACACTAGAAATGGACCAATCGGTTCCACACACTACGGGAATCGGCGTGTCCCCTCCTATGCTGATAATGACACTTTCAGTGTGAAAGAGGGCAAAATTACGTCCTCTCACATTCCCACAGCCTTTTACGTCAATCAGGCGGTCACGTGAACGTTTTATGCTAAAAATGGCCCGAGGTAATATAAACAAAGGCATCTGCTCTGCCATGACTACGGGTGAGGAATATGGGCGCAACAAGGGGAAAACACCTTATGGTCCTTAAAAAAAATTAGCAAATAAATAAACAAACTGACAAGGCGACGAAAACGAAGGTTCACTACTTAGCACGATTGGGTGATAACAGGAAAAAGGAGAAGATCTTAACACAAAGGGACCTATGAAATAACTTCAAGATTTCAACCAATAGAGGAATACCAAAACTTTATTATTTTTTTCTCCCTTTATGCTCATTTCCTGTGTAAATTGATCACGGATTTCATCGATCGTGGGGCAAAAAAAAAGAAGTAAGCCCTCTCTGGTGAGAAAAAAAACTGCCGATGGGGTTCGTGAGTGCCCCTCTCCCTACCCCTTCGGCCCACCCTTCCAATTTGACTCGGTTCGAAGGGGGGAAAAATTAACATTTTAAAGAGAGGTAGGAGCCACCGCCTTGGTTGTATTGGCAATACTTGACAAAGTAATTAAATTTTCGACACTTTGGCCGTAGGACAAGTTGGGAATCAGAGATGAAGGGAGAGGAGAAGAGAGAGGAGGGAGGGGAAAGAAACAACGCCTGTCAAATCGCAGCTCCCGGCTAAAGCCTAATTCCATCTGGCTTTCGTGTTCCGTAGCCCCGGAGGAACAAAATCATCGGTTTTGGAGAAGTTTTTTCCCCTCAAAAATGACAAGTAGATTTTAGACAGAAATTGTAACCCTTTAAAGGCTGACCCCGAGGAAGGGGTTTCCCAATGGCCCAAAGCTTAACCTATGTGAGCTAAAACTTGACTGGTTATTTTAAAGAAAGGTTAACCGTTCGACCCCTGTGGTTGAGATGGTGGTTGTAGTTCCACCATGGCTCATTCACACAACCTCAGGAAAGGAGAGGGTGATGGCCCCCTCCCGCCTCTCCTACACCGGTAACCATGATAAAAGGTGCCAGTGACAAGTGATGTCATCCACGCAACAGTTCACACTGATCTTGGCAACATCAGGCCCAAGCCTGTAGATATCGCCAGACGTTGGAATACTTTAAATGCTTTCCGGTTCACCATTTATTTAAATGCGGCCACACAATCTGTCGTGAGAACTTTGAACACAATCATTTGCAAACATTTGCCATTACGAGAAGTTAACACCCACACTCACACACGACCTTCTGTAACAGCCTTCCCAGGATGATTCATTCCATGCCCACAGATTTGCAGCATTAATTACGTGTAGTAATCAGTGTAGAAATTCAGCTGAAAATTAATGTCTAGAAGGGAGTGGTTCTTTCTCTGGCGTTAAGTTACACTTTGCAGCTTAATTCAGACGTCCTCTCCACAGAGGTTAGAGGCAGGCTACTCCACACAAGGAGGTTTGGAACGTACAAAGACGTTCTTTTTGCTTTTAGCAATTAAGACTTCGCCTCAACCAAGACAGTAGGCATTTGACAACCCACTCCTTTTTGACAGGCCTTGGGTGTTTCCTTCTCATATAGCCAAATGCATATCGCTACTGACATTCGGTCTTGTGTGATTATCATCACAGAGAGCGGAAAAAAGTAGTCGACGTTGACATTTGCGGTGGTAGCAGTTTGTGTGATTGATATGAACAACGAACTGACAAACACACATGATATGACACAACATGGTGCAATTAGTCAGCATCTGTCGACTGATCCTGAAGTGTTCACCTACAAACCGTTCAAAAGGATCCTCACTACCACTGCTTCTGCTGCTGTCACTTCTACGAAAAGCACACACACACACACACACACGAATTCCATCCTCCTTCATACAGCACCGCCAGCTTCTTCAACTGGCTGCTAGCCAGTAAGCATTTGTGCACACACACAAATGTGAGTCACAATGGCTTAAACAACTCTGCGCACAAAAATTTGCATACCTTCCTTCTCAAGTGCCTTGACCCACCCTATGCATCTAATTACCGCCACAACGCCAGGCCGTCGTCAGAGTGGAGGTGGCAGCAGTGGCCAGTCGACTCACCTCATACACTCGATCACGTTTGGCCGAGTCCACGTTGAGGAGAAGGGGCCAAACTCGGGGACGAATGCGTGGTGGAATGCCCTTGAAGACGCGTCGAATCAGCTGTGATTGTTGAGGAAAAAAAGACAATGCTGCCAGTGTACTACTCAAATGAGATTTAAGTAAATAGACAAATTCACGTCAAAGAAGGAGTAGGGCATGAGACAGGAATAAACGAATGAAAAAAGAAGCGAACAATCGGATGGTGGTACGTGCACATTACTTAAATGACTAATTAGTAACGATGTTACTTGCTTGAGAAAAAAAATCTTGGCGGTTTTAAGGAAAAAAGTCCGGAGACGCCAAATACGATTTGCCCTGGGGAGGAAGTGAGGAGTGCAGGAGGGGTTGGCCTAGACCAACAACTTTCGCCGCTAGAATGCTTTTGAAGTTGGTGGTAGAAGTCTGTCTGGTTTGGCAAACGCGTTTAGGTGGGTGGATGTTCGGCGTTTCCACTAGGCCTTTTGAAAGAGCCTGTTGAATCACTGAGCTCAGTGACGTACTTTTTCCTTTCGTCAAGCGAAATACGTCAGATTTAAAGAGTGAAAGATTTTACGTTCTCGACAGGGTTAAGGGGAGAATTTTTTTCCCCCAAAAAAGGTGGAATGCTTAACTGCGTCGTTGAGAGCATTTTTCATAAAAGCACTAGATCAGATAAGACCATAGAGCGCAGGAACAATAACGCATTTCCAAAGAGGTTTTTAAAGCCCTACCTCTTACAACTTCCAGGCACGGCTGTGAGTGAATTTGAATGGGATACAAGGAAAATCATGGATGGAAATGCGTCTCCTGCCACGTCGTGGAAACTAGTCGGCTACTTCATATGAGAGGTGTTAAGGGACCTTGAGCGACGTCCAGACTCATAATGGAAACACTCTTACATTCTAAAAAAACAACAAATCATCAGTCCGGTAGATGGAAACGGCACTAGTGACTAAGTCCATTACAGCGAAAAAAGAGAATGTACAAATGTAGGAAGAAAGGAAGCCTAAGATGGTAAGTTCTCCTGTTCATCGGGATGACGCACATAGAAGAGAATCAGCAGGACCTTCTAGTGGAGCGGTAAACACTTCCAAGCGAGGGGAGTACTTCAGAGCCTCTTGCTCCCATAACAAACTTGTTGAGGGAGGCTAAGTGCAACGAATAAGGCCTAAACGAATTACCCATCAACTTCAATTACAAATGCATGAAAGTGAAACGAAGTGGAGTTGGCTAATACAGGGTAAAACGAGAACAAAGGAGGTCAATCACCCTCTGGCTACCAAGTAACCAAAAAAACCTTCTCCGATTTCCACTGTAGCTTGCTGCCAGTGCTTGTTTAAGAAAGTGCATTATGAAGAGCATGAGCCTGTCGGTCTGCCGGCACTGTACTAGTCTCCTCCTACTTTGAATTCCCATGTCATTAGATGCCGACCGAAATAGCTTCAAAAATTGGGCGTAACTGGGTTCCAAATTGGCCAAAGCCCAAGGAGTAGAAGTTGGAGGATGTAAAGTAGCAAAAAACTAAAGTGATGATTCACTACAATCTGAGGAGTCGCCTTTTAGAACGGAAGCTTCTCTAATGTGCTAGTATGCGGAGTCAAGATTAACGTGACCGGAACTTCCGGTTGTGCTTGTTATGACTGATGGAGCATGTAGTTCACACAATTAGTTCAAACTGAGAATGCTATGACGGTTACTAAGCAACTAGCGGCAGAGAGCCCAAAGACACCAGTTTGTTGTATCGTAATTACGGCTTTTGTGTCTAATAATGACCTCTACTAAGCGAACGAACATCCACTTACTACCCACGCGACACCTCTAAGACACACACCACTTCATTCTCGTAAGACTGTGCCCGTTTGACGCACGTGTACACTCAGCGAAGACCAAACAATCATAGATGAGAGGAGTCAACAACTCGAGGGAGCACATGAAAAGCCAATTCCTTCTGAAAAGAAGACAGAACTGGCAATGTCGTAAAAGGGACCCATGAGAACACTTCCCACGCTACTCAAGAGTGCAAAGGTGCGAGTGTAGAAGGAGGAAAAAAAAGGTGAGAGCGATACTACTCCACCTCGTTCTTCATAGGGCTCCAACGGAATGGGAGGCAAAATGTCGGATAAGGGTGGAATTCATAACACATTTTTCGGTACGTTGGAAGACGACAATAGATGATAGAGTGGGACGCAAGGCACACAAATTTACTAGGCCTTCTCCTGGCACTTTATTTCTGTTAATGCAGAATCACACAGCGCCTTTTGTTTACATTACATCAGTTGCGTACCCTCTCGTCAGTACCTGTAACACAATCTTTTCCGAGAGAAAATGAAGACCTCACATCTGACCTATGCACAAACAAGCCGTTTGCCAGCATTACATGTCCGTGGGGACCATTTTTTTCCCGTCTTAGCTTGTGTTAGATAGCATTTAACCATTTGGCTAGCTGTTATACATGGACCACCCAGCCAGGCGTAAAAAGCTCGACTATTTAAATAGCGCCTACACACACAGGATTTCCTATTTCTGCAATGTAACAGTTAAGAAGGTTGATATTGACAGTTAAAAGTGCAAAAACAGCGGGGCCAATGGCTCCTCGAAAGGCTAATACAGCCCCAGACATCGCAAATTCGCCTTTGTCGGCTCTAGAGAAGGGATGCCCTCTCTTGAAGCACGGTGAGGCAAATGGGAGCCCACGGGGTTTACAGAAATGCAATAGCAGACTGTAAACAACGAAAACATTCTGACTGTTTAGCAAACAACTAATTCAGCATGAGGGAAAGACACTACTCAAGTAAGAATCGACTTAACTAGTAGTAATAAAGAAGTGCTTAGATGAACACTAATGCAAACTCCGGTTTTCAATGCCGACGTGGAGATAAGTATGACATCTACTTAAAAGGTAAGCACCTATCAACTGGAGCATTGGCTTATTAAAATGTCGGTCATGAAGGTCTTTTAGGTCAAATGTTTGGCTCAAAATCACCAGAAGGCAATAGCAATGGTTCCAATGAAACCCGACAAACGCACTTTAATCGGACTACTAAATTAGACTTCTTTTAAAAGTTAGTACAGAATGGAAAGGAACGGGGAGTTATTCTTGGTTTCTAAAAATGGAAGAGAAATAAACTCCATAAGCCAAAGCAATGTGACAGTGAACACCACATGACCACCTAACTGAACGGCAAGCCGGAGTGGGAGAAGTTCGATTTGAAAGCCCTTCGTGTTTAATTAACGTCATCATACCCAGAGAATTTTCTTTTTTGGCAAAGAAAAACACCCAGAAAGGTGAAAAATTGGAAAGTTTTAGCAATGCCTGTTTTGTTAACAAGATGAAAGGTGCGAACGCGGGTTCCGCGAGTGTGTGCTCTCTCAGGAAGGAATACTGCATGCTAGCAAAGTACACACAGAGGGCTTTTGTACCACTTTTCAGGCATAAGTTACTCCATGGTGACTACCGTATGTACACCCAACTCCTAAGGAGACTGATCTGTTACAATCATCCGTGAGAAAAAGTAACGGTTTCGAAAAGAATGTAGTAAAGCTTACAAAGGAGTATGCACAGTCAGTCCATAAAAGTAAGCCATTAAAATATGCCAGACTCCACCCCAGAAAACTTTATCTTCACCTCTATTTCAACTGAACCAAAAGCACCATCTTACTTGTCCTACTGAGACACCTCATACAGTTACGAAATTCTAGTGACCTTTTGGTGTGGTAACAAGGAGAATGAGAATAAAGTGCGACCTCTAATACATTCCCAATGAGGGTATGAGTGCGTCTCCATGAGAAATGATGTATGCACGTTTTCGCAATAAAAGTCTGGAATCAACAACGTTAAATTAAACAAAGAAGATTTGCCTTAAAGGACTCCTTAGTTCCAAATAAGCAATTTTTAAAATTAGGCGAGCCATAGCAAACTTCAGACAACTGGAGGATGACAAGCGGAGATGATAAAGAGGCAAAACAGGAAGATACAGATCTAACTTACCTCTTCATTGGGGCGTCCCTTAAAGAAGGAGTCGAATCCGTTGGATTGGATAAATTTCATCCACTTGTCCACCCTCTTGACATCTTTTTTTCGATACTAAAAGGTGAGCGAAGATAAAGAAAAAGAGGAGAAAACAGTCATCCTTCCACAGGTAGAACAGAAATTTCAAGTTCACCAACGGATCTCACCATCTCTCAAATCCCACAGACAACGCAGTGAGCGAGCAGACTGGCTGGCATGCAACTGCGTACAGGGCAAAAGTGGCCAGAGGAGGCTACGCGACCAATCACAGAGTGAACCTGAGCGCATCTTAATCAGACGCGCACACTTCGGTTTAGTGAGGTGATTAAATTACTCCCATGGGAAAAGAATCGAGACAGTGGTAAGAGTGAGTGTGTCGGATTAAAAATTTAGCTCATTTTTTCATTCGAAGTAGGAAAACTAACTTGGTGAAATCATGGTATTTGCAAACACGATCATGTGTACCTAATGTACCTCAATAAATGCGGAGATGACCGTATCCGAAGGCGGAGATCTTGAGAACAAGCTTATGCAACTAGATTAATATTCGACTTTCGATTACAAAATATGCCATACTTTTGGTCACGCATTTAATAGATTTTTGTGGGTAAGGTGTGAAAATCGGTGGAAAAAATAGGACTGAACTTGTAAGCAACGAACCTTATGTTCCACTTCCTTCTCTCGATGTGTGAGGCCCTCAGGGCTGCAAAGGAAAAAAGATTTTCCATATGAAATAAGGCTCATCAAAAAAGGAAATATGCTGTGCACATTCTCAAGAATTTTGAAAATGAGCGAGGTGCTATAATATGTATGAGTCTAAGACGGATGCAACGCATTAGTGCAAAAAAGCTCAACGATTGTCATAGTCGAGAAACGACTAAATATACCAAGAATAAAACACGTGGTGCATGAATCGGAGAACGTTAAGAAGTAGGAAAATATCATTAAACATAAACATTTGGCAATTCCAATTAAATTACCCTATAAAATAAAACCGATTTCAAAATTCTAGCTAATTACTGGTAAAATCCGAAATAATCCAAGATAGAATAGTTATTCTGAGCCTCCTGAACATCAAAATGAGTTGCTAGATTGCCAATGCTTTTGCTGAGACTGTATTTGTCAATAATCCCCTTGGTAGCAGTAGCAGGCGAATGCAGGGATCCTGGCATTGTTTAATCCATATATAATGCAAAGTGCGCCCTAATTTTGCAAATGTTTGCAAATATATCAACAGCCTACTCGATTCGTAAAAGCGAATGCCATTTAAACTATTTAAACAATTTGCAATCCCAAGAAAGTTTCTAAATTAAAAACCCAAAACAAACAACTGACACTTGCTGTCAAAGCAGATCCACTCTCGATATGTTACTTCAACAAGACTTAAAAGCGCACTTATAAATAGTGACTATTGGCCCTGAGTATAATTTAGTCTAGGATTAAGAATGTTTGTAACATTGATGAGCGTTCTTATCATAAATGTTAAAGTAAGAACTGAATTTTTTAATTTATTGTTATAACTGTGTCCTGCGAAGTAGTGAATAAAGGATAAACACAGAATAATGCATTTCTGTTCCCACCCCGTAACACTTCACTCTAAACATTGTATTTTAGCATTCCAAGGCTCCCTCAAAGGCAAAAAAACGCAAAATACAAGGATGAAAAAAAGCTAGGGCAGCTAGGGCGATATGGCTACCTCTATGTGACACTGACCGGAACCTGTGGCTTAAACAAATAATGTATTGCATTGCTCCTCTCTTATTTCAAGCGTCGTTCCCGACGCGCTCCTTGGTACACCTTCGCGTCAGCCATCGCAACGTAATCAGTGCTGGAAGAAACACTCACGAGCTAACCACGCCAGTCGCCGACATTCGGCGCGATTGAGGCAAGGCTTGGCAACAACGCCATCGATCCCTCTTAGCAGTTGGATTGGACTTAGAGTTTTGTCCAGTTAGGGAGACGTTAGCACACCGATCTTCTTGAGCAAGTATATTAAGGGTAATCTCTGAAAAGAAACCCTTCCAGGTGGTCCATGGTTAGTATCGCTTCAGTTGTAATAGCTTTCCTATGGAACAAGGCGATGAGGTAAATGCCGAGGGCGAATGTCTTTCTTAGCCCATCGGTAGCGCATGCCACAAGCGAATACTACGATAGAATATATATATATATATATATATGTATATATATTCAACGGGCAGAGGGAAATAAGCTGCTGGCATGGCCAGGAGGCTTAATAAGCTGGTGTTCTACAAATGCTGCAGTTGTACGCTTTCATGCATAGTAGGACATTATTACGCGTCAGATAGTGGAATTTTTCGCCACGGGCACTAATTTGTAGCACCACGTGTCTTTGCTGTGACAGCCATAAGCCACATAGGGACTAAGAGGACAAAGGCACGTTTTGAAGTCTATGCAGCAGAGCGGATGCGCAATCAGTGCGTCCGTGATCACTTGCATAGTTAAAAACGCGACGAAACAAGTTATTGCAGAATGATAACGTCAAGACATCTCATTCTATTATCGTTTGTTATTTGGGAGTATAAAGGCTTGTTTTGTTGTCACCGATTGGCCCTCCCAATTCCGGTTCAGCACCCTTTTATGGAGGCGTTCAATTCTTGGAAGTCCTTTCGCATCGTGGTGATTTGTGGTTTCATAAATAAGCAGAGCGTCTTGGAGACTCCGTGGAAATCACTGAGGCTTTAATTGCGTGGGCATTTAGCGCTCTGTCTTCATAATTGCTCTCAGCTCCATGGTCTCCAAAATACGTCTATAAATACTCTTCTTTTTTAGCACCATTCATGCAAATAATTAAGAATTTAAGCATTTTTGTAAACTCTGCTCTTGTTGATTTGGTAATTCATTTCTTAGGCACGTTAAAATTGAAACTTTACTAATCGATCCTCTAGAGTCAAACCTTTTTCCCAATTTAATGGAGCGATGAAGGGATAACCTAATAAGAAAGCTATAATTTCCAGCATTTTGAACTAAAACGCACCGTACACCACCCGTTCCCGATTCCGGCTCCAGTATGCGTGTGTTCACAGTGTATGTTGCCTCTAGCAACAACCACACAACAACAGAGCAATCGCCGAGTTGCATTAGCATATGTCGGGGATCGGAGCGATCACAGTTTTGCCAGGCACCTTGACGGAGCGGACCAACAGCGTGGAGCCATGGGAGCCGAACTCTCCAAGCGTAAACACAAGAGCAAAAGGGTGGACAAGGAGACGTGGACGGGCCAAAATGGTGAGGCGCAGGGGCCAGAGGCGGACTTGAAGGTGGCCGACAAGGCGAATCAATGTGTGCTTCAGTGGATTCAAAGTATAACAGCTGACGGTTAGTCGCCTTTTATGTGCCTATTTGCACCCCTTTGACAGCCTGATACTTTCATGTTAGGCCTCTAGGGCCAAAAGACACACCTCGCTCCCTTGTTAAACGTTATTTGTACTTTCCGTCAAAGGCAGGTCCTTTTTTCTGGAAG
This sequence comes from Taenia hydatigena, assembly GCA_036345935.2. Classification (NCBI taxonomy): domain Eukaryota; kingdom Metazoa; phylum Platyhelminthes; class Cestoda; order Cyclophyllidea; family Taeniidae; genus Taenia; species Taenia hydatigena. Next base: position 6,223,304 of record JADWOT020000004.1, on the reverse strand, counting down.
TGCGACCAATGCAGCCTTCAAGTAGAAGCAGCCGACTCACAAAATTGCTAAATTTTGATGTGAATTTGATTTAGTTGGTTCTTAAAGCACCGATTTTATCTAAAGGGCGTTACCCCTTGGTGGAAAAAGATGCGCACTTCATGGTGCCGAGCAAGAGAGTGCTGAAAACCTGACTTATTCCATGGCTAGGGAATTTACTAGCCTTATCCATGCTTTTAGCACCTTCACTCACATACTCAGATTGTTTTATTGATTGCAAACTCCAAAATATGCCATCTTGGATGTGCAGTTAGTGGTTTTCCAGAGCATCGACTACTCCTGTCATTTAGAGACTCTTTTAGCGTCTAAAAGGTGAAAAAAAAGGAGCATCTTGCAGTACATTCTCATGTAGATGGCTTCTTTCGATGTTCCTTGTCATTTCTGTCATTTTATCGCCTACCAGAGTCATACCAACTTCTTTAAAAGTATCAAAATCTCCCTAAAAATTTCAAGCTTAAAAAGGTGCTATTTAGAAGTTATTGCTTTGAATTAAAGTTTTGCGTCTCAAGGAAACATTTAGTCTTGATTACGTTTGCTTGTTTGAGATGGTAGTCGGCGTTCTTCCCTTTCCATTCAAAAGGTTTTTCATTTCTGCCTGGAATTGAGGGCTACCTTCTTTGTATTCAACCACCCCACAGAGGGGCTTGGGAGTGATGAGTCTGAGTAGTGAAAATTGCGTGCTTCAAGTCCTTCTTAAATAAGACTCCTACGATTCCATCTAGGGGAGGTGTTTTCCATGTCCTACTGCTAGAAGTTCAATACAATCTTTAATATAAACCCTTTTAGGAGCGCTCTTACCACTCATTCTCCCCAAACACCTAATATTACTTTTTAAATAACTTTTCCATTTAGAAAAGTGTGCAATAATATTGCCAGACTGCTTGCTTCACGAAGCGTCTCGGCTATGGGTGTAGTAATCAGTAGATCTGCCAAATACTTCGCTTTTACAGAGGTTGTTTTAGCCATGTTAAGTATGTAAAATTGTGGAGGCGCCGCTTTTATGGCGTTCTTCCAAGACCGACTCTTTGATTGGCACTCGCGCCCCTCGATTGACCTCAGACACAGTTGACTTGGCATTTGCCTATGGCAGCGCATGGGCGACCATGTTGGAGCCGTGCCAAGCTCCACCTATCACTGACATATGATGATCCAAGAGTAAGAGATCTACGCGATTTATTGATCATGTGCTAGCCAATAACCTTCGCTTGCTCCATCCGACTGTCAATGGATCGATAGCCGGCGGAGACACCGAAATTCGCCCGATCAGCGTTGCATTGTTATGCACTTTCGTGCGCCTCTGGAGGATTTTAACACGAGTTATAAGTACTAATGCAGCCGGTGGGATGTGGGCAGTGGCGTAGCTGGGACACCTGGAGGTGTCACGGGAGGCCGCGAGGTGATTAAAGTGTCTGCTGAGCTAAGAGTATCAAAGTGTAGAATTTGCCTCGCCATCCGGTCCAACAGCAAGTTGGAGAGGACAGAATGTCTTCCACTTCAAAAAAAATGTTAAGTATAAGGATTGTGCCAAAGATCTCGCTTCCAATTTTTTTTACACACCTACCTTCTCGCATTGTCTTCTCGCTAAACAAAAGGGATTTAACAAACTTGCTTACAGCTGATTGCTTGATTTTTTTTCTTATTTTGCCTAAAAATGAAGTCTTTTTTTTAGCTCTCGAAAATCTCCACTTCTGTTGCATGTCTTTGTCTTTAATTTACGACTTCCGTGTTCATTACAAGATTGATAGTCTAAGGCTCAATGTTTCGTTTTGACAAAAAAAGCAAGAAAAGCATAGCCTGACTAAACGCCAAATATGCAGTCCAGCAAAAAAAAAACAATGCCATAGGGGCTAGAAGCAAAAGCCTCTAGTTAGGCATTTCATTTTTATCAGAGGGTGCACAAAAAGTTGGAAAATTTCAACGATAAAGTTCCTTTTAGGATGCAAGCAAAGGATCTTGCATTATTTTAAAATTAATTTTTAAAAAGAATTTTAGTTAAAGGGCTTAAAGAGCTTAATGTAAGGATGTTAGCTGCATTCTACTTTACTAAACAGGAACGGCAATTTGCTCGTCACTTGGATTGCAAGCATTGCGGAGGTCTTGGGCCTTTGTCCGTTCATCCCCAGAATGATTTGACAAATTAATTTTTTTTTCACACAAGACATTTGTTTTCTTCGGTAGACAAGCATTTTTAAAAATCACACTGGGTAATCATAGTCTCTCTGGATAGAAAATTTGGAGACTAGACACTTTGAGAGGTGCCACGCAGTGGGAACCCCTAGGGATGCCCGTTTCAACTCTTTCCTCTCTCCCCGCTATTATCATTCTGAGATAAGTAAGCGCTTGCCTTATGCTAGAGTCATGAGACCTTCTTGAAGTAAAAAAAGGGCGCAAATTGGGGCTTGAGGTTGCTGGAATGGCCCGGAGGCCAACTCACTCGACAAAGGCGCAAATGCGGGACCGCTTAAGAGGTCCCTGCGTCAAAAACCGAGAGCTGGACAACCAGCCGATCTACTGCCTCATTCATGCCACAGCAGCTTGACGAATGATGGGTCGACAGTGTTGAATAGAAATAGAATCTCGTCGAAACCACTCTCTCCAAAATTAGTGATTGGAAGTTAAAATCCAAAAAAAGAATTTAACTTAATTAATTCTTAAATTTATAACAAATTTTAGCGTATTGCCCTTACAATCATTTGAACCAGAAAAAGTCTTGCAGTTAAAGGTCGCCTAGGATTCAAAAATGGAAAATAACACAAGTCGATTATTCTGCCTGAATAAAAAGCACTGTTGAGTTAAAGGCGCTCCAAGAAATAGTATATATTTAAGCTATCCGGAGGTAAAACATTTACCAAAAAGCTTATTTATTTATTTCATTTATTTTTCAACTTTGGCAATTGTAAAAAGCTTTTGAAAATGTGTAAGACACCTCAGACATCTTGCACCTTGTTGCTATTCGTAAACACAATTTCCCCCCTTCTTTCTATCTTCAGTATTAGGATTGGAGTGCTTATTTTCCTCCCCTTTGCCCATAGCAACAAATGCTTCATCATACATACTTTGCATTGAAGTAATCTTTTACCGGCTTTCTTAAATAACAAGAGTTAGTTATTGCCGGTAATAATCGCAGTCGGCTGTGGCCGGTTGCAAAATGTCGACAATAGGGATAATTAAAATGTCTACTTAATAGTAATAAGTAAAAATATCATTTTGGTTTTAGAAGAACGTACGAATCTGGATGACAGACCATCAAAACGGCCACATTCAGAGATCTGTATGCGCCAACTCAATCACTCCCTCGAAGCCATGGCTGGCAAAGTTGATCTGAGCTGCTGTGACTGGCTTCATCGAATCGGTTTGCAGCACCCAGAACCGAAACCACGTCCTGCTATGGACCAATCGGACGAGGTGAAGGAGGCCAGCATAGAGGGCTCCACGCCGGAAATAAGCAGTCTAAGTGCTGATAAGGAGGATGATTTTGAAGCTGAAGTTATCGAGACAATATCCCTGGGATCGTTACCGGAAGTCGGACCAGTACCCGAAGGGATAAACAAACTGACAGAGCAGGAAACAGCGAAAAATAAAATGAGATCTGATGGAACAGCACAGAATAAAATGGTAGACATCCTTATTGCTGTCGCAGATGGCGATGACGATAGGAAGATGAGCTATCAGGCTTCTTCCGTTGCAAAGCTGAAGGTTGCCATTGCAGAGCACTCGGCAAAGCCAAAACCAAAGAAGCGACGTCCAGTTTAGGAGTATTTGCTTAGGTCTTTTTGCATAAAGCTACATGTTACCATGCTTCCCGCATTCCTGCGGATTTTTTGGAAATGAGGAGCGGGTGATATACATGAGGTTACTTTTATGTAGTTGATGGATTTTTTGCGAGCCATTTTACGTCCCGTGCGGAAGTTTTATGGATTGGCGAGCCAAAACGACGAGTTCAACTATATGCAAGATCCATCAAAGCATAAATTACGAGATAATTTACAAACCATCTACTCGGCCGCACAATATTGCTTCAAAGAATGACTGCCTGTTAATAAACTTACCACCTAATTTTAAAAACTACTTAATTGTTTAATGATTTCCGTTTAGCACGGAACTTTTGTGACATGTACAAAATTGCAGATTTTTTTTGCGAGATCACAAGCAAGTCTAGTTTAAGCATAAATTTGTAGGTGGAATTTAGAAGATACAGTAGAAATTGGATGTAGTTTAGGCAAGAATAATTTAGATTCTTTATGTGCATTTCGAATGACCGTCGGTGAGTGGGTTGCGATGGCAGCGTTTACTTGTGCTCGGGTTCAAAAAAATTGCATAAAAGCATGTGCAAAGGAGGTTGGCAATCATCTAAAATACAACTTGAGTAGTCAAGCATTGAGATCCTCGCGCTTTTCTAAAAATTATCACATGTCTTTGATAGGCAACGTCGAGAGCTTATGATAGTGGTTTGTGGTCTCCATAAACAAAGATAAATTTATAGTTGGCTGTTGGGTCTGATTTACAAAAGACTGTACGAGAGCACGCAACCGATAAATTTCGTAACGTTTTAGGCATGGATCGTTTACATGCTTAGTTGACACATGCAAAATGCTTTCTAGTGCTTGTAGAAGGCTTTTGAGGAGTTGAAGTGAGCTAATCTCTTAGGGCTTCTGCGATTGTCCAAAAATTTTGGGATCTTCGCCTTACAAAGCCTAGATAAACACTGCTAAAAGTTTTCGAAACTTGAATGTTCCACAAATCAGGGTTACTCCGTCCGTTTTGTATAGAGTCTTTGAAATACATGACAGCAGCAGACACTAAATGCTAGGACGTGGTAAAACGAGTGCATTCATTTGTAATTTAATTAACTGGTGTACTTTTAATTAGAACATGCTATTCAAATAAGTTTTTATTTTCTTTAAGAATTTCTTTAAAAGTGACGCACTTTCGGAGAAACTGACTTTTGTATTCTAACCCAGCCACCTGACACTCTTAATTCTCAAGTAATCGCCTTCGCCCTATATACACACTCGTTGGGTCAGGGAGGTAATTATGTGCTCACCAAAGTCCAAGTAATTAAGACGAGTAGCTTCTACCTCAGAAGCGTGCAGCAGTGGTCGATAAGATGGAAAAGAGTCCAATGCTTTCAAGTCAATGCGACACCTTAAATCTCACTTCTCTTATTGGAGCACAAAGCCACTTTGGGATGTGATTGAGAGAGAGAAGACAGGGCAAGGAAGAAAGAATATGAGAAGAATTAGATTCTTTTCCTCATTAGTCTTCTTTCAACTCTATGGAATCATTAGTTCGCATGCATTAGGAAACCCGAATTTGAGCTAGAATCAGTAGTGCCAAGGGTAAGGACGTATGCGAATGGCAATTTAAAAGACTTTGTGCAGTTTGATCTGTTTTCTACAACAAAATTGACGAGTACCTTTGCTACCTAAAGTGTAAAAGTGAGTTTCTTTGTGATAAATCTTCTACCTCAGCCTTAATGAGTCTATTTTAATTTATACTGAATCGTGCCATAGACTACGTTATATGATACTTTCGCATGGGAGGAATGATGCGCCTACTTTTAGCAGAACAGAACACAGTTCTAAGTGGTAGAATTAGGAATATGGTTTTTTGCAAGACCACTGTTAAAATGATGGCATACAATGTAACTAGTTGCCTTCGAAGCAAATGCGATGCACCTTTCTTTGAGGTCTTCGTGGGCTGCGTTATTTTATGATGTCGCAGCTCTGTCGGGGGCTTGTGACAAAAATTTGCCCTTTTAGCTCTATCATTTAAGCTATCTTGCTGGCTATTCTTTAATGGCACTGAATGCATCTTCCCAGTGCTTTTACTAGGGCAATTCGAGTTATCTCCAGAGCCTTAGCAAAATCCATCGAAGGGGAAAATTGTTTGCTAGCTGCATACTAAAGAGCTGAGAGACAGAAAGCCTGCGCTGAGGATCCTGTCGCGGATCGGTAGCACAATTTGAGTGATCCAAGATGCCAAGTAGATCATTAATGCCACTACCGTCTTGGTTTTTATTTATGGTTTTTAACTAACTAACGAGTAACTTTCTCACTAGGAGCCTTCAAAGCACCTACTCTACCGTCCTCGAAAGGTCTCAAGCCCGCCTTGAAGACTTCCTCTGATGATTGGCTATTCTAGGAGACCTTTTTCCAAAGAAAATATTTTGCGACTAAATAATTATCGGCATAAAAATGTCAAAATGGGAAAGTTGAAGGTCTCAGCGTCCAATTTGCGCAATTCTTTGCCGATGCGTCGCTGCTGGACAGTAGGAGGTCAAACTCGCGATTCGAACTGACCACAATCTGCGCGTTTAGACTTTTTCGATGGGAATGCCGACAGAGTATAAGTAGCCCAAACAGACTGATTTTTTCTTGATTGTTTAGAAAACGAATAAAGCGAACAACCCACCTTCAAAACAATGACCTGCTGTGGTGGATATTGGAATGGGTAGGTTGGCAATCAGTCCCTCTTGGACACTTCTTCCACTTTTCATTTATCTTTAACCTACTCTGCATTTTTTGCCTTAATGATGATGTTTAAATGAAGTTTTGCCACAGTTGAACCTTTGCGGTGACCCGATGGACTTCAAAACTGCAACTAGATGTTCGTCATATCGAGGCAAATGTCTCACTTCACGCCTGGATCAGCGAAAAAGCATGTAAAAACTGTAGTTTAGAAGAAAAAAAAAGCACTTTAAAATTGGTTGGCGTCTGATTCTTATGGCCTAGAAGGAGGCAATTTAAATGTACACCTCAATACAACCTGAAGACTGTGACCATCAACAGCCTTTTCGCCCTATTTTGCAGCTGTCCTTGCATTTGCTGTGGACCCTGTTGTGGCTGCTTCGATCACAACTGGTGCGGTTGCGGTTGTGGTGGATGCTGCTGTGGCAGTTGCCACGGTGGTTGCTGTGGTGGCGACTGTGGCGGTTGCTGTGGTTGCAGATGTGGTCACTGCTGTTGCTAGGTCAGAACTGCGCATTTCTTTCATTTTGCAACAAAAATACAAACTTAGCTTTCTCCTCCTCCTCTTCTCCTTCTTCTTCTTACCTTTTTAGAGCCATAAGCAAGAAGCTGGCTTGATTAATCCACTTGTTGAGTTGGCTGTCTGGTTAATTTGTTGGGCCACATGGTCTGACAGGAAATAAATATGACTAGCAAGGTCTTGGAGGCTGTAATCTACCTACTCAAGTCCCTTGTCTGTTACGTCTGCCTTTTCTGTCCCTCGCCAGACCGTCTCCAGCCTGGCGACGTGAAGCCTTGTCCACTTTAGTGTTGACTCCTGGCGCACCTCAACTCGAACTCGAGGGTAACCAATGCTTAAAAGAGGTACATTTAGCTGGCCAACGAGAGAACCTCCTAATCCCTAATTATTAACAGGAGAGATTGGGAAACCCAAGACTTTTATTCAAGCGACATTGTTGTTAAGATGCTCGAGACAATCCAACCACACACAAGGACGCACTTTTTAGTCGAACTTATATTCCTCAAGCATCTCCTCTGGTGTGGGTTCTACAACATACAAAAATATCAAACTGAATGACTTACGCTATGAAAATCTACTTCGTTGAATAAAAGTAGCTAAACTTATTAACTCCCGCTAGTCATTGCCACGTAAAGCTTCGATACTGCCAACTCACTCAATCTAATTACTAAAGCAGCTTTGCCAGTACATTCATATTTAGGGGATGAACTTTGACCTCATCTCACCGCATCCGGAGCTGTTCTCCGCCAGTGATTCCTACTCTAACCTCTTGCTGCACCAGTTTAATTAAGGACTTGGGTAACCGCATAGGTGCCAGAGTAGGGCAATTGCCCTGCCAAACACCAAAACTAGAGGATGCAAATGTTGCCTTCTCATTATTGGCAGGGAAGTGCCCCGATTGTGCCAACTCAACCGCCTGTCTCACAGATCTTTACACTACCTATAAACCTGGCGGCAGACCCCTCTAATGATAAGGATAAAGAGATGGAAAGAGCTTACTGTGCTGAGATTTCCCATTCCTGAGTAAACATTCATACAGTTTGGAAGAGAGAAGAATCTTGGGTGGAGTTGGGATTTGAGGTGATGTTTGGGCAACTAGAAGCCTTCTCGCTGTTGGTAGCATGGCTAGGGCTTGATCAATGCTGGAAGGATGTGCCTGCAGAATAATTTTGGCTAAACTGGGTTTTAGAGCATTTAAAAATGCCTCCAATGCTGTTTGTCGAATAAGTTCCTCCTTATCATTCCGATTGAAGATCTCCACTGTCATATTGCGAATATCCTCGGCTAGAAATTCCGCTGACATACCGTCGCAAAGGCGCTTAGAGAAGAGAGTCCATATGGTGGGGTTTCGCCCCTCAAATCGGAATATTTCGATCAGCTTATTAAAAACTGTGTCAAAACTGGCGTTGACATCCAACCCAGCTGCTATGGCGAAATTGCGAGCGTCGTCAGACAGGGCATTAATTAGCTCCTTCACTGGATTCTCAACGCCCGGATAAAGAAGACGAGTTTTAGCATAGAACAACCAATTTGCAATTTTCTGGCCTCGATTATAGCGATTGATTAGTACTGTTTTGCCTTCGACGTTTTCCACCAAGATGGAAGAGTTAGAAGAGTCTTCATACATTGCGATGGATTCCACTTCGCCAACGACTGATGAGGAGGGCAAACTTTTCAGAAACGCGCTTCACCTGAATTCAGTTCGACATGAGGGCAAAATAAAAGCGTAGATTACCGCATTAGTGCGTGCAACCACGATTTTAAAACCACTCGTAATACTGGTAAATTGTCTTTATCCTTAAAATTTGCTATAATTATTATTACTAATGGAAAGCTAATCTTGTATTTGCATAGCTAAATATTGAAATATGCTGTAAAAACGTGTTTTAACTTAGACAAACGGTGGTCCAAAGTCAAACCTTAAGACAAAGACTATAATAGAGGGCGGAGGTTTATAATTATTACTTACTACTTCGTGAGATTTCTTGATAATTCACTTAAGGAGAAACGAATGTGCGAATATGCACAAATAAGGTGGGTGTTCTTTAAGCGTTTGGCAGCCCTTGTGAGGATTGTTCTGGGCTCCCCTGAACCGCCTCTCTCAATTCTCCCATGGGTCCAACTTCCAACGTCTGTGACAATGCTTCTATAAACTTTGTAAGCGGCATACTATACCGTAGATTGGTTTTAATTCCCCAATTTTTTTCGCATTCTCTAAAAAGTTAGCAGAATTTGGGTGATAGTCCAATTCGGTCAAAGGAATAAGTCCATATTTAGCAGGTACCTTCCACTTGATATCGCTGGGTGCTGCATGTAATTAACAGAAAATGACCTATTCTTCTCGATTGAGTTTATTTGATGCTATTAGCATCGCAAAAGCTTGCACCTTTCCTGTCAGCATAATAGGACACACCGAAGACTGCTGATAAGGCCAAGACGCTACGCTCCTACTTGAAAAGTACTTTTATTCTTTTCATAAAAAGCGCAGTTAACCATATGGCTCAAGGCAAGCCATTCATGATTCTCCAGCCACTTTTTGGGTTTTTTGTACAATTTGAGTAAGCCTGAGAGAATTAAAAGTAAAACAGATATTTCTCTTCACATTTCAGTTTCACGAACTGTATGGCATACATACAAGCCGTTCTTAAATTGAGACAAAGCAAATCACTTTTATACCGCTACAATTCACTACTTTCTAAATTGAGTAGCACCCCATGGATTCAACAGCGAAGAATTTCGATTCTTAAATAGTCAAAGTTATATTGGTCGCTTTAAAATTAAAACAAACGAACAATCGCTATATTTTATTTGACTACTTAAACCATAGCGAAATTCTTGTAGTGCTACTTCCCTTTAATGAAAGCCTACTCATTTGCTTATTGATAAGGACGACTAAAATCTTAGATTGGGAATAATTTGGTTAATAATGTGAATATTTCTTTGGAAGTGTTTTTTTTTTCATGTTAAGTTTTACGCACAAGAACTCATTCTCATCAGTTCTCACAAATTTTTCCTTGCCGACCAAGCCTGTGGGCTGCCAATTCTTCTCTTTGTTTGAGTTAATCAGTTCTTTGTCTTATCATGTCTTTAGGTAAGAATCTGGAAGCTGCAAAGCCCGATACGGATTTGTGCTTCTACTACTTATTGACGTCAAAGGCGGGCAATTGTTTTCCAATGTTAAAATAGGTCTTTCGATTACAGCTTTCTACGGTTGAAAGAAACAACCAAGTAGTAAGATGACTGTAGTTCTTTTTTCGTTAGAACCACCGGTTTCGGTCAGGGCCACAGAGGTGGTCATTTTGCCCTAGCTGCGTAGGCTGGCCTCTAGGCCATGCCAGCAGCTCATTTTCCCTTGTCCGTTGAATATATGTATTCTACTCTAGCATTTTGCCTCCTTTTACCTTCGAGACGCTACACTGGTGGCAGCGGAAAGCGGACCCGACTCTAACGCCTGTGGCGTATTGCAGCGGTGCGAAAGAAGTGCATGTGCTACGCATGGGTTAAGAACGACGTCTGCCTCCGGCATCTACGCCATCTCAGTGTTCTACAAGAAAGCTATTAACAACTAAAGCGACACTAACCATGGACCACCTGGAAAGGTTTCTTTCCTGAGATTACTCTTAATATGCTTGCTTAAGGAGATCGGTGTGCTAACGTCTCCCTACGGACATACTGGTGGTTGGTAGAGCCACTTATTCTGAATTTTGTTCCCAAGCCAAAAGAAACTTTAAGCCCAATCAAAATGTCAAGAGGGATCGCTGACGTTGGTGTCAAGCATCGCCACAATCGCGTCAAATGTTGGTGACTGGCATGGTTAGCTCGTGAGTTCTTCTTGCAGCACTGATTACGTTGTGATGACTGACGCGATAAAGGTGTGCCAAGGGGCGCGTCTGAGACGACGCTCGAAAGAGGAGAGGGACAATGTATTACTTTGCTTGTTTGGACTACCAGTTTCGGTCAGAGCTACAGAGGTGGCCATATTGCCCTAGCTGCGTAGGCTGGCCTCCTGGCCATGCCAGCAGCTTATTTCCCTCTGCTCGTTAAATATATATATATATATCCTACCCTGGTATTCTGCCTTCTTCTGCCTTCGAGGGAGCCTCGGGATGCTACGGGCTCCTTTTTGATGGGAGACATTATTTTTACAAGCCAAAAAAATGTTTCACATTTAAGTACCAAATTTATTTTCTAGTTTACACGTGGCAAAATCATTGTCTCCTACCAAAGTCAAGAGGAGAAGAGGAGAGGAAATGCAGAAAATAAAGATAAGAATGCGATAAGGTAGTGACCAACTCTTTCCTTCAATCCATCTCTTCCTCTTCCCCCACCACCCTTCCGCTTCTCCGCAACCCGATGTGGTGGGGTAGGGAGTCCCGTTAGTTAGTTTACTTTTTTCTTGCAGTCAGAGAAGTAAGATCTGAGCATTTGCGTTGTCGTGTGGTCAGAAAATTCTCTTTCAACTTGTCTGCTTTTCAAGAGCAGTCGTCTAAAGTGGTAACTGCCTGGACTTTGCTGAGTGAATGAGTACGTCCACAGTCCACCAGACACACACACACACACACACACACACACAGGAGACAAAGTTGATCGCATGACATTGAAGTGGTGTGTGCTCAAGATGAGGGATGGCATGTTTACTTGTTTAGCAAATGTTGGAACAAAATACAAAACGACAATCGGCCACTTAAAATCCTTCAACTCGGGGTGTTTCGCTGTTTCCCCACTGCGTTTCTCAGTTTCCCTAGCTACTTAAAGACAACTTTACGAGGAATCCTGTATCCCTTCTCTCCCTCTACGCTAATTTCACAAAGCGGATATGTCACTTAGAAACTTTTTTCAAAAAAAGAAGAGGAAAGTAGAAGGAAGCGTTCTCTACATGCTTTCTAATTCTGGCTTATAAATAGGAGAGGGTTTACGAACTAACAAAGGATTAATCTGAAAGAACTCTCATTATGTTGCGGGTAAATGTGAAGCCCATTTTCGAGAGGAACTTCCTCCTTCTTCGAGATGGAAGGCGTGAAAGAGGTGGAGAGCTACTAACACCGAGGACCATGCCTCGGAGTGGAGCGGACGCAGACCCGCAAGAAATCGACGAAATCAGTAGTTCCAGGGGTTGGTGCAACTTTTTTTCAGAAGTGATGTCTCTTTGCGTCCTTATTTAAGGCGTTCGACGTTGGATTCTCAATAATAAGCGAATTCTCCCAGAACCGAGGAACCAATAAATTATCAGCTTTACAAGCGAGTCCAGACGGACCCAGGGGAGATTCGGTACCCGTTTCGAGAAAGTCCCCTTTTGCCAGAAGAATTTGTAGATGAGCAAGAGTGGAGTTAATGTTTAAAAACAAATCTTTTGTCAAAAAGAAGACTGGAGAACTCATTCAATACCGATTTACCGTTGACAATGTACCTTCCTAGTATCATATTGGAGAGGGGAAGGCCATAAAGTGTTGGAAGAGCAGAAGTCATTCAAGTGCAGTAACGCGGTGGACAAGACCTTCAACCCGACTGCATCTCCACTAAGAGTTGTCAGCCCTCTACTCTAACCCATGGGAATGTCACAAGCCCCAAAACCTATCCACTACATAACCGACTCATTACGGCCAAATAACACAACATTCCCGTGGAGTTTTGAGCTCTGGACAGGCTGGAGGAAATGGTTGACAAGCTACACAAGTCCCCATCACAACGGTCTCTGCCTAAGCCAGCATGCAGATGGATGCATTTGAGCTGTGGATAAAAAGTCTCATCCACTTCAGCCCGTCAAAGCAGCCAAATTGTGGTGGATGAGAGAGAAGAGAAGCAAGATGTCCTCATCAGCCAGATCAGAGCGTCTCCCGCCTCTGTTCATCCCAACACACCGGAATATGGAGATACTCACCAACACTCTTTACTGACGTTTTGATTGACGCTTTCTAAAATTGGCCCGCAGCATTGAAATGCATTGAAATGGCCAAGTCCTTATCCCATTCGTCCTCGGTGCGAAATTCGTAGCCCCAAGATATGGACAGTCAGGTGGAAGACAATCGCCACGTGAGTGAATTTGCGTCGCTGGACTTTTGGGGTGAGAAACTTCACAGCGTATAAGTAGGCACTTTAGGAGCCAGTCTTGACAGTTGAGAAGAGGAGAAACACACTTCACTCCAAATGGTTTTCTGTGGTGGATATTGGAATGGGTACGTCCTCAAATCTTCCCTCTTCGTTTGTCCTTGATAACTCATTCTATGGAAGAGACAGTCCCAGCGACCAGGTCATTTGGCCTCTGACATCCTCTCCCCAACTTAAAAGACATGAAAGCTTAAAAAAATTTAATTTCCTTTTAAATTACTCTGACAAACTTTACAGTTTTCTTTTCCAAACTGATGGAAGGAAACACCACTACTTCCCGTGTCACAGGAAACAAATTGATGCGAAGGGATGAAGGACTACAGGCTTCTTCTTCCTTTCCGGTTTTTTATTAAAAAAGAAAACAATTTTAGTCCTTCCCAGTCTCCTGGGCAGTAAATTTCTTCTCCAAGTTTGTAAATAACAACACCTCTTTTTTTGTCTTCTCCAGCTCCCCCTCCATCTGTAGCGGGCCCTGTTTCGGTCCCTTCGACCACAATTGGTGCGGATGTGGAAACGGCGGTTGGTGTGGATGTGGTGGATGCTGTAACGGTGGATGTCATGGCGGTTTCCATGGCTGTGGATTTGCTGGTCACTGCGGCTGTGGTCCACTTTGCTTCTAGGTTTTAACTCCTGGCACAACTATCCTTATTTCTGTTCACAATATAACTTAGTCTGGGTTACAAGTTCCCTGTTTTTTTGTTCCCTTTGGCATTACCCACTGCTTATAAGCTTTATCCATCTCAGTGCAGGCTTTGTAAGACCTAGTTCACTCTATTCGACATCGTGACAACCGTACAAGTTAGTTCAAGCTATCCCCATTCCAATGACTCCTCCACTTCCCGACGCCGCCTGCGGAGACCAAAAAAAACCTCTTATCTTGACAAAAGAGTGCTAAGTTTGGTGGGTAAGATACAGTTGACGTCCATTTGACACACTAACAGAAATAAAATCTCCCACCTCTAGAACTTGTTCGAAATTTGCTACTCATCTCGAATAATTTTCTAAAAAAAAAGATTAACATCCACATAGTGTTGCATAATCTATTCATTACCATAATACAGACATAAATCAGCGCTACCGTCACTCTACTGTATCTGCATTGTCCACGGATCCACCTCGTTGCTCTCCAACCTCGCTCCCGCCTCCAACTTGGCCGCCTTTCGTACCACCTCTGTGGTTTCACTTCTCTGCCGCCACCAACACCGTCTCTTCTGTTTCCACCTCATATGCCATGAGAGTTCCACCGCGGCTACTAGCAGAGCTAGTAAAAGTCCACCCACGAGGATATGAAACACGCCTGCAACGTTGATCAGAGCCAAGGCGTTTGCGGCTGATCGGTCAGCATCCGCGGCGGCAGAGCACTGACCCCGTTCGATCCACCACTTCTTGCGTAGATTGGTGAGAACTTGACTCTCGCGCAAACGCAAGACGGCATCGCTTAGCGCCTCACGCATCGGTGACCTGCGAGGCAGGGCGATACCGTAGCCGTAGTTGCCAAAAGCGCTGCCCACCATCATGGTGTCGCACGGCTCGCGATTGTTGACGTACTCGTTCATAACGGACTCTAGCACGAAAGCGTACTTGCCCTACATAAAAAAACGAGACAACTCCGCCTTGATACACTTTACATCCACCTTCAAGTGTCTTTGAGTTAAAGGACAATAATTACGAAGGCAAGGCCAGGATATAATACCTTACATCGCCGCTCCTTAGTAAAGTACATGGTAAATGAACAGGAAAGAAATTGACAGAGAGCATAGGTGAGAGTAAGCCCAATCGCCTCCCTGTGCTTGACATTTGCATTTCCCCGAAATTCGTTTTTTAATTCCGCAATCACTTATTTTATGTGCTGCCACTTCAAACCCCTTTACTTATATGTAAATAGTAGTATGATCGTCCACACTTCAATTTAAATAAAAAATCATTCACAAATGGAGCTATTGCGCACTTTGATTGTGCCGAGCTTAGTGTGTATTTCATCTATTACCTTCATGAATTTTGGAGTTTGCGTTTCTCCTCCAAACGCAAGCAATGAGCTTCAAAGTCACGTTATTTTTGAGCCAGAGGTAGCTGTTTGGTACCATTTTGCTAGCTCACAAAAATTATATTCGTGTTTTATTAAACGTGGGTCACTCTAACGAGTTGTTTCTCCCGCTTATTAGCATAGCGTATGGTCATTAGAATGATAAGAAATTAACAGGAAACACGAAACGAATCAGGTCTTATCATCTGTTTCTCCTCGACTCTCATTCATTTTGAAATGCAAACTGAATTTAGCCGTTAAAAATACTCTCGTTGACTGCATAACTACTTGTTTTTACCTGTCACCATTTCTAGTCCTTCTACTTGCCCATAAACAGTAGAATATCTTCCCTCCTCAAATATGAAAGAAAAATTTATAAACGAATGGGTTCGCTGCATACTTAGGTCATGCAAAGGTTTACTTTCGTCTCGCCGATTGTTTTTATAAATTTATCAGCTCATGTCTCTCCTCCAGACGCGGGCATTGCCATTGGGCGGCTTCAAGGTCACGCACATTTTAACGCCTTGTTGATGAGCGAAGCCCATTCGGACACTTCTGTTTTTCAAGCATCACACTCTTTACCACATTTATTTATAAAGTGCTCTTTAAACTCCCTAATCTTTCATTGTACCGGCGTCCCTGACAGGCGATTCCACCGTTTAGCCCCAAGGTCATACTCAGTTGTCACTCACCTTGGAGGAGCGAACCCTCTCCACTCCCTCCTCCAAATTACTAGCAAGAGCATGGGTGTTTCGTTTCATCCAGGCGCCAAGTTGAGCAAACGGCTCCAATTTTGTGTTAAAAAAGAAGTCTCTGGTGGAGCCCGACTTTAGCGATCCGTATTCCATGTCAGATTTGAGCAAATCACTCCAACCGTTGATTGGTGGCACACGAAGCGAGATAGTCAGGAAGGCGGCCAGATTGGCTGTGTAGAAGGCAATGAGAATGAGGGTGACAAACCACCACACCGCAATCAGTAGACGAGTACCGGGTGCCCGTGGAGCAAAATCTACGCCCTGGAGGATAGGAGAAGGGTGTAAGGAAATTTGCTCCCTTAAATTGTCATTCCTTGATGCTGAAGCCCTCCCTGCCAAGTCCTTGTCTGCCTCAAATCATTGACCTCTGATTAATAATTCCCAGTATATCTTAATCATGCTTAGGTGGGTGTTTTATTTGTCAATCATTGATAGAAAGAAATTACCAAATCAGCTCACCTGTTGAACAAACGCAGCAAACGAAATCCAAGCGGAATTCCCCAGAGTAAATCGTCGGTTGTAGTACCGCTTCCCAGTCACTGGATCGATTGTCACCTGCCACTCGGTTGGACTGATTCGAGCAATCACATAGATGCCTAAACTCACTGTGATCCATGCGCCAAATATTGCAAACCATACAGCATTTGATAGGGGTCTAAGAAATGACAAGCTTCCCGACTTCTGTTTCCCTGGTTTTTTAATAATCAAGGACAGTCCAAAGGCGAGGAATGGCTCTGAGAACTCCACAACCTGGGCTCTTAGGTAGTTTACTGTGAGTGGAGCTACCACTAGGTCAGCTGTGTTATTCAAAATCTCGCCAATCAGTCCATTCCACACCTGCAATCGTCGAGTCTCCACTCGCCGGTCCACAAGATTACTCAACGGTCGTCTCGATAACACCTCTACACGCTGTGGTGGCAATTCACCTATCTTCGTTCCAAAAATTCCATCGTAGACGATGTGGATGTCGTATTTGAAGCCAACTATTTTGCTGATTTCCTCCAGAAGGTCCACACAAAACCCCTCGAACCGATCAATACCCCGAGCCTCAGGAGCTCCAAGTTTGCGAGGCTTGGGTTGAACGAAGGGCTTAGACCAAATAGTCACCACACGGATAGTGCGATTGCGGTAGTCAGCCAGACGCTGTCTGTCGATTACAACAGAGGGATCGAAGTCCTCCTCCCATACTTGGGGAAGATGCTCCCCGCTCTCAAAGTCCTCACTCTCCTTTGGTGCAGTGTCAGGCTCCTTCTCGATGAGCCGAGGTTTGAATGCATCGAAGTTAAGGTGGGTTGATGGGGACCACTGCAATTAAAAAAGAAGGTATTTTAGCCAATTTATACTAAACAGAACCCACTCAAGACGTCCTCTCAATAGCACTACAGTGTATGTTTGCTTAAATATACCTTTTGGACAAGGAGCGGCCAGTGAATGCGGTTCTCATGACTAAGTGGACGCCAGTGCCACCCAATGGAGAAAAGTACTCTAAAGACACGACCGTGATGACTGTATCCCTCATGTTGTCACTACCTAATAGGAAAATCCCCTATTCTGACCCGTCTGCCCGCAAGAGAGATATGAAAGCTGCAGTAAAACAGTGAAACGGCGAACGAACTACAGTTTCATCAACTCCTTTGATAATGGAAACTTTCAATGCTACCAACCTTTAGCTAAATTTATGCTCCAAAAATTGGAAGGCAGCTAACAAAATGAGAACAAGCAGCTAGAATGGCATAAAAGCAGGTGAAATATATGCCTTCATAAGTCCTCCTGTGTCATACCATTATCTCGGCGATCCATCAGGAATTAAAGTGCTACAGTTGAAATTGACCATTTATCAAGTTGTTTTTCGAACATGTCGACTTCGTTTAATCAACTTTTTGGGAAAATATTGTTGGTCTACATTTGATAATTAATTTTTCGTAATTAGCTGTTCGGGGAAAAATCCCTGATTGAACTTATTGCGTAAAAACGCATTTGGTTAGAAATATGTTTTTGTTTTTTCACGCTTTAACAGGCGGCTTTTACGATTGTAGTAGGTTTGTTTAAAATAATGTTGTAAACTGGCCTCAATTTAAGAAATTGGGACTGAAATACTTCCCCAACTTACAATAGAATATGCGCTTACCTCTCTATCTAGTTTAAGAAGTGAAAGATTATTGCAAAATATATTTCCAGCAAGTGTCCGAATTTATCTATTGAATTCAAATACACTTAGAAGTACTTTTGCTGAAACATTGGGATGGACCATGCTACTTAAATGGAGTACCTTCTTCAGAGATTTCGATCTTGAAATTACTCTGTAACATTTGTGTCCTTGTAACAGAACAAACTTTGTTCTAACCGATTACACGACTTGCTATACCGTTTTAACCACAATGAAGTTATTTTCTTGCTCATCTTCATGGACTTCTAAACATGCCCATGGGTCCTCTGATCGCTTTGTTATAGCGAATTGTCCCATTCAGTCTTTGAGGAATGACTCGGGGCGCGTTACCTCAGGTTGCTGTCGATTGCGACAGGTATTCGAAGAGAAAATTCATTCTCCTTCAATGGGACATTTAATTCCCAATCTTACAAACAAAGTGCTATTAGTAAATTAACGTGTTCTTCGTCAAGTGCTCCTTGCTTTGGCGCTATAACGCTCACTCAAATGCGAATCGGAGGTGGGAGGAAACGAATCATAGTACCAGTACGACATTAAGCAAGATGGGAAATGACTTCCTATCAACGCTCAAGGACCTAATCAATTTTCAGCCTAGAAAGAAACAAGCCCAGTTGACGAGGCTTAAAAAATGCAAAAAGCGATTACCCGAGCCACCGGTTGCAGTCCCATTGTGTCCATGGCTGACCAGAGCACTAGCTCTCCCGCCTCCCGTTCCTCCACACAGGTCCGCAAATCCCCCGTCAATCCACGCAGTCCCATATCTCCGCACCCATCACCGACGTCCACCGCCACAAAGTGTCTTCTCAGCTCTGCAATCGCTCCCAGTCCGCGAACCTGGTAGGCTCCGTGCTGATACATCAGTCGATCGCCCAGATAACAGCCAGATCGACCGCCGCCATCACCACCACCACTGCCCCTGCTTAATGAAGGTTGCTGACGCATCTGCAATGCAGCCGCAGTGAGTTCGGCTAGTGAGGCGTTGGCCCGATGCGGCTCCATTTGCTGAAGGCGGCAGTGCAGAGTGGAGGTGAAGAGAGCCACAGCATCGGCCATCAGAGCGGCGTGGTAGAAAGGTGGTGTGGTGGTAGCGGTGGGTGAGAGGTGGGGAATGGTGGAGCCGCGACTATTCCAGTTGTTCCATTCGGCAGTAAACTGTTTCACGTCGGAGCGCTGATAGATCGCACAAATGGCAATTTTTAACATACTGATCAAGCAACGGGATGCTGATAAAAGAGGGTTTGCATTGCTTTGAATAAATAAATCTGTGCCTAAGAGATATGGTGATCAATTACCAAATGTTACAGTGTGCTAGTATGGCTTTAGCAGCAGATTTATTTTTAATAAATGCATTATTTTGTTTTGCAAGACGATTGGTCTATCTCCACTGAATTGACCAATGGCGGCGACCTGGTGACGGGGCTTTTCCCCATTGGTGGAGCAGATACTTTGTCTGCGAAGTTATTGGTTAAATTTAATTTTCCAAAATGGAATAAAAATAGGTGCATTGAAGAGTCTCGTACTGTAGGTCGTCGCATCTGCACCGCTAAATAAGGCATTTGTAGGTGTTCTTAACCATTTTAGCCACAGACTTCATTCGAAAAGGGGCCTCAAATTCGCAGAATCACTCGGGTTTGATAACGGCGGCTTTGAAAACAATAAATTCTTAACTTTATGCAGTTAAAAACAGTCCTAAATCAGGTGGGTCCGAAAACCTCTTAACCAGAGACTTTGTATTAATGGCCTAACCAAAGAAGTTAAGGGGGTCTGTTGCAGTGGGATGTTGCGACTCGTAGGGAGGCGGATTACAGCACACAGGTGAGGATAACTTTGCCGACGTGGAAGCCTCTACTCTACTTTCTACCCAACTTCTTTAGATTTTGAGAACCTTATAACATGAAACGCCAATGGAGGGTATCCGATGGACATTACACAGGCTTGCCTGATCCGCAAATGGGACGTAGGTGGATTCTAAAGCTGTGGAAGCTGATCGTAATACACGGCTTATAGCGTTTGGAGGAGATGCAATTCGGCATGGCGGAGCGAAGCGCCATACGGGTCCAAAAGGTTCAAGGGCCTAATTTGATTGGGGTAATGTATAACTCAAATTTTGATGGATTAAGTACAAAGTGGGAGGGGCACTGTTTTGATCATGAAGTTGTGAAAATATCTTCAGGGACTTCTTTTCATGTTCCCTAAAAATGAACACTTTTATTTAAAAAGAGATCGCTCTAGATGGTCAGAGACTGGGACATTTTATTAGGTTAAACATTTAACCTTCCCCTGATAATAATGATGACCTCATAACCACTTTAGCTGCTCTGGAGTACCACCGGCTTTCTGTTCTGAAATAAACCTAAATACAAGTAATGTTACTCTAGAAAAGTGACTCAATTTTGGGAGACAAATAGATGAGATGGAGTCAACTGTACCATGAATGCGTCGCAGTGTAGCCATGGCAACGCCTCAATCATATGCCTATTGCCTCGTTTTACTTGCATTCGCGTCAATCTAGTTTGAGACTTAAATCGGCAAAAGGGAGTGCGCACTGAGGGAGGGTTTTGTTTGAACCGATGATATGAAGCAACGGCGCCCTGTTTGGAATTGGTTGGTACGCCGGCAGGTCCAAACTTCTCCTGCTGTGGATAAGTGTTTAAGATGTTGCCCATCCTATCCACTACACAGAAAATAATGTCGTAGTTGCTCATGCCAATCGCAGTCGGCCGATTAAAAATCTAATTAATATAGTTAAATTGATGAAAAGCCAAAACGACCAACTACTCATATTTTTTGCTAAAAATAGTCTCTTTTGAGGGAGGATGTAATGAAAGTGGAAAGGGTCAATAACTGGGCACATTAACTGACTGAGTTTGTAGTTCATGGATGAAGTTGGTGAATTTCCTGGAAAATGCCTACAATACTAGCAAACAGTCGGACCAACTCACCCCTTGGCGTTGCTCTAAAAATGGCCAAATTTATCAAAGCTAACTGATCAAAGCAAAAATCTAGTTCCTCTCCAGCGTTCCGTTTTCAAGCATTCCTATTTTTAAAAACAAATGTGCAAGTAGAGATAATCCGCTAAAATCGCAGAGGCATCAATAAAATTTACATCCTGCGTAAAATAAACTCATCTCCAATTTCAAATACAAAGAGCTGTAATTTTGGCAGCGACAATTCGACTCTTCGCACAAAGTTGTCTTAGTAAAACCGCTGAAATAATAGATTTAAAATGTTTGGATACATTTACATTCATCGGTGGTTTATGTTGAAGTTGGACACAGATAATCGGGAATCCCAAAAGCGATTAACTTGAAAGGATGTGGGATTAAAAAATGGCTTTCGTGTAGCAGAGAGTGGTGGTAGATGGAAAAATATTATTAAATATTAATTGACGATATCAAAATTTTCGTCGCTTTGCCGCCAAATTTTGTGCACAGCGTTGAAAAAAATCGGATTTCCATCCCAAGAATGCAACAAACAACGACAAGAAGCGCCAGTTTCTTCGCAGCCGCTTTTTCCGAACCTTTTGTTTAAATTCCTGCGAATCCAAGTGTGGCCTAGTAGATGTGTAAAGCTCCGCCATTTTAAACCTCCTTCTCTGGGCGCACATCCCTTAAGGAAGTTGAACACATTAATAAGATTACAGAGCTCTCTAGAAGAATGTACTGTCGCGACTAATGAATTAATTCGAGTAATTTTGGATGCGCTTAAGGTCGATCTTGTCAACACTTTAAGCGCGAGTTTCTAAAACATCATGCATACCTGATCAGTAAAATATTTACTTCCTTTTGGCGTTCAGGATCCCACTCCAGTTGATCTCAGCTACTTTAACTTAGACTCGCCAAAGTATTATGACAATCAAAAGCCATTTGTTGCCAAGACCTTGCGGTACAAGTGGTTTCAAGACACCGAAGTCTGGCTTTGTCATTGATATCACTGTTTGTCTGGGTAGTCCAAAGCTCATCTGATCCGTTCATATGCAAGCAAACCTCTGTTCCCTTCCCTAAGTAAAAAATCACAAGTATTCAGCGCGCAGTTTCCATAACTGCAGGACAACTGGCACCATCAAATCACGCACATCAATCTTGTTTCTCTGCACAAATAGTGATGCCATAGTGGACAAACAATCATTTTCTCGTACAGGTTTCTTTTAGCAGTTGATGCTCTTATTCCTGCAGGAGTTACACGGGGTCATTTAGCCTCGGATTTCCCAGCTTAGCGACAAAATCACGGACCGATGATTAGGACGCTTGATCCACTACTGGCTAACATTTCGCCTTGAATAAACCACTAGGTATCTCACTAATAAAATAAAGCGTTCCTTTCTTTGTTAATGTGGGTTTTTGCGCAAAAACAACGAGGAAAATGAGTAAATTAAAAATAGTCTCACCTCTGGATCCATGAGTCTGTACCCAGCCAACTTGACCCCGGAGTAAATATAGTCCACCAGATCCGTGTCGGCCACGTTGAGACTGGCGAAGAGAAACTCATACTCGCCTCTGTTCATTCCCATCCGTGAAAACATCCGCATTAATTGGTTGGTCTCTGCTACTCTCGAGTCGACTACCACTCGCCTTGCGACTCTCTTCTTCAAAGCTCCGTCCAGTGCCACTAGCGATTCCTGCAACTCTCTTTCGTCCATTCCGCGGACGCGTACGTAGTGCACCGTTACCTCTGCCAAACTCAAGTTACTTCCTCGCTCTTGTAGCTCCCCAATCAATTGTCCTAACCTTCCAACACCTTCCATGGTCGTGGTAAGGTAGGCAAATGTCGTCCAGTTCTCATGAACCAGTACTTCTACCAAGGCCTCTGTAGTAGTAGGCATTAGGTTTCGGGTATACACACCTCCCCTTCCATCAGCTGTCGTGATCAGAGGAATTTGTAGTGCTGCCGCGGTGTTAGCAAGTACTCCATTCACTTCTCCATCAAATGCAAGTTCACTGACAAAGACGGCAAGAACGTTGTCACTGACGAGGTCGCAGAACCGATCCATCACACGGAGAGCATCGTGAGGAGGGGTAAGAATACTCAACTTGGGAAGAAGGTAAAAAGGATTACGAGGGTTTTTGTTATACGCATAGACGGCGAAGGAGAAGGCACTTTCACCGACGGAGCCCGCCTCAAAGATGCCAGCTATTGGCACTTCTTGACGTCTGTCACCCCTAACTAGACAGAGAGCGGTGAGGGTGATAGTGATGGCGATGAGTATTTGCATGGCTATGGAATGCGAAGAAATGAGGTTATGATAGCAGCCTCGCTGCCTAGCTCGTTGTGGGAAATGTGTTTGCGTGCGCATTGGCTATTGGTTGAGGGGATGACGAGTAATGATCCCTGCATTGGGATTGGCTGTCTCGCTGGTAGGATGAGCAGATGAGAGCTGGCGGGGATGAGTTGTGAAAATCAGTACATTGGGTAGATGTGTCTAAGTAAATGCTTACCGATCCCTTGGTAGCTCTTTGTATCGTAAAATCAGTTACAGACCTTGAGAGCTATTGTGTGGCATTTACACTGCCTCGCCCTTTCAGGTTGGATGGAGGAAGACTCCTCCTATTGTGTGATATGGAGAATTTCACCAACTATCGAAATATCACGGGATAATTAATGTTTGCTTTGCCCTATATCCCCGTGGGAATGGAAGGCCTTCGCATGACCTGAACATTTGTTAGCAAAAGAATGCAGTCAAACAAACCTGTATGTCTCTTGTACTAGAGACGTCAAAAGTATTGTTAAGAACTTTTATTATCAAGATCAATTTAAGCAGAAAACGAGTAAGAAACCACTTTTCCCCAATCAGCAAGTGCTTAAAGAACTTTTTCATGATTTGTGGCCTTTAAAAATGGTCGTCTATTTGTCTTAGTTCCAACAGACGCCTCGAAAGCAGAAAATTTTAACATTACAGTGGATTTGGTGCCTCAATTTCCTCCTTAACTTATAGGCAATGTATTCGAGGGAACATTCTACTTACTAACGCACAGTAGAAGTGGGAAGTGGGCAACACAGAAGAGTCAATGTTGCCACGGCTAAGTCCCAATAAATTTATAGCTCATCAGAGATAAACTTGACTAAGTAACCCTTCTGTATTAAGTTTTACATAAGACCTGACGTTTTCTTGCAATATTCAGGATTCCTTTCCACAGGCAATGCTAACTCACCCAACTTAGAACGAAAATTTTCCCAGGGAAAATTTATTTGCATGCCCAATTCGCATGTTTTAATTGGTGTAGTTTCATGGTGAGAGGCGCTGAAACAATGAAATTTGTTGCGTGCACAAATTAATTTTTGTGCTGCCTTAGTCCTCCTGCAGTGCTGAAGGCATAAGTTGGAAGGGGTAGGAAGGCGGGAGGGTGGATGGGGTCAAGAAGTTGGGGGGAGGAGGGGGGATAGGACCAATGAAAAGCCTCATTTGCCTGTTTTAAGCAATTTGTCACCACCTCCAATTTCTCTTCTGAATTGGTGATTTGTACAAAGGAAGTGAGTGCTTCATTTGTAGGCACGAAAGGCGGAAACAAAATTTTAATTGTGGCGAAACGACCTAACTCTTGCCTCTTCTTTCTCCTCCCAAATCTCAACAGTAAACAGCAACCTGACAGTCTCCAGTGCATACTCAAACGCTGACATTACCCTAACCATTTCATTTCAAGGATTGCGATGGATAAGCTAATCTCCATTAATACCAAAGCATTACACAATCCTGGATGCATTTCCATTTGAGGTTTCGTTTCTCGAGTTAATAATGTTTAGTGAGTTAAGCGTTTGCATTGCAGAAATAACTTTTTGGCACCTGTCAGATGTGGCTAGAGTGATTGGTGGTAGCTCGTTTCTCAACTGTCAATCACTCGTTGTCCCTTACTTTGTATGAGGATAATTTGGCATATTTTAGGTGTAGCTAAAAAAGCTAACCACGCTGGACAAAGACTTAACATTTTTAAGTTAAAATGGGTCAAAAGGTTATTATAACTTGCAATCAACCCCTTTGCACACTCGTAATTAGCGTCACGTATATGTGACGCCTGGTCCCGCGTGTCACATTCGGTCAACGCCAACCATTTACAGCATACAATGAAAACGATTTGACACTAGTGTAAATGTGGCAGTGACTACACCGATCCCCTTCTTCCTTCAAAGCGGAACCTTTGCTTGAAGCCTTGAAGACCCATTTAAGCGTCCAGATAATACTGCTTCTTTTGCTTTCAGAAATCCGGCATCGCCGTATCAATTTCATTTAAACCCTTTGTCACACATGCTTATAATAAACAAGAAAACTTCATAATTTTGAAAACACACTTCGCGCAATTACAACACTGAGGTCCAAAATTGATGGTATCCTAGTCAACACTGGCAATGATCCCACCTCCAGAGCTTAAAAACAGCAAGTTTTTCAGTTCTGTCTCGGCGGTTTGGCATCGTCGAAGATCCTACACCTGCCTAGTAAGTCCAGAGCATCACGATAACTGTTAGAGATGATAGGCCTGATTTAAATTGCTGTCAAGGCGCCTGAATGAGATCAACAAGTTTGCCCGTTGGCGTGATCACAGACAAGTTGTCGTACTAATCACAAAAAAACGTGACTGAAAGCTTTCCACACCATAGCCTTGCCCGCGATTCTCTATGAACAGCAAGAGAGGACAGTCCCCCCGTGTCCAATCCACCCACCTTCCTCTCAGCGGTTTATCATCCGAATCAAATTGGCCATTAAACTGATTTTTGAGTGCTACGTTTGCCTCTGAGTGCTGTGCAATAAGTTTTGTACAAAGCTTCCGCAGCAGTTCATAAAACACACGAGATTAAAATCATATCTACCAGATTTGTTGAGCTGACATTCCATGGGCTGTGAGTTCATAATAAGTAAAAATAGCGTCAACTACAATAAGAAGTTTTCTACCAAGCCTCAAATTCATGCCTTCTAATGTGTATGTACAATACAAACACTCGCGGGTGTGGGATGGACTCCTACTAGTTTAATGAAATTGGGTTTAGAAGTCTCTGAATACCTCAAGAAACTTTTAGGTAGATAAAGTAAAGGAAATCTCTACTGCCTTGATCACCTTAGCAGTCCGACGCATTAAGTAGCGAAAAAGAACGTATACTTCTCGAAAATCATCAACGCCTCCAGTACCAGAATTTAAGTTCCTGATGGGAGTAATTTTTCCGGAGACGAAGCCATATCAAAGCGAAGAACAAGTCAATTGGACAGCTATAAAGGGATTGTCCAAGTTTACAGCAGAAGAAAATGGACACGTATGTATTGTGAGATATGGCCCCCTGCTTCGTGGTAATAAGTAGTATGTTCCCTCTTTACTAACCAAGCTAAGAGTTAGCACTACGCATTTAGATGCTCCTAACCATCTTTGAAGTTATTTACTACAGCCTTGTTAGGACCATCACACAGTCAAGCTATGGGAGAAGTTTTCGTCCAGGGTTCAAGTAGCGGCAAAAGTTGTTCTAGATATTTATCAACAAAAATGTGCAGCTTAAAGTGACAATAAAAGTGAACAAAGACTGGACTAAGTGGCGAATTTTAAGCATTCCTTGCCTTAACAATATCGTCTTAAGTGCGGAAATTTGCTTTTATCGACATTTGCTGCAAGGAACACAAAATACACAAACACTAAAAAAAGTAGGTTCAGTAATGAGAAGACGTCTGCATTTCTGGAGGCAAAAGGCACCTTATTACTTTCATTCCCCTGTGAATAGTGCCATAAAAATGCTAAAGTGGAAAGTATTCGCATATTGCCTCGCAGGAGTCTGTGCTTTCGGCAAAGCATTGATAACAGGCGTTGGAAAGTTGGGCGCATTTCAAGGACAAGAGAAAGCATGTCATG
This sequence comes from Taenia hydatigena, assembly GCA_036345935.2. Classification (NCBI taxonomy): domain Eukaryota; kingdom Metazoa; phylum Platyhelminthes; class Cestoda; order Cyclophyllidea; family Taeniidae; genus Taenia; species Taenia hydatigena. The sequence goes on along the minus strand of JADWOT020000004.1, from coordinate 6,196,406 downwards.
AAAAATTAAAACAAAATCGTTAGGCGTGGTATCGCTAACCAGACACTGTCCTCAATGCGATGAGAAAAACAATGCGTCGTTCGATGAACCTGACGACAAAAATACCGTCTGAACAGCGAGATATTTAACCTAGACCAGTCAACTCCACTTATGGATAAATTTTGACGTTTACGAAACATGGTTCCCACTCGCGACTACCACTTCCCATTAACCTTAAGGTAACTTGCACAGAGGCTCCCCGTCTTTAACGCAACATACTCCCCACTCCTTAAATTTCTTGAAACGTGTTACATGTCTCCTGTTCTCCGTCCCCACGAAGGAAGCAAAGTAGCAGTGCTAAACTATTGAGTAACTTCGCGAGGTATTGTGCCTGTTTAAGGTATTTTTTCCTCGTCAATTATCTGCATAATCCCTCATCTTGTTACCAGGAAATTTCCTGCAATTCCGGGGCAAATTGACTCATTTCATGTAGTCAAGCGAAAACAAGGAGGACTGAGGAAAGTAAATGGAATAACGACATCCACAATCCATCTAGCACTGTGCAAACAAATGTGATACGCACTGTTTCCGAAAGTGGAAGGCCATCTCCATCCCGCTCTTTGGAGGTGATCGTGTAGCGGGGAGAATGAGGCAGCGACCTCCTTCCATCCTCTCACTCGTGGTAAAATGCAACTCCTCAAACAAAACACTTATGTGCTCTAAGGTCGTAAGTGCTTTTTCTTTGTCTTGCTTATCACCAATCCCCCTTATTCCGGGTTGTAACGAGCCTGCAGATCTCAGCCGCTATTGTTCGACTATCAACAGGTGAATAACTCTTGTCGAACAATGCAACTGTTGGAAGCGATTTATTGGCAGTTAAAAATATCATCCAAGGAACTACCTTTATCCCACCTATAATTACAAATAGCTTCAAGTTCAATAAAAGCGGAAACGGATGCAAGACCGCCTACTTTCCTTAACCCACAGCGCACTCCTGGCACCTTCTACTCCATAGTCATCAAACTACAAATCGAGAAACAGCCGATGCAACTCAGTCCGACTTTTAAACAGATAAAGGGTTACCTGTGAATGACACCGATCCTCGACCCAACCAACACTTCAACAGAAGGGGGCATTTCGACAAGACGGTAGAGGATGATAGGCTGGCAGGCAGATAGGTAAATGGATAGTAAGAAGAAGAGCCGATGGGCAGGTTATTGGGGCAATGTAAGAATCTATTCAACAAATACTGCCCGAGGGGCGAGAAACGCCCATGGAGGTACGAACAAGGTGGAGGGGACGAAATAGGTCGAGGAGAAGATCCCAATTAGCTCCTTATCCACCTAAAATAGAAGAAAAGAGGCGGTTGTCAGATACAGCAATGCTCAAGGGAAAGGATTCCAGTTCACACTGGAGGGCTATCCCTTTAGTGGCCTTCTGTACCATCAGTTGATCCCAGAATGCCTCTCAGAATAATTTAAGGGTTAAATTGATGTGTCTGTCCCAAACGATGAGTTTCCAACCTCAAAGGATTCTGCAGTAGACACCAAAACAGTGTTCTGACTAACCGAAGGAAGCGGACTCAAAGTCAGCCCAGTCCTCATCTTTGTTGTTGCCACTCCTTTTATCACCTTCCCCGGGAGCTGTTGTGGCGACATTCCCAGAGTTGCTTAAACCAACAGCGGGATGGGTGGGGATTGTCGCCACTGAGGTCCACGGTGAGACTGCTGGAGAGGGAAAAATCCACAGTTGGAGTTTAAGATGCATTCAAAACAGGACATAGTTTGAAGGAAGAGGGTAGACACACAGGTATCCACCGGCTTAACAAAGGGTAGGCGACCATTTGTTGCGTTAAGGAACATCGGCGCTTGATGAGTTCGCTGCTGACGAATGGTCACAGGGGATTGTAGGTCCTCCTCATCCGAGGAATTGCTACTGTTACCACTCTCCACATCGCTATTCTCCGCCTCTGCCTGTTTCTCCCCTTCCTCATCTTCATCGATATCACTTCCACGACGGCCCTTAAAATTGACGGCGGATAGGACCTCCTTGTCGGTGTCATCATCAAAGGCGTCTTCGTTGGGTTCGGGGCGAGGAGTTGTATCGGAGAGGCTACGGCCCCCAACGGAGCCCAATCGGGATGCCCTAAAGGGGAAAAAATTCGCGAATTCAGACACGATTCCAGCTAGAACCACAACCAGGAATGAAGGTAGGTGGTTAAGGAAATGAGGACTACTGCCTACAAGCTTCAAAGGCAAACTTACAGAAACTGGAGGTCAGTACCACCATGGAGGAGCTGAAAAGGAAAAAAGAAGTAATTCACACAAATTATTTGATCTCAATCGGACGTGGTCGATTGGAGTGACGAATCAGCTTATAACTGACTGAATTCCACGAAATTGTCGAGGTTATGCTTTAGAAAGCATTAATGAAAATTAGCTCGGAATGATTGAAAGATTCCCCTTTAAATTTAGCTCATCAGTCCACCATCATCACCCCACCCTGTGACCAATTACTGATTACTGAGGTGGTAAAAATGGGAAGCATTTATTAGACGACTGAGAGTGTGCGTGTGTGTGTGTGCACTGAGTTGAATCACTCCACCCCAAGTAGAAAGGTAAAGATGGGAGAATAAGGGCGCAGAGCAATTTCCAACAGCAAAATTAGAATGGAGAGGTGGAAAGGGAGGAGATGAGGGAATTCACAAACACCGGCATTCGCCCGATTTGGTCTAGAATTAAGACAAAAAGATGGACGAATTAGTGCCTGTCCGTGTTCCAGTGTCGTGTTCGGGAGCGAGCAAGAGCGAAGGCGGTGACCTACGAAGATACGAGGACAAAGAGTGGAAGCCACACAGTAGGCTCTCTTGAACGCGCCATTCTATTCGTATGATCTGATCTTTTCCGTAAAACAAGGATCGCCAAAGCAGAGACCATCCAACAAACCTTTCTCACTACATAGCATAGATCAGTTTGGAAAATCACTTCTCCGCTGAGTGGATGTATACTGAAGACACGTTCATTTTAAGTGGTTTAGAATTTCTGAAGCACTCATAGGTGCCACACAAAAGAAGGTCACGACGGGAGGAGGAGGAGCAGATAAACGTGAATGGGGATAACGAAGTAGGCCATGAAAGATCTACCAGAATTGTGTGGGAGGGGACCGCGTGTGCATGCAATAAACACAATTACACTTCTTGGAGAGTCGTCGTCTATGCAAATGACGATACTATCGCTTTAGGTGGGTGTAAGACTCCCATCATCTCCCACCTTTAGTGGTGATGGTGATCGACTACCGCCAGAACGAGGAATAAGGAAAGGAGCCTAGGGAAGATTCATTGGGGGTAAGCGAAGCAAATAAGTTTATCGCGTCGAGAGTGAAGTTGCAACCTGTTAGTCACCCAACGTTCAATGCGGAATTGTTAAAGCCTATGATGAACCGAAACACCAGAGTTTGTTAAGGGAGATTCGCCTATCCCACCAAATCCTTGGGGTGTCGATTCTACTGATTCACTGAATAAAAGGAGGAAGAAGCCCTGTTTTTTGAAGAAAAAAATTAGATACGGAAGAGATTTGGATCCATTCTCACCCTAAACAACTGAGCCATGTGGGAGTCGGGTTCACCGATGTGTAGAGCACCAAGGGAAATAGGGGCCGGTTTCTCGAAACTCCTATCGGCCTATAAGGAAGAAAAATACAAGACTAAACAACGCTTAATTTCTCGAGCAGTCGATGGACTGGCAGCTAGTCCTGCTAATCCTTCCTCTTAGAAAACAAATTTTAAGACCCTGATGATCCTTCCCAAGACCAACGACCTCCAAATTGACTATGCTAGACAACTAGTGCTCAGTGTCACCTGGAAAAATGACACAAATTTTTGCTTTAAAAAAAAGAGAGCTCAAGTAGAGGAGAGCAGGGCTTACCTTGGTGATGGTTTGTGCCTCGTTGATGGCAGCGAGATCGCGTTGTACAAACACCTGCCAGTTGGTTAGCACTTCCGACGGGAGGCCTAATGATAAGAAGGTGAGAAGACATAGAATTGGCACGCCCGGGACAAAAAAGCAGCTAAATTCAGAAAAAAAGAGAGCTTTAGCATCAACCAACCCATCACTCGATCACAGATATCCGCGACGGATCAACGGTGCCGAAGGTAAGGAACTATGCGACAAACGGTCAATTGTATAGCATAAAAGCACTACTTAAATGCTGACAAATGATATAGTGATGGAAATATTATAAGTAATTTTTCTGAAAAGTTTGTCTATGTAACTGCAAAAAAGCTTCAACCACTTCACTCGTTGACATAATCACCATTACAATCTGTCAATGGCAATCCAATATGAAGGGAGCATAAGCTAGTTGCAAGCTCTCCTTTCACACAGCAGACCAAAAACCCATCTCTGATGACCTCCATTTCTACCTAATTTTCACTTCCGTACGCAATCACGTCGTTGGCTAATGCGATGAGAACTTGTTGAAACGTCGGAGTAATACGAATGTGGAGAAGAGGAAGTGAGTCTCTTACTCAAAATGCCAAACAACAAACTACCAACCTGCAAGAGACTCAGGGGTCGGGAAGCGGGAGTTCACGAGGTTCGCGATCTGCCAGATGTAGCCAGAGTAGCCCGGCTTGGGACGAGTTTTGGAGGCCCGGCAAACCGATGACGGCTCCTCATTGCTTGGCCTTGAATCCGTGGGGGGCAGACAAACCGAGATGCAGAGAAGATGAGCACAAAGTGATTACATTCACGAAATTGGTCCCCTCTTAGGGGGGTTAGAATGAGTGCCAAAGGAGGAGTTCCATGAGGTCCATTTGAATAAAATGGCTTCAAATTCGAGAGTCTGGGACATTATTCACCCCAAGACGAGGGCATCAGTACTCCTTTACTTGGGGTGCATCTTAATTAGGAATACCCATCATAAAGAGTAAATACAACGTTCAAGATTAATAACGCCGAGGGCACTGAGCAGAAGACACGGGCAAACGGTAACCTGTTAACCTAATGACTTCAAAAGAAATCGTTTAGAAAACCTTACTCAGAATCCCGCTCAAACTAGGCAATCAGGCGTATGTAAGAGTTAATGCCTAAATCAACTTAGCGAAGCAATCAAGAATTATGACTTTAACAGTGAATTAGAAGCAAACAAGGACTCGGATAAGTCGACACTGTGAAGTGCCTGGGCGCTCAAGTTCGTTAGGCTTTTGTTCATTCATTCGCCAGATCCACCCTCCAGATGGTAACAAATCCAGCTCACAGCGAAAAATTGCCTGCAAATCCAACTTTAATTGCGTATTGTCACTTCTTCTTCGTTGTCTTAAAACGCGAACGTATTTGTAAATGGCGAAAAAAAATTCTTCGGGCATGAGATATGAAATCTCCAATCAGAATAAGGGTAGGGTTTTAAGGCTCACACATCGTGATATGTCATGTTGGCTTATTTTGATAGCTATGATGGTTGATCTCCATCAGCACTGCTCGGGCTTCTGTTGAGCCCAAAAAAATCAGCATATTTGTCACAGCGCGAACGCAAATGATGCGTCAGCTAGAGACAGGCTATAAATTTGTCAATTCGTAAGCCAAAAAAGGAAAGTTTCGGGCTTTAAAACGAATGATTCAGGAGGAATAGTCGGGCTGGGACAAATGCAGTGAGTAATGCTGAGCCAACTCCCAAGCAAAATTAGAAGCAATGACCGTTTGGACAGAATCAAGCCATTTTAATTTCAGTGATAAAGGAAATGAAAAAGGTGGTTGACTAAAGGGGCTTAAATTATCATCAACTTCCCAAAACTGGGAGGGTTCAAACCAGAGGCAGAGGAAGAAGGAATTTCACTCAAGAATTCATCATATTTTTCACTACAAGTCCCGCTGTTGAAAGACATGGCCAAGGCGATGAAACCAAGGTAGTGACTCTAGATGAACTGAGCTAAGAGTAGTTGCAGTGAAAGAGAACGGTTGAAACATCCATCTCAAACGTGAGATTTCAGGGATAAACCTACTCATTCACCAATAACACACCCCTTAGTTTAACTGTCTAATCCTGCAAGCGACCAACGAAACAGACCTGGAAAGGTATCAGGTAGTAAGCTAGGATATAGACCCGGGCTGGGCGAAGGGAGCGAAGGCGGACTTACCGATCACCAGGAATGCAGGAGAGTCGAAGGATCCACTCAATGATGTGGCAGTCGTCGAGAAGGTGCCGCACCAGGTAGTCAGGCAGTTGGTCCTCCGTCCTGTTCTCCCCGCTCTCTGCGCCCTTGAGAGCATTGTCTACGAATAAACCGAAGGCATAACCGTGAGAATTAAAGAGATGACAAAGGCAAGAATGAGTAGCTTTCAGTTGTACAAGAGGCAAAGTGAACCTTTCAAACACCCTGTAAATTGGACCATCGAAGTAGATTCCAGGCACGCTCAAAAGCAATTCAGAATGCTCTACATACCAGCAACTCTTTTTGGCTTTTGCATGGACATAAAAGTGGTGAGTTAGGTGATTAAGTAGAGATCCCCCGGACAGGGCGGCTGTAGTGATAAAGGCGATATCACACTCGAATGTCTTAATCTGTCTTCAGAAGTAACCGAATTGCTAGATTTTCCTCACAATAGATAGAGAGAGGAACGTTGCTTTTCTGGCTACCTAGTCAAAATAGAGGTGAGTTCATTCAGGCCTTGGGGTCTAGCACACACCCCTTCGGCGTGACGTTCAGCTAAGAGCGGCTTCGAAAAGTGACAAGTTTACAGGTGAGGCCAAGGGTTAGAGGCAAAGTGAGTTCGTGTGGTCAAGTAATCATAATTGCGATTTGTCATGTGCAGCCTTTTTGCAGTGAGACTCAAGGTAGTGGCAAACTGTCCCTCCACCCAGCATTTCACTTCCCGAGAAGACGAGACGAGTTATTGGAGAAGAAAGTATGAAGGCCGAAGCACTTGAAGAGGTGCTAAATCCCTTCACTCCTTAAGTGGAACTCCGCTTGAATGACACCTATAAAGCAGACCGACTTTATGCGGAGCCCATAAATCGCCCTTTTCAGTTTATCCAGCTGTTTTGCATTAAAATTTAATAAGGTTGAAGCAATATTTACATCTAAGCCTTCAGCCTCTCCCAGAAAGAACTTGTTCATTTTACCAGTTGCCTACTTCTTGTTATGCCTTAAAAACCCTGGTTAAGAAGAATGGAATATTGCGGATACACCTTCGGCTAGCGTTCTTCAAGGACAAAAAATTAGCGCAACCCAGATGCCGCGATAAATAATTTCTTTGAGGAATAAGGAGAGCTCATACAGTGGTACTACTTTCAAGTAGTGCATAAAACTTAATTCCGGCAATCATAAACGAGCTCTTCTCCCCACTAACATTGACCCTCTATCAGTTTAGTCAATGGACAGCTTCAAATTGGTCTCAAGAGGAGCAAATTCACTCTGCTGGTATTAAAAGTTTGCTCGGTTTTCGACGTACCCCTTTTTGACGACAATTTGTTGTGACTTGCAGAAATCCGTAAGGCGCATACATCATAAAGCATAGATATGTTTCGGTCTACCAGGTAGGGTGCTTTTGCCGCACCCTCCAATGCCTTTCCATTTATTTTGCCTTCACCGATCACTAAATATCACCTAAACTTAAGCGATGGGATTTAGGATTGCCCGCTCCACAGACACAATCCTAACCACTCAGTATGAGAGGCACCAAGGTCAGGAGAGGAAGCCTTCACTCCTTGCTAATAAAGAAGTTACGTGCAAAGAAATTACGTCTAAGGATGAAACCTTTAACCTCTGCAGTCAAAAAAAAACGCGAGCAAAACACGATCAGGTCATTTGCCTCCAGAGGTAAAGCGTTTCATGCAAATGAGATTCGTGGAGGATTTGCGTCCTGTGTAGGAAAGGATCCCAGGTTGTAATGCAAGGAGTTGTCTCCAAATCAAAAAAGTATTCTTTTAGGTATCATTAGTGAAGAGAAAAAATCAATCATAAAGTCTTTACTATACGAGCACCTCAGTTAAGGGAAGAACCTTCGCAATGTCGCCGTTCTCGAGATAACATCTGATCCCAATTTTGGCCAATGAAACTGCGAGAATGATGGAATTCCAGAACTTCACTGCCTCTTACATCTAATGCCGAAGGGAGCATTTCAAGAAAGGGTACAAATCTGGAGAGCATTTACCTTGCCGTTTTGAAGTAAAAGCAATAAACGTTGTAAATCCTTTAATAAAGACAAGAATAAGCATTTTAGGGTGAAGCTTGCGTCCCTATCTGTGATGGATGCAACTTTGAACATATAACAGTAGATAAGTGCAGGAAGTGCAATTAACAATTAACCAAAGCAGCACCACAAATCCCCCCCATCCCGCCCAGAAGACATGAACTAGTTAAGAATCCCACTTCTACCAAAAGCATTTCACCTCAAGAAGCTAAAAGGAGATCACAGCCTCGAACGCCTACAATTCTATCCCAATCCCATCACCCGACTGGTTACTAGCAAGAAGCGGTGATAATCGCTACTGAGGAAAATCGCAAAGCAGTAAGTCCTACTGCCACTCCTTCCCTAAAGACGGCACAAGATTTCTCAGAATCCTTCATAGCTTTGGAACTGTGCTTAAAGTCACAAAATGGCCAGACTCAAATCACATCCACAGCGTTCAGATGACCCTTTATAACATACAGCTTAAAAGAGTGCAGATCCAAAATTAAAAGCACTATAACAGCAGACTAATGCCAACTTATGCTTCATACTGTATGCAAGCAAACGGTTGACAAGACCATAATTTTACACTTCACTTCTTGCATAATAAAGTCCCAGTTAGTGGAAGAATTCCAGGAAACACGTCTACCACCACCAATTTGCCATATTCAGCCGAGAAGCAACGCCACCCTCAATCGGCATAACACCATGACGAATTAGTGTCCCTGCGAAAAGTCAAACACTTTGAATGCCATAAAATGAAGCATGAGCAGCAATCGTGGAATTTGTTTCACTCGTGAGATACCAAAGCCATTCTACTTTCCCACTCCTACAAGAAAAAAGGTCCTAACCAATGGGGAGCCTTCAAGCTCGTGATCTTCCTTACGAAACTCGCTTGGTGGAATTATTTTCATTCCATTGTTTCATTTGAAATTTTGTCATTCTAAAATAAAAAGGTACTGTCCTCGCCTACATGACCAGTTTTTCAAAAAACAGGGAATGTTTTTAAAAAGAACGCCTTAAACCATACCCAACCACCAAAACCGACTGGTTGCATTTTGGAGCAAAGAAACCCACTTATTTTAGTCCCTAAGGTAACAACACATCATGGGAAAGGCTAAGGATCTTTAGGGCTACAAGTACATTGACATCACTGTGAGCAAAGTATAGGCCCTACAGGCTTTACGGTGTTGTGGATAACATGGTGCACAAATTGGTTAAAGACTTTGTACTGTCTGTTCCAAAGCTTTCATCATCCATCTAGTCGAAAGTAAAGAGAGATCTTAAGGGAGCATAAACATTTTGATCAGAACAGACCCACTGACATTCAAACGTCTGGACGTCCCAGCACACAACTAACCCACGCACCACAGCAAGGCTCAAGGTCACTAAGAAAGGAAGAGGCAATGCAAAGCACGGCTTCGGACTCTCCTGACACCTGCTTCATTTCCTTACATCAAGTCGCTTGTCGATTTTAACGCTACACATAAATCTAAGACTCGAGAGACGTTCATAAAAGTGAGGTGTTGCGTCTACTCGACTATTGCAACCAGACAGTTCTAATAGAAGCTAAAAAATAACAACCTAAAAGTCATTTTTTTGAAAAAGGACAAAATACCCTCCCGCATAAAATAGCCCAGAAGGGGGAATACTTTTTAGGAAGCAAGAGCTCTGAGATGACACTATTTCGTTGACATTTTAAACCAATTAACCACTCTAAATTTCACGAATAGAGGGACGTGAGTAAGTGCAAGGTACGGCAGTCGCACAGTTGATTCTACACATCACAAGCAGACCCAAAAGTAAAGAGATAAGGAGCTACTGAATCTTACCTTCAGGTCTAGGACTATCCACATCAGAATTGGCTCCATTCGACTCTACTGACACCTTCTTTGTCGCGAATGACGGCTTCCTCGAAGGTGACTGCGAGGAGGAAGAAGGTGGAGGCGAGAGGAGATGTTTGAATAGCATAGCGACTGCTTTGTGGAGGAGGGAGTTGAAAGCGTACGTCTCAAAGAGGCGCTACAATCGATGACGCACATAAAGGGGTCATTGAAGATTCCACCGATATTTCTTCATGTTACTATTGCAAGGATATGCATCATTTTCCTCTACTTCGTTTTCTCCATACTTTTTACAGTGCTGTCACATCACACCATAACGAAATACCAGCCAAACATCAACACAAGCAACAAAAGTGGGAAGCACACGCTAGCCATGGAGCGATTTCAATTATACGGCTACTAAAATGCTTGCAGTAGGGAACTTACCATTAGAAAAGGCAGAAAGCGTTCATGGCAAAGGGCTTTTTTTAATTCATCGCTTTCACCACCGCGACCTTCTTCATCTCGATTTAGACGGAGCTGAGGAAGAATGGAGATGAGATTCACAATTGCAAGTCGGCTTTTTCCCAGAGGAGGGTTCAGTACGCCCACTGTGGTTGGCATCATGGAGTAGTTCTGTTGCTACACGGTGAAATAGGAAAGAAATCAAATCAGTTACTCTGCCTCCGAAAACCGAGTCCACACCTACCGATGAGGCAATGACACTGCTTGACTGGAGGAGACTGTACAGTTTAGGCAGACGCGATATGACCACAGTGGAGGCCAATGCTTCCACTCGTTTAGCCCGCGCCTTTAAGAGGGGACAGTTGGCCTTATTAATGAGGGGATTCATGAAGTTGGCCATTTGGGCGTTGGGAAAAGTGTCTAAAGGAATGTCGTACTCGCCAGCCGTACTCGGAGGCATACCGTTGGGGCTAAAGAGTAGAAGACACAACCATTAATTGATGCCTTTCCATTTTAAGTAGCGAAGTAAAGTGTTAAAATTGGGCTACTCACGACTTGGCCTTGTCCACACAGGCGAGGAATACTTCGATCGAGGAGTCCCGACAAGCAGCAGAAGAGGACTCGTCTGCAATTATGTCTAACACCCGAGACAGAAATGTCTGACTAAAATGACGAAATGGAGGACTATTTTGGCACCTCTCCTTAATGAACGAGGACAATATAAGCAAGTTGCGGAATTCAGGCCTTGCCATATTATTAAAGTGGCAAACGGTGAAAAAGAAGCCACCTACGTAATGAGTGGATTCATAACTTAGCAACCGCCCCGTACTGTAAAATGCAAAAGGAGTGCTACCCTAGTGAAACTACACGCAGAAGCAAGTAGCGTTTCTCAGCACGGTGATAGCTGGGGAACGGGTCGGGGCCAAGTTGACTTCTGACACGGTAAGTCAAGTGCTCGCGTGCAAGTTCAACAGCCTCTAGTGGTAAACGAGGGTTTATAAATCGAAGTCACGAGCAACTACTTGTACAAGAGACTTCAAGAGCTGCAGATGTGGAAATGGTAGACCTTGGTGACAAGAAATTAGGATGTTGGAATGATGCAGAAATTACAATGGTGGCATCGGCCTTGAAGCTTCCCAGCCTACAGCCTCGATAACCATTCCAGTGGACATTTTGTGGGTCGATTGCACAGGAGAAAACTGTGCCCATGGCAACGATAAGCTCGATCTCCCAAAGACATTTTCACATTCAATAGGTTAGTGTAAGTTGAGTATTTTTTGAAGGTGAACGCCTTGGAACCAACTCATTCGTGAACATAAAAGGATTGTCAATGAATTGGAATGCCCTAAAGGCAATAGTTTAAGAGCGGGGTGCCTTCAAAGTGACACTCACGTGAGATTAGATCTCGGGGAATAAGCAGGCCGAACAAGAAGGAGAGGAATACAAGCATGTTTACAAAATAGGCTTCATAAACGGCTCGACAGGACTAGCGCACTTTTTGGGTGTAAATAATAGTTTCCCTTTTCCAGAAATTGGGTGCTTTGCGTATCTTATAGCGAAAAGGATTGCATACCAAACCAAGTGCATTGGGCTAATGGCTCAGATTCCATTCAACTTTACCTCCACAAGGGGTTCATAACATTTGTAGGATGATTTGAAAGCCGGGTACATGGACAGTGGGTGAGATCGACTGTGAAATCAGAAAAAGGATGTCTCCTTCCAACAAGCCCCATTCATTCAGGTGAATGCTCCATTACCTTCAGGTAAAAATCAAGGTGTGGAAGTTTACCCATTCAGCTCCCGGTCTGAAACGGCCAAAAAAGTTAGCCCGGACAAAGGTGGTGACTAAGTGATCAGTTAGCAGGGAGAAGTGCTCAACGATAACTGGGTCACGAAAACACCAGCTGGAGGAAGAAAGTTCCATCATCCACCCATCCCTTGCAATGGGCCGTGAAGTAACTGAAAGCCGCACCTTCCATTTGCTGAACTGTCGTTGAACACTTTAGTTCCTTCAAATAACAAGTCAAGTATATTTGCTACTACAGTTGGGGGAAGAGGATTGACGATCACGAGATGGAGCATTGTTAGGCCAATTCAAATGCTGCTTAAAAACCGAAAAAAAGGCAACTGCCTTCAAAGCAGCAAAAAACACCTTTCATCCGCTAAGGAACACATTTTTCATATTTGTGGCGTCAATGCTAGAGTGGTAAAAAGAATTTGACGTTGGTACCTTACACAATAAAGCAAAGGACTACGCATTTTATAGCCCACTTTTACTTCCACTGCTGCACGCATGCAATACGTGATATCTAGGCAGTAAATCCTGAGGTGTTGATACAGGTGGGGCAATGGAATATTTGTCAAAACTAATGACATCCTTAAATAACGATCTAGGGACGTAAAATTTACTCCACGCACCTTTCAAAGACATCCAAGACGGCAAGAGACTTTGCCAGCACTAGAGCTTCGAGTTTCTCATTCTCGGTGGTGTCGGCAGACGTGGTGGTCTTCGTTACGGTCTCCTCCTCCGGTTCCTCTAGAGCGTTGAATGCAACGTGATTTCGATAGACGTTAATCAGCTCGACTAGACAGCGTGCCGCTGACTCCTGACGCTAAAATTGAGGAAATAAAGGTTAATTAACTACGCTTCAATTCGGTGAATGGCCCACGGGTGGAATCACTACCATCGTCATAAGTTCACTCTCAACATACCATTGAAGATGCTGAAGTGTAATAGGGAAATTTGGTCATTTACCCGTCCAATCAATGAGGACTTAAGCTAAAGGATTGGTCTCCTTTTAAATGAGCCTTTGCCAAAAGCGACACACCCACTATGAAGCGTCATCCAGTCCATAAAAATACAATGGATTGGTAAACCTTCTCATGACTACGAAAGAACGTGAAGCGACCTTGTGGGGAGTAGTTGCGACGCTCTCAACCATCCTGTGTCACTTAAAGCAGAGGGAAGAAAAGAGAGCTTAAGAAATTATGGTCAAGAGAGAAAGGCCACGGAACAGAAATAACAACCGGCGGCTTAACTATCACACTGATATGAGACTTACCGCATGCCTCCCACGCTACCAAACTAGCCTTCTAGAATTCGTTACTATAACCAATTACAGACTACTGCCATCTCTGATAGTGGCATGAAAGATCCCAACGCTAATGTAGAGAATAGGAAGGTCTGAAAATTATGCATAACTGTCCATTTCTCCACCATCCTCTCCTCTCGTGCCAAAATTATCGAGTCAAAGTATTTGAAGCAGTCGAGTGAGGCAAACCCCGAATGCATACAAATTATCCAAAGCAGGGCTCAGGTAAACTGCAACATCCCAATACGTAGAGGCACAAATAAACGTCTACTGCCTCCTGAAGACAAATTTCCACCGCTAAACAAAAGCACACGGACTTTGGGCTATTTATACCCCAAGCGGATGGCGTGACGCGCTTCCCCCAAGCCACTTCTCCCAACGATCCCCATCCCTCCCCGCCCACCCGGCTCCAAATGACCACATTTTTATTAATGCTGGAAGCACGCGGTTTGGTGACCTTACGGCGAACAGATGCCTTCTCTGCAGGCTAATGCAACAAGGTGCCCAGTTATACGCAAGCTGGCTGGAAAGCGACAGGAGGAAATAACAAGACTAAGGAACAATAATAAAGGGATTTCGAACCTGTACCTTAAGCGTCAGTAGTGGATGGTTAAATGAGAATTTGCATGCCAAAGAAAGGCAGCTACTGGAAACGCGGGATAAGTGGTAGGTGACATACAAGTTGCCCGGGTTCTTCGCACCGAATCAAATGATGATCAAAACTATGTGACAATAGAAAGCTTCTTGAAGTGGTCCATTTGTTAAAATGTACATAACCACAATCTATGTACAAATCCATCCCAATCTTACCCTAAGTTCGCACCCGATAACAAAAAGTCTAGCCCTAGCCAAAAACTTAGTTTCTACCTCACTTTTGTCCTGTGATTAACAGACGCTGACAAGTAAGGTTGATAACCAATTGGAGAAGTAGCATCAGGAGAGTACTGGGACGAAGGGAAGTTGTACTTCTCTCCATCTCATGGGGGATCATTTCATGAGTAAGTTTTGCGGCAACATGAGGTCTTGCGTTGCCTTCTAGGAACACCACCTCCTCGATACCAACGATATCCTGCAGTTTCTGAAGAAACTTTTTCATTAGCGCATCTTGGAGTTGTACGGAGCAAATCGGGCTCGGCCGCAATGCTGCGATCCGCGGAAAGGGAACGATTACGACTGCAATGCACTACAAACGATTCGGCCATGGGTGGCTGAAGAGGTGCCCTTGGTGCTCCGTCTAGGCGCTACCACTGCTGGGTTTATCTGCCTATTAAGCGTCTGAATAAAACACAAAAGCCATTTCTCATCCCAAATCAGTCAGTAATTTAGTGAACAGTCTGAAATGCACATGCTTGAAAAACATAAAAGAAGTGAAAAACACATTGACAGGTATTAAGGTATGTTTTCATCCATTAACGTATGTGCCACCCATTTGCATAGAAACTGGTGCACGCGTAAACTAACCGTCCCATCACTCACGACAAGTTAAACATTCCAACCGTCAATTATTGTAATCAAGATGGCTCTACTGAGAGTGATGCTTTCACCCAAGTCAAACTACCCATTTAAGTCAATTCTGGGAAATCTGAAAAAAAGCATCTCCAACTTTTCAACCGGCAGACAAATTCGAGCTACATTAAAAAGAGGAATTGAGCACACAGCACAAGTCCCTACATGCTACAACAAGTGATTGGGATGCGCTACACCCAGAACTCCCAGAACACCCAGAACCCCTCAGTACACATTTCATTTGTGGAAGAGGGTGAACTTTTATTAATTGCTGTTGCCAATTTTCTGTGAGCGAAAAGAAAGTACAAACTTTTCCATAACCAAGTATTCGCCCTCCATCAAATAGGCCTAATAACAAACATTCTAATAATCTAAAATGACATATAGACATAAATCTGCCAAGATTAGTAACTCGGGCTAATTCGATTCCTCATTACCTTGGATCTACAATGCAGCTGACCTCACACTTCTCTCAAAAAGCAACAACATTCGACAATAAAAACACCTTGTCCTACCTTTAACAGAAAAAGAAAGAAGTAAGTCCTAACGCGATCGGCTACAGTAAGGCCTTGATATGTTCTATTAAAGGACAGTCGCGCACACCAGTAAGGGGGGACAACTAGCCCTCATGCCTGTTAATTTTACCGTACAACCTGTTCGAAGTTGCACAACCAATGCTGAAAAGATAATCTAAACAGAGCTACAAGGGAAAGAGAACTTCGTGCCTTACCGGCAAATACCTCCCAAAAAAATATATCATGACTTGACACCTCAGTGAATCACCACATTCTCGCATTGAAGACCTTATCGTAAGCCACATCGTAATTTCAACAAGGCAACCAGCACACAAAAGGAGTTTAATCAACACTTCCACTACCCGTGTCACGCACGCCAAATGGCGCGCCTCGGACAGATTGGTTAAGACTGAGGTAATGGAAAATGCATGTAGATGTTTTTGATCTAATAATAATTATGCCTATTCTAGTTTAAGAAACAGTTGGGCTCCAAGAAAGGCTCTTGCAACTGGTGTCGTACAGAGACCACTTTTCTGATGAATCTGGCAGTGAATGGATTTGAGAGATACTCAAAGTTTCGCAGTCTAAAAGGCGGGACAAAAGACCCCTCGCACATTGTTAGTGCGCCGTCATTGCTACCAGCCGCTGGAGGCAAATCTATCCCCGTACCCGAGGCCACTGGAAATCCACCTGATGCCCTAGGTGTTATCGTTTTGAGAGGGTGACGGCTCAATAGCCTTTTCAAACAATAATGGCACAAGAAATGGGATAGAAAAGTGTTACAACTGTAAGCTCAGAGGACTGCGAGGGTAGTTGTGATCGGTGCATCAGTTCTGATTCTCCCTAGCAATTCCTGCGTAAGCCCGGGAAGATCCATCAGTTCGACATTTATAATCCCACTTAATTATGAGCTGATTAATTTGAAAGCCTGGAAAAATTGCCTTTGAATATTTTTAAATCGCATCAAAATATCCCAACAAATTGTCGATTAATTGAAAGTGGCAAAATAAGTATTCGTTAAACTACTCCAGTTA
Organism: Taenia hydatigena; assembly: GCA_036345935.2. Taxonomy (NCBI): domain Eukaryota; kingdom Metazoa; phylum Platyhelminthes; class Cestoda; order Cyclophyllidea; family Taeniidae; genus Taenia; species Taenia hydatigena. The sequence goes on along the minus strand of JADWOT020000004.1, from coordinate 6,179,825 downwards.
GTGAGAACTCACCACCGGCGTTTCCTTGGACGAGAGGATGTCCAGGAGTTGGGAAATGATGTCACGGTCGAGGAACCACTAAAGTTGAGACAAAAAATCAGCAAGGGAGAGCCAACGTCGCAATGATGGGAGAAGACTTTCTACTTAGGACTGCGAGCTGAGTTGTGGTAAAAAAATAAATCTCACAGTGAGAGAAGACCATTGCCTGCAGAATCCTTCAAGTTGAGAAGTTAAATCCAGCCCTATCCTTACGCTTATAGCGCTACTGGTTTTGAGGTAAACAATGCTACTTACTAGGTTTTCAGCGACCCACGCAGTTATGAACAGTGCCTGTAGCGTTCGCGGATGATCAAAAACTAATGAAAAATCCCGATCTTTTCTTCAGATACCAAAAAACAAGGGATTCTCAGGGACTTAGTCCATTTTTTCAATAGCAAGCAGTCAAAAAAGACGCATTTCATTGAATCGCACACGAACACGAGGGATGCCAGTTAAAAAAATTGAAAAGAAAACCGAAGATAATCAAATGTGCCATAATACATTTGAGAGGGTGAATCGATGCCAGCATAACTCATCAGCACTTGAGTTGTCAAACTCTCCAATAGGCGAGAACCAGTAGTGACCTTAAATGCACACAAAGCAGGAATGACCTAACCCGAGCTTTCGAGACCGGATTTCAGAAACCACAAAAAGGACATCGAAAAACGGCATGTGACGATGGATTCAAGCGATAGCGGAAGCTTTTAGAAAAGAGCAATTTGATCTAGGCCACAGTGGAGAAAGGAAGGAGCAGAATTGACTAATCACAATCCTTCGTCACTTCACTACACAAACTGGAGCGAACAACTATGTACAAAGATTTGCCTTCAATAAATGTTAGTACTTTATATAGTGGGGATGAATTCAGTACGATAAGAGATAAAGGAAAGCAGAAGGCATTTTTGATGTTTAGTTTGGCAAGTAACGATGCCAAGAGGACTGGCGATCTTGACAGATTCTGGGTTTAGAAACTGTCAACGGTTATAGTTGCGTGCAAAAAGGATAGAAATGGCACAGTAAAGCTTTAAAGTAGCTACACTGCATAAGGGATTCCATTGTTGGGAAACAAGGAAAAGTATGGTTAGGTGATCACTATGAACAAAGCGCCGACCTCACAGAAAAAGCACTGAGACAGAGGAGGCTTGATTAATGATTTTCAGAATGCAAAACATTTGGAAAGCAAACAGCCTTACTTTTACAGCAAATTTACCACCAACTCTGAAATTCTCTCGACCCAAAAAACAGGCAATTCGAGAGAGCATTAGGCTTGAATAACTGTACAACGACTGCTAAAACGCCCTTTTCTGAAGAGATGTTCAAGTGGATCATGAAAAGTAAATCATTTCCTTGATGAGAGACGACGTCAGTAATGTTCTGAAGGTTACAACGCGCCATTTCATACGCAGCATTAGTACTAAAAAGCGCTGCGACAGTGAGATCACACAGTCACGTAGTCTGCTCCGAGCGAGTGGCGATCTCACACAAACGGTGCCAGAGAAGAGTGGGATCGTCGGCGTGTCTAATAGATGCAGACAATCTACATGAGGAGCTGGAGGGCGTACTAATAATTCCAACGGCATAAAGAGTGGATAGCAAGGCTTCTGAATCACTAAGCTGTACGCACTCCGCGTTTGGAAACAGACAAATAGTCGCTGGAGTAACAGCACAAACCTAGAAGATTCCTAATTCAGGCAGAAAAGGTGTGTATACCAGACCTACCTGAGCCACAGTATGCTGCTGGTTGTTATCCTGGTGCGACATTTCAATGAGTAATTCACAGATCGCCGGCGATTCAATGTGGCGCAGCAGATTGGAGAGAAAATCCGGCTGTCGGGCGCGCAAATACGGCACCAACTGAAAAAGAGGAGAGCCATACTACTCACAAGCAGTCATGCATATCAAAGCCGTTTTCCCCATCAAATGCCCTCTTGAAAGGTAAGCATCATATTACTGAAACCAGTGAGCAGCAGTAGCACAAAATTCACCAAAAGACTCCTTGTTGGAAGGATTGATCATAATTTGGAATGAAATTACTGCTTCGTAGACATTGGTAATGATGTTACGTCTTCTAAGCAAAAGTTCCGCCTTTGTGACTTCAATCTTGCCTTGCTCTCTTAAGAGGATATCTTTTCCAGCTTTCCATGTTGTAAACAATTTTGATCCCAGCAGCGCATTGTCAACAGGACACTTTTGGGCTAAGCCGATGTCGACTGCAGCCAGACCAGAGAAGAAAAGGTCACAGCCCTCATTAGCAGCGTAAAGCACTGTCCTAAAGTAGCTATTTAAGGTCACACTGCCAATTAGGTAGAATGACTAATAGCGCAATGTCCTACTTCGGAACAAAACAATTATTTTATTCTATCTCAAATGAGAAGTCAAATTCGACCGCAATTTTGCCAACTCAAAGGTTACTTGTTCACAGAGCGCACATATAGTGAACTTCCTAGGCTAAATTAAATGCGCTTTTATAGTTTGGCACGCCTCCTGGGCTGGAACGGCCTAATCAAATGATAAACACAGCTGGCAGGCGAGGTGAGACACCGCGGCTTGAACGAACTCCTTAAGCCCACTTTTCACAACTTTGATCCATTTCTTTCGAGGTAGAGTCCTCTTCTAGGAATGATGTCCAGTCACAATCACTTGTTTTAACTTGTAGAGGCATGCCAAATGCACGCAGTTCTTGATGAAGCCTCCAAATCACAGAATGCTGATTGGACGAGATGGGAGTGGTTCCAGTTTGTCTGCTCCATGAACCGAGTTAACCGATTTCCAAAGCTGCAGACATTTTGAATAACGTGTGGTTTTTGGTGGTAGAAGAGCGAGGTGCCAAGAGATTGTGTAAGTGAACAACCTGATTTGAGTGAATAATACCCAGAGATGAACGCTGCACGTTAAGGAGGATATTCTGCTCCTGGTTGCTAAGAAAATCGTTGAACTTTATGTCGGGTGAGGGATGCTGTCTCATCTTCGTCCTCGTCCTTCTTATTATGCTCATGATCTTTCTTAAAGCTGCGGAGTTACGTATTTTTCCTATCGCTCCTGGACGATCACAAGATCACATCCGGGGGGGGGGGGGGGGACACAGTTAGGAGATAAAGAGTGGAGTCAACTGAGACTGGGCCTTTTTAGAACAAAGGATCATTCCGTACCTTCAAAGGCACGTATTCCACAGTAAGACACAGGAATTGAGCATACTCGGCGCTATGTTTCATATTATTTTGACTTAACGCACCGCTCCGGGTGTTTCGCATATGCAGTTGATTGAAGGCTCAAGCTCTTTGCCAAGTAATCATTCGGGAACTACTAACTCAAGATCAGGAATCTGCTTGAATACATAATGATGCCTATTCGGTGTCTTCGTATGCACGGGATGAATGCAGTCCGAAATCGGAGAATCTTCAAAGAACCGATGTGACCCCAATCCTGCTATTTTAAGCCTTTATTTGTCATTAGTACGATGCAAGATGTGCCCCATGGCCCTTTCTTTACCCCAAAGCTCACCTTCATTTAAAAGTGATTGCATTTTGCTGGCAGAAAACGTAACGTACCAGAACGTTGGTAACATCCCGCCCGGAAGGATGATTATGGTTCGAGTTATGACCAAGCAGCAGACACCAACGTCGGTTTTGGTCCCTTTTCGACTACCCCAGATAGAACTATTAAAAAGGATTTGGTGCGCAATCCATTGACAATCAAGGTAAAAAATTAGAAAGTCTCTTATTCCGTTCATGCGGTTGGATGCGTCTCTGATACCCGTGAAATAGCCTTCAATCCATGTGGAATTAAAAGTAAATGCTGCAGTTGCCCATGGATCACCCACTCACCTGTCGCATCTGCAATAAGGCCTAAAAATAATCAGCCAGAAAGAAACTGCCTACTCAAACCACCAACTGACATGAGTTAATTCATTAGCGAGCTGCACCCTCGTTGCGCTAAGTACTTTTCTGTTGTGAATGCCTTGATCTGATTTGGATGTATTGCAACACCATAGAATATAGCAATTTGATTTATTAGCGAAAATGCTCTGGTAAAACGACGGTTGCTGACAAAAGCGCAAATGGTAAGGGAGTAAAAATATACTGACTCGATAAATTGGAAGGTGAAGAAATCGATCATTTGGAGTATGATGATCTCAGCCGACTACAACTAAGACAATGGGAGCCTTTATAACAGCAATGAAACGTCAGCCTATGCCCTAACTTTGCAAGCCTGGATAGAATGCTTTCAGCTTAAAGACAAGCGGGTGCCTTGAAGCGGAGGGAAATGAAATTCAACAATCCATGAACCAATTTTTGCATTTCTTCACTAAAATTTAACCACATAGCACACTCAATTTTGGGAGTATTCGGACTTGAACATTACTAGCTGAGTATTTCGCTCACAACTGCATGTCAAAAAACTGGACTACGGCGCATTGGGAAGAGGAAACAACTACAGCGATGACTGTACACGGGTCAAATGAAAGTGAATAGGAAAATGTCTTCATACCTTTCGCACAGTCTGCTCCTGTATAATAAACGTCGTTGGAAAATAAGTTTAAATACCAGAAGAAAATTATAGCGACATGAACCGAGAACAAAAATTCCTCGCGAAAAAAACCGACAGATTCATTCAACTGACCCCTGCAGAAGCTCCGATCGACAAGATAGTATTCGTAACCTCCTTTACTTTAAGTCTTATCATTTTATCTAGAACACCGCTGTTGGGACAAAAAAGCAAACTACTGACAGTAAACCAAGAATACGAACTCCATGTTATGCAAAGCCCTAGCAGATCACTTCATACATTGAGCCTCTCAGTAGTAGAGAAAATGGCTCATGAGATACTACAGCCTGATACAGAAGATTGACAACAGGATACGAACTCGTTCCGGGTGCACAATTTAGAGCTCAAGAAGAGCAAGTGACGTATGGATACTTTCAGTGCACAAAATGCAGCGAGAAGTTGACCTGACGTCGCAGCAATCGATACAAAGAAGTGACCTGATTAGCGCTGATGCAGCCTATTAACATCAACATCGGCAGACTTATTTTACGTAGCAACTTTGGCTTGCATAGCATTTGAGACCAAGAGTGGTGCGTCATACAATGCCGCTCGATTAAAGCATTTCAATTCTCCATTATCGAATGAGTTAATTAAATATAGTACAAACACTACTAGCGCCGACCCAAATGAGTAGGCAGCGATGATGAAGTAATGCTATGGTTTGGAAACTAGAAGCGCATACTCAGTAATTTGTCGCACTATCGTCTAGTTCTGGCTGCTAACTGATCAAGCTAGCCGGACACAGATGGACAGATGCCAATTAAACAGTCAATTCATATTTTCTTCAAATTTAACCAGCAAAGAAAGAGGCAAATCAGTCGATTGTACGGAGAAAAAGACAATGATTGGTAAGTAAGAAATGCAGATAAAAGAAAGCCTGGAAGACAGGGAACCAAGAAATAAAGACAATCACTCCAAATACTTTGCCAATTTACTCAGTCAAAGTCCACTGATCGCATGAAAACAGGAAAACTTACCTCAGCAGCCTTGGAGAAGAGCAAATTGGTCATGATTTTGACAAAGAAGCTGGCGGAAAGAGGATTAAGAGGTGCGGAGGTGTCTAGGAAGGTCAGCAGACTTTCCACAAATGGCATAGGACCGGGAGGATGGGTAATATCGGCATCACCGGCACTAGTCTGACAGCCCGTAGAGACGAGGAAGTCCACTAGGGCAGGAACACCGCTGGAGAGAATTTCTGCCGCAACCGAGGGACGCCTGTGGAAAAAAAGGCAAGATTTCGCTGAAATTCAAGCGAGATGAATACTAACGATTTTGAATAGGCCAAAAAAAGGCTAGAAAAGAACATGAAGATAGAAGGGTATTTTCTATGGCAACGAGCTAGAAGCAGATAGGAAGGAGATGACACATGGAAAAACACAGCATGTGTTTAAAATATGAAGCGGAATCCCAAAATTAGGAAATGTAAGCGTAAAGGTAAAAAGTACTTGTCATACAAACTGGATAAATATGCTGCGTTAAAACAATAAGTCAAAAAAACGAAGTTGAAGACCAGGAAGCTCACTTAAATCTAACTGTATCAAACGCGATGTTTGACTGATCGGTCACCAATTCAATGAGGTGAGATATACGACTGGCGTTTAGGAGGCTAAAGTAATTGCCAAACAATATTTCGAATTTACTAATTGATGACTTCCGTACATCGAGCCATAACATGTTGTATAATGTAGTCATTGTCCAGAAACTCTTCAAGAGTTGTTTCCTAAGAACTCCTTTAGCTTAAAAAATAGAAGTTACTTCTGTAATCTGAGGTGGAACAGCCGCGCTTTCCCAAAACATATCTCTGCTCAGAAGTACAGACAGATTACACAACCATGCGCTTGCCCAACTCCTACGTCCTACCCAATGGGAAGGTGGGACAAAATCAAATTTATGCTTAATCAAATACCAAATTTGTTTACTCAGCTACAGTATCATTGAAACGCATATGTAATTGAAATGTATTTAAGACTCAATGGGCATTTTTTGATTAGAGCAATGACTGCCTGAAGTATACTTACATATCTCAAGAACAAATGCAACTGGATTATGACATCTGACTGAACAATCTCTTTTTTCCAAATGACAATAAATATTATGATTTTTGGACAAGATGCTGACTAGCTAATTTTCACTTCTAGTAGTGACGTCACCGCCCTTCCTCGAGGGCGTGTCATTGCCTTTCCAGCATGGAAAAGAATTTACCACTAAGGCACTTGTTCAGTTAAATGTCATATCCTTGAGATGCAATCACAAGCTACCGAGAATGTGTTTGCGGTAATATCAGCACAGCCTGAATAATGCGAAATCGAACAACCTAATTTTAGATGTGCATGGTTTATAACAAAATTAAAATTGATGCTAAGCAATTCAATTAGAGCGGAAATACTCTGACTTTCGACTTGGATGCGTAATATTCGTGGGATATCATTTGCTCGCAAGTTTGCTTAGCTATGAGGATTGGCACTGTGTGAATGCCTTCGTAGCTTTCCCACCTAGAACCTTCAATAATAACGATTCCTTCAAGGGTGTATACCTCGACGAATCCTTTCAACCGATTTGCTAGCTTCCTCTCAATGCAATAAACACACATCCCTTTTTACTTCAAAAATCTAATTGTAGCCTGACTTGCACAACTCCAATTTTTCAAAATTTTTTCCTTTAACACTATACGGACAAAATCTTCCTGGTGTTAAATCCAGACTATACGTACCAGCAGTGACTAGCCTTAAACGAGGGTAGACACCCAACAAGACCCACCCCACGATACTCATTCTAGAGTAATTTCCCGTGTTCCTCCCTAAGAACCTAGCGATTAACCTCAGGTAATTCCCATCACCCTGGTTTTGTTGGCGGCGCCTAATGACACGCATACTCAATACTAACTTGCCAAAAACATTGGCCACGACATAATTCACCCCACATCTGCAACGCAAATTGAGGAAGTCCTGAGGGCTACCAAGCCCGCCACCCACACCCACTGGCGGATGATAATAGATCCCGAACTGTCCGACTGTTTCTCCACACCCCTTTAGGGTCGAAGCAAACAAGTAGGGAACAAGAACTGGGAATGAATTAACCGAGGCTGGAGACGAAACATTCAGCGGGAGCAAAATTTGCATCAGGCTTGCCTACCGGCAAGGGCCTACGTACGGTGGCGTCCACCGCTCCGACAAGCCGGCCGCAAGGCTTCGTGCGGTCAACTGTTGCGGGAAAAAATCGGGGGCCACATCCTATTAAAAGCCGTGCAGGATCACGCCATGTCGCGTGATTAACAAACACGCCTCCGACGATTCCCAGTCCAACCAACCGACACTGAACCCAAGGCTTTAAAAAAAAACATTCCCACTTGGCTCAACTCTACACAAAAAATCCACTAAAGCTCAAATCCTCACCCACAGCGTTTTAGAGCCGAATCGGGACCAAGAGAGATGGAAGGTTGAAAGTAGCCTCTGGGAATGCTATAATCTGAGTGTGATTACTTGTGTGTGTGTGTACATTCATTCGCCATAGAAAAAAAGACATCGCTACTACAAATGGTCAGTGCAATGATCGAGAGCGGTAGTAGCACAATTTCAGGTGATTTTAACGCCCAAATACATGCATACATCCTTACTTACATGGACAGAGACATTTGGGGGGAGGGGGGGAGGGGGGGAGGGGTGAGCATAGATTGGCTGCGAGTACAATTTTTTTAAATCGAGCGGATGTCAAGACGCAAGCAGACCGATTAACCACACACTTACACACAACACACTCTCGCATGACAATTGCGTATAAAAAAGTTCGGCTTCGCCGGGTTATTTACACAGACAAGGCTGCTGCTGCCACTGCTACTGTTGAGGATTTTCCGCTGGCGCTGCCAGCACTGCCATTGAGTGCGGCTGGTCCGCTTCCACCATAACGACCTCATCACCTCCCATTGCTCCGCATTGTGATTGATGCGCTAGGTACCGTGCGGTGCAGTTCTGCCCAACAAATACCCTTGAGCAGATCGGACAACCGTAGGCCAAAGCCATCTGTCCTACAGCATCAGCGGCAATTTCCGTGGCTAAGACCATCGTATCGAAGGCTGCAGCAGCGGCAGCCCCAGCTTCCGCAACCTCTGTCACGGCTTGGAGGCTTTCAGCAGCCAGTTGCAGTGGACACGACCAGCCAGGAGTGTCGGTCATCAGCAGATGGCTATCACGAAGGCGTGTGGAAGTGAATTTGGCCCCACAACCGCCATCTGCAGCGTGATTGGGGCAGGGCATTGCTTCCTCCTGTCCTTGGTGCATCACGCGGATGTGACCGATCAGATCTCCACGATGGTGTGGACCGAAGAAAATACGACCGCAGGCCTGGCAGCCCAACTGCTCGCAATTTGACTCTGGGTTGTGGTCCTACGCAACGATGGAAATAAAGCAAACGCAAAAGTAAATTAAGGTGTTAATTGAATTTAAATGTGGTCTATAAGAGAAAGCCTGACAATGACGATCGTCAGAGGTGCGACCTACCAATTCCATGTGAATGCACAGCTCCTTGGCGTTGGCCAGGACAACCTGAGCCTCCGGACCACAGAGGCGACAAGTGACCGGTGCGTGGTCCGGAGGCGTCTGAGCTAACATCAGCTCCAGTGGACTAACTGCATTTGGTGGTGGCGGAAGTTCCATGCCATCCATCGCCGATGCCGGCATCGCCGCCATACCCTCGACAGGGTGTCCAGCTGAGTCGGTGATAACAGTGCACGTGTTCAGCTGTTGCTGTGAAACTTGCGCCATAGATTGGTGGAGAGTGGCCACCGTGGTCGCTGCCGCCGCGGTATGAATGCCAAAAGCGCGCGAGGAACCCCTTGGACGCCCACGACGACCTGTGCCACGACCGCGCACTGTGCTGGTGCCGCTACCGCCACGACCTCTTCCCCTTCCACGTCCTCGACGGCCTGGTGTGAAGGATCGACGCATTTGCAGGGAGTTCTCCACACTCTCCAGCAGGTCCGGATCGTTCAACAGATCCGCCGAGGTATATATTGGGGCACCTAGGGACTTGGAACGACCTCTTCGTCCTTCAAATGGGAAATTTGAGTAAAGTCGCATTAGATTCTTCCAAGTTTCCAGTCTCATGAAACCAAATCGCGTCGATGGTGCACCAAGGTGATGATTTCGAAAAGGGAACATCGCCGATGGCTAAGAGAGCTCCAGAAATGGGGTCTACCAAGATGCTCATTCTGAAGCAACATAAAAACTAAAACTCCCAAAAGGCCGTTCAATTGATAAAAAGTAGAATTAAAGCATAAACTAAACAATAAAACCCACATTAGTGCTTAAGCGACCGAACAGACTATCAAAGGTGGCAAGAAAGTAACCAAAAATGACACCTCCTCTTCCTCTGCCTCGCCTCACTCCAGAGACGCCCTCAAGCCTAGTCGCGGCTGCGATGACCGATGCAGCGCTGGCAGCTGGAGTGCTTGTGATACCGCCAACCTTGGATCCATTCTCCACCTCCCAGTCCTTGTCATTTTCGTCATCCTTATCTGCACCGCGACCACCGCCTTCAGCATCCGAGTCAGAGTCAGGTGCAGCGAGAGAGGAGGCGACGGCAGAGGCCACTGTCTGCTGCTCGAATTGCTGAGGGTGGATTTTGGCCAAATGGAGTTGGAGCACCTCGGGTGAGGTGAAGGCCACAAGCTCGCAATAAGGACATTCTACCGGCTCCATGTCAGGCTGTCCGTAGAGCACTGCATCGAAGTTGGCCGCATGTTTGAGCACTGCGTGACGACGCAGTGCGATGTAGACGGGGTATGCCATTCCACAGAGCTATCGAGAGAGTAAGTGAATGATGGTCAGAGAGTAATTTTGTTATGCAATCGAGGACTCAGGAGCAACAGCAGGGATTAAAGCAACAGTTAGCAAGATTCGCCACCGGTGCCGGGAGCCCTCCGACTCACCTGACATGGGAAGACTAGTTCCCCAGTGTGCTCCAACTGCAGGTGCTTGTCCCGTTCACGCAGACTCGACAGCGCATTGTCGCCGCAGATGGGACACACGTAGACCCGGGTCGAAGCCGGCTTTTTGGCGCCATCCGCTGCAGCGGTGGAAGAGGGAGGTGGTGAGGGAGGCAGGTCCAAGGGCACGTCGAACACCTTTTTGGGAACTGCATTCCTTCGTAGAGGAGCTGGTGTCGGTGTTGTTGTAGGTGTGCGCTTGCGCGGTTGCGGTGTTGGTGTTGACTGTTGCTGTGGTGGTGGTTCCTCATCCTCAACTTTCGTTGTATCCTCCGTTTTTGTTGTCTCGTCTTCATCTTCCTTCTTCTCAACTTTCTCCACTTCTTCATGCTGTTGTTCCTCTGCTTGTGGTTGCTTTGCTGGAGAGGTGGACTCCGGTTTCACAACGACTTCCGTTTTAACTGTTGGTTGTGGTGATAGTGTTGGCTCCTAAGAAACGAACAAGGCTAATCGTTAACAATGATACATTTCTTCGACCACCTCGAAATCTACTGAATGCTGATGACAAAAGTTTCCTGGCTCTTGGATACCTTCGAAGACTACATTGGCAGGACCAGCTGGCGGAGTCGAATGAGGAGGGTAAAAATTCTAAACATCAAAGAGAACGCATGCTCTAAATGGCCAGATCTACTGACGCATTGCAGAAGGGTTACCAAAAAGACACCGACCTTTGACGGGTCTCCAATTTCGGGTTGCGTACAATGACCAGTGGTGGAGCAGGAAGAGCATCAAAACACGTGGCCACTGTTCACTAAGCTGCTTTAGGGTGAATAATATTTCAAAACATGCTCATTGTGAAACAATACAACCTTTTGGAGGATACCGTACTTAAGAAAATTAATTCTGCTGACTGCACCTCTGCCGATGGAATAAGTGCCATTCTCCCAATGATACAAAACCGTCGGAATCACTTCCCATTTTACTTTGCGATCGACGACAACTCATAGACACTAGTAATGGCCAGGACAAAGGTGTGATCACGAAAGAAAATGAGGTCACTGACGCCCGAAATAAGGAACTTATGCAGCAACCTGGAATTTGTCGCGGTGATGCATTTAGTAAAGGGGGTTCTGTCAACGGAACGGACCTCTTGATTGGGAATGTTCAAGCAGAACAACGCGAAGTTCCTAGGACGACATGCTTCTTGACTCACTCTCACGTTGAGAATGTTCTCCCACGACTGAGGATCTTGCAACCACGTGGCAAACTAACCCAGTGATACAATAAAATATTATTTCACATCAATCCGTAGCTGCACACTGGAGGTACAAAAATACGTTACAAAACCTGTGTGCATTTGTGCTCTTATATGACCGGTACGCTTATTCAAAACAACTTTGTGATGTAGAGAATGACCGCGGCCGTTTGACGCGAAACGCCTCACTGTCCAAAGTGACGGCAGAAGTCAGTGACTCAGATGTCAAAAGTAGTCAGCACTGGTGGTAAATCACACTTAACAGATAGTACGCACTAGTCTCTTTCAACTCAGCAGGTTCACGCGGTAAAAAGTTACCTCAATGGATAAAGTGGCAACATGAGGGCCCGGCTCACATCTGTAATTTTCCAACTACTAGCAGATCAGGGTTAAAAACGAATTATAACGCTAGTGGGACGAAAAATAAGCCCACTTGTTCTTAACGTGGATAGCGCAAATGTAGTGAATGAGGCCTTTGCAGTAAAAGTGAGGTGCACGAGAGAGATATTCCAACTTTTAGCAGCTAATGCATCATTCAAGCGAGACCTCCAAAAGAGCCAGTTCATATGCGCATGGGTTCGCATTGAAGGCATTTGTGAACCTGCGCTCACTCATCACAATGAACCAGTACTTTGAAAAGGGTCATCAACTTTTGCGGAACCAGGCGACTGAAGTTTGAAAATCAGTGCTACTCAAAATGTGGCCCGACTATGACGATGAAGGAAGCTGGCTACGGAGACTCTGCATACTAGACAAATTGCGGACTAAACCAAAAACATTAAGACCAAGTGGAAGACGCTTGGTTTCACTAAGCAACTATTATTTCTGCTTACTGATTTGTACAATTCGATACAATAGTTGAAATAGTTCAACGATAGTTCCATGGAAAGACAGCTACGATCCACCTTAAATGGCCTTTGAAAAAAGCAAATATTAGATTGCCAGCTGTAGTGGAAATGCAAGATCAAAATGCAGATAAAGTACGCCTCCTAAAAGTCGCCTACGGTCGGTAGTTTAAAGACACAAAAAATGCCAGTGTCTGCTTACATTTCCATTGGTGAGCTTCTCCTCCTCCTCCTCCAGAGACGGCTTTGGCTCATCCTTATCCACCTCTTCCACCTCCTCCTCTTTATCCTCTCCCTTTCTTTTCAATTCGTCCTCTCCCTCCTCTTCCAATTTGGTAATAACCTCCTGTAGTGGCGATGGGACAGTAGCGGATACCAATGAAGCCGTTTTTAATGGAGACTGGTACTTGAGTCGCTTTTGAGGCAGTCCGTCGCCCTCCGCACCTACTGCGACGGACCAGGACGAAGTGCCAGAGTCAGTAGCGGCTGTTTCGAAGGTGGAGGCGACATAGCCCCGAACTCCAGGGAAGCGCACTGCAAAGGCGTGACTGGCGCTGGTGGAGGCGGCTGTGAGGGCAGAGACTAGAGCCCTTGTGGGTACTTGGGTTGGTCGACGGAGGTAGGGCGGGAGACGGGGTACGGAGAGGCGGGCGCCGCGACCGGCGCACCGCGACATGTGCGAGGCGAGAGAGGCTGGTGGTTGCACAGCGTCCTGAGCGCGCAGCACGAAGGTGCACCATCCACACCCGAGGCAAGTTACCACACGGTGCGCCACATCGTCCGTGCGCTGGTACACCATAGAAGCTAGAGGAGAAGTAATCAACGAGGTTGACGCTGCACTCAGGCTATAATATTTCCGGATTGTTCACTAATGAAGTGGCGACAGATATAGAACCTAGAAAAATCGTTGCTGGAGCTAAAATAGAATCGAAATTGAGTTTAACTATCGGCAATGGCTACGGTTATGAAGGACAACCCCGTCCCTTTTAAGATGCAAATCTTTTAGGCATACAAAGAGGTCCCATTTCGCAATAATTAATCTCTCGAGTTGAAACAGAAAATGCGCCTGGGAAACTCTGCTTTCGTAGTGTTGTGAAACCAAAAATGATCAACTCAATACCAAGTGGATGGAGAACAGGAAAGGTAAGTCGGTTAAGACTTCAACCAATTCGCCAGCAGTCCATGGGGTGGACCTACGACAGCGATAAACCACTGACGAAGCGAGTCGCCTTATGCTTAGACAATTATTGAAGCAAGCAACATAATTCTGGCCCAAAATAAAACCACCCGGCAGTAATGTAGAACGCCGTTTGAGCATTGCTTAAACACACAAACCATTTCAGCTTCCCTTGATTCAACCCCTAAGCTGATGACATCGGACCCTGTTTATGCCACCTGCCCAGCTAATACCCCCCTCTTCCGCATATAGATTGTAAAGCTTTTTCCAAATCCATACTCCCTCCGAGACAAAACTAGGTACCACGTTGACGGAAGCGTTGCAATCCCAACCATAGAGACGAGGAAGGAGAGCATTCGCTACGGTCGGCTAACTCTCCGAAGACTCAAGACTTAAAGGCTACTAAGATTACATCGAATTCTGATCACTAGTTCCGCAAGTCTTCTATACGACAATAATACGGCACGGTCCAAACTTGTGCGGCCTATACCACTTTAAGAATATCTGCAAAGCTGCTTTCAACGTCTACGCATGACAATATGAAATTATCCTTGACACATTAGAATTGGGATTGACAATGAGTAACAAATTCGATCTATCCCACCAGTGAGAGAGACGAATGCGACGGCGCTCGATTCTCGATTACAGTCCTGGAGAAAGCATTGAGAACCGTCAAAAAAATCCAAACTAAACACCAGAAAAAGTATAAACCAACATCACTTTTGACTTCAAGGTAAAATGGAGGTGGTAGTGGTCACTCCTTTATTTGTAACTACTTGGAAAATTACAAGGGAATCGAATACACCATAGTTGAAGTCGCCACAAAGCAAAATCGCTCAAGTACCTTCACCAAAAACCTAATGGTAACCAGTTATCAAACACCGCATTTTGTGCCACTAACCACGAAACGATGCAATGGGCAAAATTAAGGCGCCTAAAAGGTCTTTTCATCATATCTCTTACCTTAGTGACTACTGGTTATAAAAGAAAATGAAATATCTTACCAGGGCTTGGGCGCCAATGAATCTGATGATCGAGCAGGATGTGCGAAGTGAGGTCTTCTAAACGTGGCGAAGGAATCTTATCAGTACAGTATGGACAAGAGAGTTCCTTCACTTCCGGATGCTGACTCTCCACATGAGCATTAAAGTCACGGAAGTAATAGGGTTTGGACTCCGCCTGGCATCCATCGCGAGGGCAGAAAGGACAACCGGGCAGAGAATCCCCCATAGGCAGAATCACATCCCCATCCGCAGCGTTACGAGAGTCGCAGTCCTTAAGATGGTCGTCCAAATCTAAATTGTTAGAGAAGGCGCTGAGGCATTGCCAACATTGCCAGGTAAAGTCATCTGTGGTGAAACGAATGATCTTGGCTCGCTTCCTCTGTGGTGAAGTAATATTGACACTTATAGGACTGACTGGCGACTCGATTAGAGCATGTTTAGCCTTGGCCGGTCGGCGTGACAAATCCTTTGACTCTGGCGGAGAGTTATTAAGCATTGTCGTAGCTAAAACAGCAAACAAAGTTTGAGGTAATTAGAACCCAGTTGGAAGGGGAATGATTCGACTATGAAATATTAATAGCATTAAAATAGGAAAAAAAAAACATGAACTTGGGGACTTCGTGAAATACTAGCACGTGATAAAAGATCAAATCGGATAGACAACACTAGGAAAGTGATTCCCTAACTAAAAATGGAGAAAGAAATCGAGCCATAGAACTGCTGATAAGAACAGTATACCAGTCACATTCAAACTTTTCAAATTAGGAGCAAAATATCAAACATGAAAGAAATTCACAAAAGCGTGCCCCAGACGAATTAGCAAGTGTAACCTCAAAAAGACACAATTGCTTGCACAGGAAGTAACGAGCAGATACAATCCAAGCACAAGATTCGAAGCCAAGCGATGGTTGAAGGGCATCGCCCCACTCAACCAAATTTTGAGTACGACAAACCTAATCGATTTTAAATATGGCGGTCTCGTCTATGTGTGAAAGGTTGACTGAAAGAAGGATTGCATCATGTCTAGTCAATAATAAGTGACGCTATTTAAAAGTAAGCTAAGGCTAGCCTCGCGAAAAATTTTTGTATGTAGATTGCTCGTTGCTAATCTTTCATTATTGCAAATTTAATAATTTTTATTTTGATCATGCAATCGCATAAATCTTTGGTCGCAAGCAATAAAAGACGAAAAATATTTAATAACCAAGCAAACGCTGTTACTTTTTAAGTGTGGCGTCACCTACTACACATACAAATATTGTGGCAATATTTTTGAAATGTGGGCTGATTTGCACCTTTATGGTTCGTCACGATATCCTTCATGCTCGACGTGCTTTAGTCAATATTCCTAAGCTATTTACAGTGTGTAAGTGGCGCCCATAACACCTGAATATGCGGGGAAATATCCTCATTTTTCTCAATTTTGTTAAAGAACAAGTTGTTGAACAGCAAATCATGATGGAACGAGTATTTATCAAGTACTTCCGCTAAATTCGACGGTCTAGTGGGCGTTTTACTCAACCTGAGTCAGCTTAGGAGCAGCCAGCAGTACAAGCTATCGCACGCCGCGCATTTCTGCATCACTTTTACAGCAGTGGAGTTGACGGGACTTCAATCCAAAATGTTCTATTTCGGCAACTGGTACATACGTGCTTGTAACGGCTTAAATGCATCACTACGACCAGGTTTTAATGGCCTTCTGGACCTTTCTGTTTTGAGGGTATGGGTTCCGTTCTGGGATGTTATTACTCGATTTCGAATCGGGCATTATCGGGGAAATAGCTCCTTCTCCCAAGTTTGTATTGTGTTTTGTGTAGCGCCCGAAATAAATGATACATTAATGCAGTTACATTCGTGTCATACGTCATTTTTTTACCCCATCCCCAAGCGCCTTAATTATTGGTTTCTAGTAAATTCCATTCTAATGAGTTTCGTTTATTAAATGGGGGCACTTGTATGTTAGGAAATCGTGTCGTGGTGATCTTTCGTTAGCGTCTCATTGCTAGTTACTACGACGATACGACATTGCCTTTCCTCTTAAATGGATTCACTATTAGAACCTAAACGTATCCTAATGCATGGAGTTGGTGTCAAATGGAGTAAAATTTTGTGGCTGATTGTCAAATTAAATAACAGTAGATATTGCAATCAACTTATTATCACGGATGCTGTGCGGTAGGAGCTGGCATTTTCAATTAACAAGGGCTTCCATTGACATGGTTAATGCAAGTACTTTCGTTGTTGAAGTTCTAGAAGTGCTAGTAATTGTTCGGCAAAATCCTTATTTTGTTAAGCAATTAAGCAAGTTAGTGGGAATCAGGTAGAAGAAGAGGCGTAGGGATGAAAGATCTCTGCTGTACTGGAAGAGGCTTGCTGGGGGGCTTTCCCGCCCCCTACTGTATAGAAATTGCCTTGGATGGGGTCTCATGAACTCGATGGAGTGAATTCAAGGTGGTGGTTACATTGCTGGACTCAAAGTGATAACTTTAAAATGGTCTGATTTTGAGGTAGCGTTGGACTCCTCCTTCATACCTCTATTGGATCAGTTTTCTATTTGGCATCTCCCGCTGCCTGGAAAGGAAAATAGCATATGTGATTCTACTTTTGTATCGAATCGAATTGTTTTTTATTCAGTTAGGCTTTATTTACCTTTGCGTTGATGCGCCCTTGGAAAAACTACAAATGGGACGCAATGTCTTAGAGCAAGTTCACCGGAGTCATAAACTATCCGAGTCAATGTAACAAGGCTTTACGGCAAACTTTGAAGCAGAAAAGTGTTAAGTGAACTGTAAAAGAACAAGTTATACAAGGAAGATTATGATTGATAAAAGTAGAGATAGGAGTTACCTTTGCAAAACCAGCCTTATCGCGTGGGCGTTGGGAGTCAGTTGTTGCGGAGTAGGAAACTAACTACAAAGGAGTAAAAAGAAATGTATGAAGCAAGCTAAAATGGGCTTTTATTTCTAAAATAGTGAGCAAATAGTTACCTGAGGCTGGTTGCCAGAGGTCTGTAAAGAGGGTTTGGCAGGAAAAGAGTTCAAGTGGAATGCGGCAAAAAGTGGTTTAACTAAAGACGACGAAAAAGGAGGGAACTTACACCAGAGGAGCTTGTGGGTTGGCCAGATTGAGCAGATGTCTGAAAAGGTGTGGATAAAGTCAGTTTAAGTTGTGTCGCTTTAACCACTGCCCACGTTGGCAAGGTCCCATTTCCGCCTCTACTTAAATGGTGCCTTTCAGTAGTATGTTCTTTTTTAGTCCTAGTTGACCTTTTAGAATGATCTAGGCATCGTTGGACGTCGCGGGTGTTTTGATACAGAGTCAAGCAATTACTGGATGTAGAATAGTCCGAGATTCTTTGGTACATCCGTACTGGGTATGCTTGGAGTCTCAGGAGGCGATTTCGTTTCTCGTTTTAGAAGTTTCCTTTTTCGTTTCTGATCTTCAAACCTTTTGTTATAATGCCTAATTTGCCGGTATGAAGTTAAAATATAGACCTCCTGTGAGTCCGACGTTTAGTCAGAAGCTAAAACGTGGTCGCATGTGCGTGCCCCATTCCCTCAGCTGAGTCATACATCTTGACAATGGGAACATCCGTGGCGTGGCCGCCGTCCCATTAGTTAGTCCCAGCGAGAATCCGAGAGCAGGTACAAACACATTAGCAACCTGCGGTATCGACCTGCGCTCTGGACATCCAAGTGGAGGTTCAAGGCGGTCGTTGATGTCATTGTTGACCTGAACACGCCTTGATTAAGAGCTGAATTATACTTATCCACCCACAGCCGCATGCATCCTCTAGTCCTCTACCTTCCATTGGAGCAGTAGCCTTAGCGTTTCTCACCTAGAATTGGGTCGCTTACAGACACATAGGTACATTCACTCTTCTAGCTCCCCGCATCAAAAAAATGGTTGTGAACATTATTTTAACAAAACTTGATGAAGTCATTGAGTGAAATTGGTAACGATTAATGGCTTAAGTGATTAACTTTGATGAAACTTAGCGATTTCATCGAGTAACCGACAATCTCAGGGTTTATTGGATTTGTCTACAGTTTTGGAAATTTGTTTTCTCTATTCCCCAAGAACTTTCTTTTGGCGCCTAATTTAAGGCTTTCGAACTTGATTTATTATTTGGCTCCCCCGTATCAATAACCACCCTGATACTAACGCTCAAATTGAAATACCATGAGTAAACAGGAACGGGACCGCCGTGAGACCTTCCGCATAGCATAGGACTAAGAGCAATAGCTGTTCAAGAGACAGACTTAATCTCCCAAACTTAATAATTAAATTCTCTACGAGTTGTATGGCAGAGTGAAACACATTGAGAACAAGTGGCATATCATTAATGTGGGTGTAAGCAGGCGACTTCAACGAGGGGGCTAGGAAGATGCGAAAGGCTTATGGTGTGATTTGTGGTTTATGAAATGCTTAAAACTTACACTGATGTGAGTTTCCACAGTCGTAGTGGTAGTGGTACCACCTACCGTTGTCTGAAATGCAAGAATAAATGAAATCCCAATGATGCAGCTGATTTATCATCTACTTATGGGAGAAATAAGTAGCGAGGCACGTGAAGAATGTTTTCTTGTGTAGTAAGATTTAAACTAGCGAACACACGATGAAGTATGGTTGAGGATGATGAAGGCGAAAAATTGTGGGAATAATTACCACCTGAAGAAAGGTTAGAGACAGGTAACTTACAGCAACGGTGTTGGTAGACTGACCAGTACGACCGAATAACTGCAAGAACATATATGAATGAAGTAAGTTGCCAGTCAGGCTCCTTCTCTACCCTGCCCTCTAGAAGGTTCCCATTCAAACCGAAACTTAAAGTACCACATGGTTAAGAGCGAGTTGCCATGACAAAGCCACTCATAAAAGTGGGTGGCAGGTGTGTCACAGTTACTCGCAGTCAGATGATGCATTACAAACCATTTCTGCTTAGGCAGAGTAAATCAGGTTACAATGGCAAACAACACTATTGACGAGTGCAAGAAATAGTCCGTGATGATGCGCAAAATTTAGAGTAAACACCTTCAACACGGCCATACGATAGTAATGAGTTCATTCCTGTCTGCATTTATCTGGCACTGGAAAAGCCTGATTCTAGACACGCCTCACAAACTTGGAAGAGACGAATCTGCTAAAAATGATGCAAGCGGTTTCACGCGCGTTCGTCAACCTTCCACTTCTGACAGACACAGAAGTGCTTACGAGGTGCAGTGAAATGAAGGTTGACTTTTCTTGATGGCACCACTACACGTAGACGAATCAGGTTGCAAAAATAAATGGTGAAAGTAAAACGACTGTCAAAGCGATGGAAGTATGCTGAGCACTGATGATGGAGCGAACCGAGCTGTCTCAGAAAGAGTTGGCCATAACTGACGAGCCTTTTAGTGCTGAAGCTTTTCAACGCATAAGCAGGCACCGGAATAAGTGTATAAATGCAGCATAGAACTGTGTCGAAGGAAAGCATGGTTTCCACTCCATTGAAGTGTTCCTTTTCCAGGCTATACATATTCACTACAAGCTGATAACCTAAACAAACTATTCAATGCCTTTTGTGCGATCTTTTTAGGAAAATGCAATTTGTTGCAAGCATCTGCCCTCCACAGTGATTATGAAGGTGCGACTTTCGACTGTTATTTCAATGTGGCTTTTTACTGTCTATAGACAAGATGAAAGGAATTGGAATTTGCATGTATATTTGCAGTAGAATGAAAAAAAGGCTTTTCATCTTACTTGATGCTGAGCGCTAGAGACTCCAGACGCCTAAACAAGAGCATTATAAAATAAAATTTGATTCAGGCTACTGACTCATTTCAGTAGAATAAAACGTGCCACCAAAAATCTGACTAATTTTTCAAAAAGGAATCCAAGAAAAAAAAATTCCATCCAAAATCTATCTTTGGTAAGAATCTACACTTTATTGACTAGAGAATTGGATGGAAAATATTAGGGTGAAGTCAAAGTGAGGTGAGGCAATGGATAAGGTGAGATTTTATCCTAAAGTCGTTGAACAGTCCACCTAGTTGTTAAGGAAATCAAGGCCACTGTGAGTGAGCCACGGTGAATAGACAAGTTCAAAAATAATTGACGGTTCCGATCGTTTTACTTTGTGGATCCGTGACCTTGGTCAAATAAGGTGATGCCGTCTAAGAGACTAACAGTGCATGGTTGAAGTAGTCCACAAAGCTTTCTATGCAACTTGTCCAATGGGAATTATGGAACTGGCAACTGAGCGGAACCGCCATTTTTGTTGCTTTCTATTATTATTATTTTGCTGTATTCTAGCCTACATGATGCTTATCTCCGGTGCTTTTAGACGCCCGCAAAGTGTAAGGTGTCACAAAGAACCGTAGAAATAATAACTAGCGCCTACTGTATCAGGTGACAGATGTGTCAGTTTTAGCGCAGACAATGGGGTTAAATAAATTAATTTTAGAATACGAGGAGAGGGAGTGTAATTGACCTACGGGAGACACATTGTAGGATTGGCCGATTCGACCAAACAACTACAAAACACAAGAAGTGCTATTAGAGGATATCGTTAGCATTAAGCCTAATGCAAGGGTAAAAATCATGACAAGTAAACGCTCTCTTTTCCCCAACACTGTTAATCGTCACACCATTAATCTGGTGCCTTTGTTAAGGTTTCCCTCCCTCCTTCCCTGTGCTCTCAATTATTAGCATTTACACACCAAAAGAAAGGCTAACTGAAATGTTCATTACTTGAGTTTGAACAAGAAATCCTTAACTTTTTTGCTGATGCACAGCTGTCAAAAGCAAAAAGATCGGCTCTTTTTGCCATTTAAAAGATATGAGAAGACCATATAAAACTTCCAAGGCAAAATAGGGAATACAATTGTCACTTAAACTTAAAAGTCACGATAAATTATGCAAATAAACCTATGAATTGCCGCCCAGATGAAGGTTCAAAGATAAAAGCTTATTGCAAATGACAAAGGCCTACTTTGGAACGGCCCTCCTTCTTCGCCGTGACATCTGATCCCTACAAAAATAGAAAATTCAGATGTCTACAGGTTAAACATCTTAAGAATGAAGGGAAGAGCCTCTGTAGGATGATAGGTAGGTAAATAATATGAAGCCAGATTAAGATGAACGGATGCAGGAATGAATGCGTGAATCGCCACAAGGTTGAAGGATAGATGGATCGCTGTACCACTTTAATTAATGATCGTAATGTCTCCATTAGAACAATACTGCATATAATTTCACTCTGCTATTTGATACTGGTATAAAAACATGGATAATGGCGATGAGGGACAAATCATTGGGTGTCGCAACGCCTTCCTCTGTGAGGCTTCCCTTTTAATGGATCCTGAGCTACTGAGCCATGCAAACGACATGAGTTAACAAGGAAGGAAGATGAAGAGAAAAATACTTAACGACACGCAGACTTGCTCATCTGTTATGCATTCTAAATGGTCAAAAGAGGTCCAACTTACTTCAGTGTGTCCTGCAATTGTAGACGTAGTAGTGTGACTTTCCACCGTCTGTAGACAAGTGAGAAGAATTAGAATTCGAAAGTGAGTTCACGACAGAGCCAAAAAAGTATTTGTTAGTTTACCTGATTTTGAATGCCAGAAGCTCCTGATGCCTAAACAAAGCATTCCAAAAAAAATCTGATGAGAATTCCCGGTCCCATTTAGTAGTACATTTAATGTGCTAAATGTTTAGCTACAATCGCCAACCTATTCTAAAAGAATGAGGAATATGCTTATAACTGCCCATCTCCTTCTCATTACATGCGTCCCCATCCTGCATTTGTGGTCAATTTTTAGACATTTCTTTCCAAAAATTGCAATGACACATCTAAGCGCAGTCAATTCTGAATATAACAAAGGATAAAGATTAATAATATCCCAAGCTGGTTAAATAGTTAAGGAGCAGGCCCTCCAAGGAGAAGAAGCCTTCCAATTTAGAAATTGGAGAAGATCGCATGTGAAAATGAGAATAGAAAAGCATAAAACCGGCATCCAGTTGCACAGTAGGTGAACGAGATGAGTGGTGAGAAGGAATGTCCAAGCTCAGGGAACTGCAGCATCTCGAACACGCAGATATGAAAGGGTGGCACCAAAGAACCGTAATAACAAGTTGAGCTTAAGGATCAAATAAGTAGAATTTTGCAGTACCACACGAAGAAATGCAACTAACTTACAGGAGTCACATTGGACGATTGGCCGATTCGACCGAATAACTGCAAAACATGGGACAAGCTACTCTAGAAGACCGTCTTCACTAAGCTTGATGCAAGGATATAAATCATGGAGATAAATCTCCTTCTTTATCGTAAAACTGTCCACCATGTCTTCAGCAGTTTTTCCTACTGCCTCAAGACCATCTCATTTCGCAATATTTGGCATTTGGAAGTGAAATGAAAAGCTAACTGAATGCAAGAAGAAAGGCAAGCTAAAATCAGTTGCGTTTGTACAAATAAAAACTTTGATCTCGTAGCGGGCAGACAGCTGTGATAGAAAGGACTCGTTTTTCGTCATTCGAAAAGGCAAGAGAAAACCAAGTTTATGTTCAAATAAATCTTTCAAGGCAAAAATAAAGGAAAAATTATTATATGATCCTAAAAGTGGTGATAAACAGCATGCTCAGCCCGTTTAGTGGGATTTCAAAGGTAAAAAATCTGCCAAAAATCAAATAGCCTACTTTCACGCCTCCTTCCTTCTTAGGCACAGTTTCGGGTTCCTGCAAAATTAAAAAAAACCAAGATGCCACAACGAGGCGATTGGCAGATAAATGATGGTAAGATGGAGACGAGTAGATGGTGGGCGAATGGATGGGAACAGAACGGATGAGTTAATAGGCAGAAAGATCCCTATGTCATTCTTGTTGTTGATTACAATGGCTCCACTGGTACAATCAGGCTTAAAATTTCATTTTGACTTGTTACACGCGGTTAAAATAACAAGACAACAGAAATGAGGCCAACGAAATGGATATTGCGTCGTTTACTTTGTGAAGGCTTCGTTCCTGGATGAGTTATGCACCTCCAGGTCATGGGATGTAGGTGAGACACACGGTGCGATGAGGTCAAAAAACAACCACACAAAAACGGATGAGATGCAAATGTTCGATGGCATGTAGATGCATTGTTTCGTGGATGGACAAAAAAAGGATAACCTACGTTAGAATGACTTTCGACTGTGGTTGTGGTGGTGTGACTTTCCACCGTCTGCAGATGAATAAGAGGAATTAGGATTTGTGAAGGTGTTTACCGTAGAGACAGAAAAATCCCTTTTGACTTACTTTATGCTGCTCACCAGAGACTTCAGGTGCCTAAACAAGAAGAATGAAATAAGAATCCGACGACAATTTAAGTCTATTCAGTAGTATATAAGATGGCGCAAAAATATGGCCAGTTTTGTCTAGCTAATTTGTTTACGTCCACTGCTCTTCTCCCCATTACACCTACCCATCCCACCTCTTTCGTCAGAATGCACCACTTTTTGATTAGAAAATTTGATTGGTTTAAAGCAGCTGGGTCAATTCGTGAGGCAACAGTGGATAAGGTTCAGCCGTGCTCTGAGCAAGCCAAGTGATTAAGCTGCCATGGACATCAAAGAAAGTGTCTTTCTAGCTCAGGAATCGAAGGAAATCGCACATGGAGCTACCAAATGAGCGGATCTGTCAATGTATGTGCCTTTTTGTTGTTATTTTGGTGTGCGTTACCGTCTGTATGAGATACACAGCAAATGGATGGAGTGATGGATAGGAAGGAACAGCTCAGACCAAGGAACTGCGCCATCCCATTCCATGGGCTGTTGACCACCAATGTGCCTACTGATCCAGGTGACAGACGGAGTCATTGGTGGGAGGAAATTGCAATTGACTTACGGTAGAGACGTTGGAGGATTGACCGATTCGACCGAATAACTACAAAATAGGATTGTGCCTTAAAGGACAATCTCTGCTTCCAGGTTAAAGCTATCTACTAGAAGCCCTTCAATCTCCTCTTCCCATAATCTCTATGTCTCTTTCCATGACGTGGCAATTGAGAGTGGTAAAAGTACCCAAGCAGGTAGACAGACAGTAATTAGAATCCACAACGCCGTTGTTGACAGAAGGTTAACAAAAGCTAGGATGCTAAGTCTTATGGATTAAAATGCAAAAATAAAAGCCATCGGTCAATCAAATGACCTACTTTGGTACGGCCTTCCTTCTTTGCCGTGACTGCAGTTTCCTACAATTTTAAAGAGCGCGGGTTGTAGACATTTGATGGGACGATAGGCAGGTAGTCTACCAAGAGCTAGATTGACATGGACTTGGCTGGATGGTTTGAATAGACACAGGGTGGATGGATGGATAGAAGTGGAATGGATTGTTAAGTAGATGCATAGATGGACTTTGCATGGGTAATGTGTAGTCGGCTGGAATGATGCAGTATGAAAATGGGAGGGCATTGGACAATAGATGTACATAAATTGAATGAGAGTAGGGCAGACGGGGCGATCGACTGGTGGATGGATGAGGTATGAATGCTTGATGGTATGCAGAGAAGTTTATGCATGAAGTACCTCGGAGGAATTAAAAGGGAAGTAACTTACAGTGGTGTGACTTGCGACCGTCGTTGTGGTGGTATGACTTTCCACTGCCTGCGGACGAAAAGGAGCAATCAAGATTTGCAGGTGCTTTTAAAGCAGGGACAAAAAAGCCTTTTGGACTTACTTGTTGTTGCACGCTAGCGACTGCAGGTGTCTGAACATGAACATTGAAATTAGAGTCTGATTATTAAAATAACATTTAGAATTTGACCAGCTTCGTTAAATTACATCGAAAGAGGCAAGATTTAAGCTCATCCCAAACTCCAATGACAGTCATTGTGGCAGAATCCTCCAATAAAAATGATTTTTCCCTTCTAGGAAGAGAAGAGCATTGCGCGTGGAGATCGGCAGTAATACGAGTGAGCCACAAGGAATGGACAAGTTCAGATCCATTGGGTTTAAGGTAGGTACGAATAATTAGCAATGTTGGTTGCCTTTAACTAAGCGTAGAGCTTCCGAGACGAAGTCACTTTATAATAGCAATGTATCGCCAAGTGGCATAAAAAGGCTTCAGCACAAATTGCCCAACCGAAAGCATGGAACCGGTGGCATAGCAGAGCTGCCATTGTTGTGGCTTCCTATCATGGTGGAAGGAGGTACCATACACCATAGCCGCATATCAGCTAGGCGTTTAAAATAAACGAAATGTATCTTCTCCATCTATAAGTCACCAAGAGCCAATGTACTCCGGAAGGGTGTCACATGGAACCACGGTGCTAATCTATGCTTGTTGACTCAGAAGACGGAGAGAGTAGGCTCAATGTAGGCGATGGGGCCAATTAAGTCAATTTTGAAATTTGGTAAGAAGTGCAATTGACTTACGGAAGACACGTTGTAGGATTGGCCGATTCGACCGAACAGCTACAAGTCGCAAGACAAGTTATTTCAGGCGATTGGCTCTACTAGACTTGATGCAAAGTTACAAAACCTCCTCCTCTTTTCCAACGCTGCCCTTAACTTTCGAATTCTCAGAGACTTTCTCATTTTACAATGCTTGGCAGAGGGAAGCGCAAAGGAAATGCGAACAAGTTGGAGACAACAAACGATTTGGTATCCGTTAAATCTGAAGAATTCAATCTTTGACCCTCTTGTTATTAAAGGCAGTGGCTGTTATCTGGCATTTCAAAAGGCATGAAGAGACTGATTTTGTAGCTACCCTAATTTTCAAGTCAAGGAGAGGACGAAATTGCTATTCAAATTTAGGATTCATGACAGAGCATACAAATACAAAACATACTTTGCTAATCAAATGATAGAAATTGAGTTATCAATCAAATGGCATACCTTTGTACGACCTTCCTTCTTCGAAGTGGCTACAGATTCCTGCAAAAATAGCAAATTTCAGTGGATAACACACGAAGGAGGGTAATGCATGGACGGGATGATAGTAAGTAGATGCAAGGAAGCTAGCATGGGGTGGAGAAAGATGAAAAGACATAACTGGATGAGTACGCACTGAACGGAAATTAAATTAGCGAACTAAAATTGAACTGGGTGGATAGCTTTATAGTGAGGAGATGGTTAGATTTTTTGTACAACTACCACCCATGTTCATGGTGCTTTCAGTAGTATAATGCTGCAAGAAATTTCAGTCCGAAATTCGACACTGGGATGGAGCCATGAATGATGGCAATGAGGGACTAATCATTGGGAACTGTACCACGTTCTTTTATCTGGCTTCCATTTGGGTGAATTCGAAGCCCTTCATCTATGATTGACATAAGTTAACGAGGACAGAGGATGAAGAGTGATTGCTCAATGAAGTGTAAATGTGCACATTCTTGAAGCGTTGCAAATGGCCAAAAGATGTTCAACTTACCTCAGTGTGACCTGCGACTGTAGCTTTGTTTGTGTCACTTTCTACTGTGGTTGTGGAGGTTTGACTTTCCACCATCTGTAGAAAAGTAAAGAAACGTAGTATTGGTAAACGTGTTTATAGCACAGCCGAAAAATGAATTTTTAACTCACTTGGTTTCGATTGCCAGTAGCTCCAGATGCCTGAACAAAAACATAAATTGCAAAATTGCGATGAAGATAACTGGCTTAAGTTAGTAGAACATAAAGAAGGTTGCAAATCTGAACAGCTTTACCGATCTACTTAAAAAAGAGAAAAATTTTTGTACAGCCACTGCCCTTCTTCTCTTTGCCTCTGATCACCATACATTATTTATCAGATTACAATGTTTGTTGATTAGAAAAATAGGGTGCCTAAACAGAGAGGTGTCATTGAGGTCCAGTCTTATCTTAAACTTAAGGAGTGGTTGATCAAGCATGGTCTCCATATAAAAGGCTCTGTAAATAAGAAACTGAAGGAGATTGCTTGCGAAAATTTAAGTAGGAAAGCCTGATTGTGTCATTGTTGGAAGTTCTAATGTTGCTTCAAATTGGGTTTCTGTTTGTAGTAGCCTTACACCAAGAGGTCAAATTGGACGGTAAGGCGGGACGTTTAAGGTCAAGTAACTGCAGTAGCTGAATCTACATTTTGCTGATCTCCCTTACACCCAGACGTTCGCAATCGGTAAGGTGTCACAAAGAACCGTAGCAATAATAACTATCGACAAATGCGTCAGGGTTAATGCAGACACTTGGGTTAAGTAGGTCAGTTCTAGAGTATGAGGAAGAGGAATGCAACTGACTTACGGTGGATTGACCGATTCTACCGAATAACTAAAAAACAAGAGACAAGCTACTTGATGAGATCGTTTTTACGGAACCTGATGAAACTGTCCAATAAGTTCTAAAAGGTCGACCGCTTCCCCTTTCCCTAAGGCTAACCATCATCTGTCCATTAATCTCTACTCCATTTGCTATAAACGGTGGTAGACAAGCTAATCAGTTGATGTTTATGAATTAGGAACCTACAACGCTGTTGTAGCTTGACAGTTGTCAAAGAATTGCATGCTTAGTTTAATGGATTGAGATTAAAGAAGCTGCTAGCAGTTTATCAAATGGCCTACTTTAGAGCGGCCTTCCGTCTTGGGCGGGGCCTGGGACTCCTACAAAATTAAGAATTCAGGCAGTTAGTATTTGGATGCATAGAAATAAGAGCGAATGCATCGATGGTTTAATCAACAAGTAAATGTTAGAAAGCGGGTAACAAACGGGTAAATAAAAAGTGGAAAGAAAGACTAGATCCCTTCGCCATTCCCTCCGATGCTTGCAAGGTTCTAATTAATACAATACTGCATGGAATTTAACTCTAAACTTTGACACCGGCATCAAACAATAAATGATAAAAATAAAAAATATTTCATTTGACATCTCATTGCTTACTTTTGTGGAGGCTTCCTTTGTAGATGGATTCTGAGCATCCTACAAATGGAGGTGAGAGATGATAGACGTTAACGAGGAAAGAGGATCATTTGAGATTACATGAGGTGTGAATGTTCGATGGTGTACAGATGATCCCACTCATGAACTAACGTGAGGAATCTGAAATGCTTAACTCACTTCGGTGTGACCTGCAGCTGTGGTCGTGGTGGTGTGACTTTCCATCGTCTGAGGACAAATGAGAAGAAATAGGATTTGTGTTTGTGTGTCCGGTGTAACCGTCAAAGTCTTTCAAACTCACCTGATGTTGATCGCCAGAGGCTCCAGATGCCTGAACGAGAACGAAAAAAACTTAAAATCCGAAGAGAATTTATGCCTTTTCAATCAAGTATAGAAAATTATGAAAACATGACCCATGTTGTAGAGCTACTCCTAGAGGGAGAAGAATTGGTTTGCTATTATTTCTCTTCTCATAATTTCATTGGTTCATTATGACTTTCTGGTTAAGACTGATGAACGGAGAAGGGATTCCATCTGACATGGAGGGAGGAATGAAATTAAAGTCGAGTTCAAACTTGCAGGCTAGATGACTTGTCAGTCTATAGGAAGAAGAGTTTTATCTAGCTTAAAAAAATCAAACAATTTCGTTGGTAAAATTCGAAAAATCGTGTTAGCGGGCCACAGTAGAGGAATAATTTGAACTGACGGATTTAGGTTTCCTTGTATGGATGCGAGTTAAATGTAAAAAGTACTTCACGGTTGTTGTCCCTTCCTGAACGCAGTGCTTTATACCTGATGTGCTAAGACTTCTTCACAAATCGTCCAAAGGAAGGCATAGAACTAGCAACTGATCGGAACAAACGTTTTGATGGAAGCCATTATCATCTATGGCAGCTGCATAGCAAGTGGGCCAGATGGATTTTGAGGAGCATTTATGGTCAAGGAGTTGCAACACCTCCACTTGCATATTGCAGATCGTCGGTGCGCTCAGACGTCCGTAAATGGAAACGTGTCCCACAGATCAGTGGTAAAAGCTAGCTCTTACTGACCCAAGTGACAAACGTGTCAGGTTTAATGCAAGCCTTTGGGTTCAATAAGTCACTTGTGCAGTACAGCGCGGAGGATTGCAATTGACTTACGGCGGATACATTGTATGATTGACCGAATAGACCGAATGACTACAAAACACAAGACAATCAAATAGACAGGATCGTTTCCACTAGGCTGACGGAAAGTCTAGATTAATGAAGGCTATGCTCCTTTTCTTCCCCATCACCACCCGGCATCTATAACTATTCTAGCGTGCTGGTAACAGCTCTTTCTCCCTAATACTTTGCACTTGGAAGGGAATGGAAATGTTGAATGAATTAAGGGGGATATGCAGGTAAATCGTCAGGTAATTTGGAATAAGGAACCTTTAACTTTACTGTTTTTATTATTTTGAAGGGCCTGAGGTAGCCACTTGCATAGCCTTTTAAAGTTCCTAAGCAAGAAGCAGGACGAAATTGCTATTTATACTTAGAGCTTATGAATAATTAATATGCTCAGCCTATCTGATGCGGGGATCGCGATCAAAATCAACTTCCGACCAAATGACCTACTTTTGTACGGCCTTCATTCTTGTAGGTGGTTTCGGGTTCCTACAAAGTGACAACTTTTTGATAGCTTGCATTAGAAATCGTGGGAGGTGCCTCGATGGAGTATTGAGCAGATGGATGGTAAGAAGTTAGATGGAGATGGAATGATAGATGCATGATAGATCCTTGATGCTTAAAAGACTCCAGGAACAAAGTCAGGAATAATGATAGGAAGAAATCATTCATTAAACATCCAAGTCCTTACGCCGATGGTCTTGGCCCGTCCAAAGAACTGCAGAGGAAAGGGGCATATCAAAAAAGAGTCTCTTTCAAAACTGTTAAATACACTGCTTCTTAATGCTCTTCACTTTCTGTCTATCACCCGTACGCCTATCCTTTTAACAAAGAAGCAAATTCATCCAACCAAGAAATGTAATTAAAAGGTTTTGGCAAACCTATGTGAATACTTTAACTTAAATTAGAGTTTCGGAAAGAAAACAATAAAGGATAATGGGAAGGAAAAGTATTGGTGGGTAAGAAAAACAACCTTTACTGAGCAACTAAGTCGCCTACCTTTTTTTTGGGAGCCTCCTGTGAGAAAAAGAACGATACCAAATAAGGAAGTGCAAGAGATAAGACTACAGCAGTGGTGTCGAAATAGGATAAATAGACGGTCTTCATGTGTAAACACCCACCTTGGTATTATTTCCTGTAGTTGTGAGGCTGTATTCAACCGTCTATAAAGGAAACATTTAAGCAGATTATTGTTGCATGGACATTTTTATCAAAAAAAGATGAAAAAAGTAAAAGGTAAAAATGGAAGGTAAGTAAATCAGATAGCTGTGGAGGGAGCAATGTTTTCTCAACTAAAAGTGCGTCTATCTTCTCAGGCTTCACGTGTCTGGGTGGAACGATAAACGGAAAACCTGTTGATGACTTGACTAGAGTGACCGAACAACTGCATTAAAATGGGCACTTTAATAGAAGAGGCTTTTAATATGCTACCCAAAATCCAGTTATTATATCAATCTCCCTTTCCAACGTCTTATAACCCAATTATTGGGCTTTTACTGCCATCCAGCCCACTTCTATCACTAATAAATCCATCTTGCCTTCGTCCTTTCTTCCTATATTAAGTATCGACGATGGTTTGAAAAACTGCGATTTGGCAAGGACGCTATGATACAAACATTTGTCCAGTTGGGATGGACCCAGACAAAAAGAGGACCCTGTTTCTAAACCACAGGGACTGATTTAGTTGACAAAGTAGGCTGCTGGAGAGGTCAACGGCAGGTCAGCATTCCGTAGGAAGATTACAGGCGAAAGGATGAAACAAAATGATCGCTTACTTTTGTAGAGCTCTCCTTTCTAGTCGAGTTTTGAGCCGCTGGATTTGCCTTTAAGGTAAAATGAAATGAAAAAGAGGATGTTAAGTCTAGGATTGAGAGGTTAATGGATCATCTCCTGCGTGAAAGAACATTCACACGACTCTTCAAGGTGAGAAAAGGGGAAAGTTAAAGTGACTGCCTAAAACTTACATCGGTAGTGGTTTCTGTTGTGGTGAGGGTGTACCCAACGGTCTAGATGAAAAAAGTGAGCATGCCACGTTATTCGATTGCAGTCGGATAGGAGGAATTCAGCCATTTTTACTAACAAGATAAAGTAAAATGCAAGAAAAGTCAGACCATTGAGACATACGTTGCTTTGGTTCATCGGACGCCTTGTTGACTGTAAGGAAGAGGAGGGAGAGGCGCAGGTAGTAATTATTTTGTTAAGGCGGTACAATAGGTTTGTAGATGAGGTTACTTACACTGGTGGACTGACCCGTACGATTAAATAGCTGGAATAAAGAAGGGAAAGAAGACAAATTTCTATGCAAAATGAGCTTTGCATTGATGGAAAAGTCTACCACGCATCTTTTCCTCCGGTCTGCATTTAAATATTCTACCAATCTAAACATTTGCCTATCTATGCCATCTTCGTGTAATTCTTTAATGCTAATTGATGCTGAAGGTTGGACAAAAAAATAAATTCCAAAGAAAAAGCTCTTTTAGAGGATTGTTATGTCGGAAATGTGTCAAGTCAAAGCAAGTATAAATGCTCCTGACTGCTCTACACCGAAGCAAATTTTTTGTAAAAAAGAGGAATACAAATTTGGGGAGGTAAGGATTGATTGCTTACCCTTCCAAAGCCCTCTTTCTTAGGTGCGTTTTGAGCCTCCTAAGAAATAAAAGACAGAGTAAACAGTAGACGCTTGAAGCGTCACCGACACGAGGGCGTTAATTGTCAAGAACTCACGGTAGTGCTACTTTCGAGTGTTGCCTACAAAAGAAAAAAGGTTTCCCATTAGGGATGAGCTGCAAATGGAGTGAGAAGATAGCAACGCTGAGGCTAAAGCTCTAGAAGTCTTATCTCTTATAACGTTCTGCCTCCTCAGTAACCTCGTTTATCCGCAGGAGGAGGTAAAAGTAGGTGGAAAAGAAGGAGCTCCTACTGATGTGGCTGTATTAAAAGGTAGGCGTTAGTCTTTAGTAGGAAAGAAGCTAAAGTAGCCGGAAACAGAGGGGCCGATCCATTACGCAGTAGTGGGATATCTTGGCATTCTTCAAAAGTGTCTGGAAGCATCTTTGCCTCTCTCTTGAAGGCAACTAGTCTCTCCTCTAGCGCTTATTCTATTATTCGAGATCTCTTGCCTATAGATAGGGCGTGTAGAAAAAAAAAATTAATGTCACGCAATAGGGATAAAATGAAGGACTGTGAAAGAGTTTAACCAGACAATATCCAATGGAAGAAGAAGAAGAGGAGAGAAATGAGAATCAAGTAAGTTTTGAGTTGCCAAGATGAAGAGATTAAGCAAGAATGGAAAATGAGGTTAGCAGCGCTATCACCGCAATGGTATTGAAAGAAACTTACAGAAGTGCTGCTTTCCACTGCAGTGGAGGAACACACCACAGTCTGTAACACCTAGATGAGTATAAAACAGATAGAAAGTAAAAAAAAAATAAGGCAGCTAAGGGTTATAATTAAGTAAAAGGACAATCTTAGCGTACATTTTTCTGATCAGCAGGTTGCTCAATTTTCTGCAAGGAGAAAGAAGGAATGAAACGAAGAACAGTGGTACCGACAAATGTTGCTCAAGTTGCTGTTGTTATTGTTCTAGGCGCTTCAGTAGAGAAGGAAGGAGCTTTGATTAACTCACTTGAGGCGCATTGGAGGCTGGAGCAGTACGACCGAATAGCTACAAGATGGAAGAGGCCCTCCTCACATATTTTAATGTTTGAAAAGAATCTGTTCATCATTGACGTATACACTTATCCAACTATCCAACTGTGACTTGTATTGCCTTCGAAAAGGAGAAGTGACAATTCTGGTAGACAAAGCAAAACTGACTCTTTTTGACTTCAGGTGTTGGATAGAATTACATGGTCACCAAAAGGGGAATTTAAGGTCAATGTCAGTGCTGAATGCTCTGACTGCAGCTGACACGAAACATCACTTCACTCAATGTAAATTAATTACACAAAGCCAACTGTTTTTTCCACCAAGGAGACAAGGAAATGCGCACCATGAAGAGTGACCAAATAAGGGCTCACCTTTCCAAAGCCCTCATTTTTGCCAGCACGTTGAGTCCCCTGGCACAAGAGAAGACAAGATGGTCAGGGTTCGAAGCATCACGGTAAATAAAAACATCTCGTCTATGAGTGAAAAAGACTCAGAAAGCTAGAAAGTCTAAGGTGTTGAACACAACGGGTTGAAAAAGCACAAAAGAGAGGAACCAGGATAGTCCTGGAATGTCAGTAGGTAGCAATGATAGTGAAGATGAGCAGGTGCTTGCATTGCTTACTTTTGTAGGAGCTTCATTTTTAGACGGATTCTGAGCCTCCTAAAAATGGGGGAAGGAAATGAGAAATTAGTTTTAAGATGTGAGCACCGATATCGTCATAAATGAGGCTGTAATGCGTGCGGAAAATAAAGTGCTCTGGTATGAGAATCACCACAGAATGCGTGAACAATCTAGCATTACAATCGTGTGATTTTCGATGGTTGTGTTTGCCATAAATCCGACCATCTGTAATGAGAATGAAGGGCGAAATTCCAGTAGTTTATTTCTACAGATGAGGGGTAATTAAGGTAAAGACATAGACCGATGGTAGATTGATTGAAATAAATTAATTATTTTTATTTGTGGCACATTTTTTGTAAAGTGATCAGAAGAATGATTCTAAGTGCAGCGATTCACCCAATGATATTTTTTTTTACCTATCTGATCAAATGCATTTATTTATTTCCAAATTCCGTACATTTGTATTAAACACGGAATGTTTGAGGGAGAAATTAAAACCGCTTGAATATGAACTCTTTAAATGAATGGTAAAATTTAAGTAGGAGCTGGGGGAAACTCATTAACCTGTGGTTGAGTGTTTAATATTTGCTTGAAATAGATACCAAATTAAAGTTTTGAAGTCTTTAATGGGTTGACGAATGTGAAGTAGGGTGGGGAAAAGGTAGCTTACCCTTCCAGAGCTCTCCTTTTTAGATGAAGGTTGAGGCTTCTGCAAAAGAAACCGAGAGGTCAGCAATGAAAAATAATAATAGGGGTTTTATTTGTTACCAGGCATTCTTGCTAGGTTAAAAAAGCCCACCTCCTTTTCCCAGTCACCTACACGGTCCTCGTCAATGTCCAACTTTTGGAATCAAAAGAGAATAAAGCGTAAATTTACTGCGCAAATACTTGTTTTTAAAAGCCAAGGGAGACATGTAAGGTTATAATCTCCTTCAATGAGGAGGAATAAAATTACTTTACACAAAAGTGAAGAGACTGGGATGGTGTTAACTACATTAAATATCAGCAAAGTAGGCAGCATCAAGACTTATTACTTGCTGTTTTGGTAAAAAAGCGTGAGTGAAGAAAAATGCATCATAAAAATTTGCCAGCTTACTTTTACTTTAAAATGCCTTGGTATTGAACCAATTTATAAATACTCGTTCCCTACCAGATGACTGGCAAATTAAATTGGTCATGATTGAATGAAAAAAATTACTCTTTAGTTAGGAGGAAACTAAATGGGTGATCAACAGGGATACATTCAGTCAAGCCATTTGCCAGTATTAACATGGAGGAATATGTAATTTATAAACTGTTTTACTTACTGAATGGAAAAGCTAAAGTAAACAAGATTTTAAACTTACTTTGTAGATATGTTTTGCATTTACAATATGAAAAGTTGCAAAAAGACTAGAAAATGATACACAAAAGCTATCGGTAGTTATCAGCAAGTATTAAGGCCATTCAAGCTTCGCCTAAAGGAAACTGAGAATAACTATTACTTCTACAACTTTTCACGCTTATAGAGAGATGTAATGTAAGGCTAAGGAGTGCTTCATAGTTTGTCATTATCAGGTAGTACAACTAAAATGGCTTACTTTGGTCAGAGAACGACCGGCAGGCTAGAAAAGTAATAAATATCCATTTTAATGAATAAATGTATTTGTCTAAAATACAATAAAAATAAGGAGGAGAAACCATTCTTACCCTCCTAACTCCTTCTTTAATTTGAGTTTGATTGCTCGCCTAAAATTTGAAGGAAAATATTTTTGATTAAGGTAGCATGAGAAAGTTGAGTTGTACGAAATTAAACACCAAAATGTGGCAAACCACGGATTTTATGCGGTGCCATCTCGGGTTTCATAAAGATCAATTTTCCAGTAATAGATTCAACAGGGTATTTTTACATGCGATCAAATCGCTTTAGATGATATAGTCACTTACACTCTCATGGCTTTCCACGTTCGCTGAATGTTGAGGCGCCTAGAGGAAAAAAAATTGCTGTTGTTGCACAATGTTGATTAAGACTCGAGATTGCAAATAGGTTGGGTGATTTAGCCCTGTACAGGCTTACATTAGCCAGGTTTTGAATTATGGTTGAAAATCCCACAGCCTACAAAAAGGAAGAAAATAATTAATTGCAT
Source organism: Taenia hydatigena (assembly GCA_036345935.2). NCBI lineage: Eukaryota > Metazoa > Platyhelminthes > Cestoda > Cyclophyllidea > Taeniidae > Taenia > Taenia hydatigena. Next base: position 6,143,646 of record JADWOT020000004.1, on the reverse strand, counting down.
CTTACCAGGTTAAATCAATGCCAGCAAAAAAACGCCGTCAAAATAAAATTAAACCCCACTTACAGGGGCTTCATCCACATCAGAGGTAGGCTCCTGAAAGAGATTAGGGAGAATACAAATGGTAAGTCGAAGCAGCATTATGTTATGCATTTTACAAGCAGATACATGAAAAAATAATGCATTGAAAGGGCCTTTATGAGACAGAAGCCTTTAAGACGAACCGAACAAATAAGTAACATTACTTAAGTCACTTAGGAGCTTAGAGGAAAGAGAGACTTATATTACTTCACAAGGCATTTTAAAAACTATGAGCCTCGTGGGTGTTTTGCAGCTTTGCGTTTTGTTATAAAGCTTTCCTAATAATGGGCTTTAAAAACTTCTAGACTTCTAGAAAGACTGTTAAACGCCTCGATTAGTGAGACCAGGCACAATGGTTCTAACGTATGAGTAGAAATTAAATAATAACCCACGTTATCATGTTTTTTCGCTGTATCCGAAGCTTTAGTATCCTGTAATTAAAGGCGATTTGGGTTAGGTTGGCGCGTTTTAGGACATTCAACACGATCACACATCAATGCCCTGCTTTATTTTACTCAAGGCCAAATTTAAAACAGGGCGCTGATGTTGCTAGGATAAGTGATTCATGTGTCCAACAAATAGTTTGTAAATTAAAAGCATTTGGTCCAAATCCAAAAGGGACGATCATAATAAATTAATTTACGTTTTTGCTGGCCTCGGCATTTGCTGTGCGCTCCACTCCCTAAAATGGCAAACGAAACAAATCTAGGTAGGTTGTTACCAATCTACCGAGTCCGCTACCAAATCTTAAGGTGAACTGAGCAAGCAATAGCATAAATTGCTCGAAATGTATGCATGTTTGCACAGTATAGGAGGAATAGGCACAAATTGCAACACAATCCTCAAAGGGTCACTTTTTGACCCAAGCTGCTGGAACTCCAAGATATAGGATTTATGAAGGATTTATGGAAATGAATTACAAATAAGGTGAACTGCAATATGAAAGACAAGTGGATGCCACTACCTTCTTGAGCAACCCAATAAGTGATTTTCTTTGAGCTATCTACAAGTAAAAAAGTTTCTTGATCAGTTTTCAAGGGATTTTATAATGTCCTAAGTGCTTGTTTTGATACAAAGTCTAGAGGGAAGATTTCGTCAAAACTATGGAGGAGCTATCTGGGTTGTGACACAGTCAAGCAATATCGGGTCTACACGCAAAATTAGTTAATCCAGCATATCTTATTAATAAAAATGAAAAGAAGGTTTTAGTACCTATTTGAATGCAGGAATAATTCTCGGGCATATTCTATAAATAATGTAAAAATACCATAGCTTACCTTTTCATCAGTTTGATTTTGAGTGGCGCTATCATTCGCCTGCAAAAGAAGCAAAGTTAGAATTTCAAATAACTACAGCACAGCCAAGCAAATGACTTGACCAGTTACATTTCTCAGAGCAGCCGGTTGTGCAGCATGCTGAAACACCTAGGAGGTAGTCAAAGGCACCGTGATTGCATGAGGAAATTGGAAGGGTGGAAGAATTGCCGTAACTCACAGTGGTTTGGTTTTCAACAACTGTGGTCGTCTAAAAGAAAGAAGCGCAAATCACTTGTATGCGGGTCCTCCAAGTAATGTGTAATACGGAAGATGCGAAAAGGAATTCGCTCTAACCGCCTCCTCAACTGACCTGCTGCTGGGCATCAGACGGCGTAGATGACTGAAGAAGCAACATAAAAACGACGTGACGATTAGTGATGATAGTGATAAATCACTAAGTCGTAAGGTCTTTTATGCTGTATTTTTTAAAATCCACGGTGATGGCTTGCGGTGTGTCACCCTCCAAGGCGCAAATTTTCTCAACCCTTCATTTTAGTTGCTCAGGCAGTTGAGGCTCCATTAATGTGCTTCTGCAGGAAGGAATGGCTTCATGGCCATGCCATTTGCTCAGTTAAGGACTATAGTAGTTTTTAAAGCCAAAATGGTGCTGCAGAAAAGTTAAGGTACTACTGTCGATGGCTAAGTGAGGGAAAAGGATGCTCTATCGAATAATCCATCGTACTAGTCAGACTTCTTCACACAACCATGGAAAGGGCTCAAAGCTCTCCACAGCTTCACAACAGAAACACAGTTTTACACATAATATGGAGATGCTTTTCGCCCCAGTTCGGTGTCGCTGATGTACGACTTGTAACCATGCCAAGTGATCGCATCAAATTAAATGGGACACTAAAAGGCAACAATAACATTCTTGGCATTAAGATGACATCTTTTATGAATTCCTTCAAGCGGTGGTGATGGAGTTTCCTGACTTTGCCCTGACCTCCCTGCCTTTTTCTTTTACTTTTGAAGAAGGAAACAGCGGTGACTGATTCTCCTCAAGGTTGTCTTTGACTGAAGCCTCAATTGTGAAAGCTTACGCTACCAAGGCCGACTTTTTAAACAAAGAACTCTTTGTCCCACTTTTAATACTTAGAAGAGGACACTTTGGCTTTAAAACTAACCTTGTTTGTTGTCTTGGCTTGTACTAGCTAGGTGGGCAAAAAAGGGAGGCATTTAACCTCTTCACTCAATGCTCAAATGACAAATAACAACAAATTTTAGACAAAAAAGGCATATCAAGTTTTTTATTTCTGAGAAAATAAAACTTACCTGAATCCGAGCAGATGGCTACAAGCAGGAAAGGGCACAAATTACTCTTTTCTCCTACCTAATAGTAGAGATCAAATTAAAAGCAAGTTGTTGTGAAGAATTCCTGTGATAACTCTCTCATTTCCAGAAGATTTTTTTCGCTCATAACGGTGATGGACAAAAAAAGGGCCAAATTATATTTGAGGAATTTGAAATACTACTTAAATAGACGCCTCTATCAGTAGCATTCGATGATAAGATTTCGCATAAAGAAATCTTGAAGAATATGAAAAGCACACAAAGGTTTTGATTGGAAGATTAGTTATAATGACAAAAAATATTAGTTAAAATATCTGAGGACGGTTGAGAAGCGGACACTCCAAGTACTTGGATAAAATGTTGTCTGGCATTCAGCGTTTAAAATGGAGTAATGTAATAATTTAATGCCTTATTCCATTGGGCTTTTGCCTATGCAGACACATCACTTTTGCACTGTGGCATTGGTTCTCAGCCTCTAACAGCCTCTCAACTCCCCTGACCCCTGATAAATAGAAAGCTCTTTCATTTCTACTTTGGCATATCATGACCTTAGAGAAGGCTTGGGATGCTGCATAAAAAGTAACCTTATGTTTCTACATGAGTCTGATTTGAATACGGTGGATAGGATAAAAGAAGCCAAGGTGCTTGAACATCCATTTGCTATCGCTCACAATGGTGACGGGCTTTGTGTGACCACCATCGCGTACGACCACGTGAAAATTTTTAAAAAGAGCAAATTTGTAATTTCTAAACCACTTTAAGGTATGGTGCCCAGAATGCAAAAAATTTGAAGATGAGAATAGTTTAACTTATCCACAGACCTCAATGGTGGGTACGATTCCTGCTTTGCTACTCAAATCATTTAAGCGACTAGTAGAAAGGCATTGTTTAGTGCAGCACTTTCTCCATGATTAGTGAACATCGCAACAAAGTGGCAGTAAAAATTTGAAAAAAGGACAACTTCTCATCTTAAAAATGATATTTGCGTTAACGTGGGGTCAAAATCAATGGATAAGTAACTAGAGACTACTGTTTTTAAATGAACAAGTGCTTGAAACTTACAATGCTTTGACCTTTATCCGTTGTGGAAGCATACTCGACCATCTATCAAAGAAATAAATACGATTTTTGAGATGGATGCAATAGATAGAATGTAAACTTCAAGTCGACTACAAGAGTCGTCCTCGACACATCTGTTGCATGCTATCGAGGTGTGCAGATGCCTAAAAAGGCGGCACTTTGGATAAAAAACGAATGCTAAAATTGTTGCTCAAGTCATTAATAAGGTTTGATTAGTCATATCTGTCTCTTCACATTAGGAAAATGGCAGAAAAAAACATCTTACAGGATGCTGTTTATCAAGGCCACCTTCTTTCTGATAATCGCAGAAAAGAATTCTTAAAAACTATTTATTTGGTTCGTCGTTAATTTTTTTGCTACGTATTGTTCTTGGTGGTGCATAGAACAAAATACTCTGATGATCCAAGGTCACCACTAAAAGGTGATAAAAGCACCATCCCACGTTTGACAGGGATAGCTAGATTTCGTGATCGCTTATACAGACGTTTTTATTAACAGGACACTTATGTATTTGGTAAAAAGGTTTGCGAAGGAGGTTTCTACACCACGGCTGATCTTTTTTAAAAAATGCCACAAACGAGTTTCAGACTACTTAAAGGAACAAAAATGAGTAGCATTGGTGCAGTATTTCTGCTTTTGCTTGCATACCTTTTTTGAAAAAGAAATGCGTCATAACTTTTGAGTGACTTGATTTTTCAAATAAAACCGTCCAAGTATCTAGTATGCGTGGAAGCAGTTCCATTAAGATGTGATCATGAAATTACCTGCTGTATTCGTTCCTGCCTTGTACCGCGCCCAGTCAACTAAAATAAAGAATTTGTTAAGACTACCGCCACTGTTAATAGTCTTATTTTAAACTGCAATTATTACAAAGTAAGGAATGTTTCTTTTAAAAGACTACGCATTAAAACCATATTCCAATTTTATTCAAGAACTGTTTGCCTGTTACAAGCTAAGAAACTCACGCCAAATCTCTTCTTTTTCTCAGCAGGTGGATGCTATAAGTTGAGCGAGTAGGCTATTAGTCAGAGAGATCATTTTCCCTCAAAAATTAATCATGTATAAAAAGAGCCAATTAGAACGACAGGTGAATGACCTTGAACCACCCAATGAATAATCAGCGCTGTAGTTATGGTAAGAAATGAGCTAGACGATTTTATGTATGCAAAATGCGCATTAACATACCACATTCACCTCATCGAATGGCTTGTACGAGGCCTAAATAGCAAAGAAACATGGCAAATTTTAAAATCCACTCAAAGATTTGATGGTAAAAAGTTAAGGCTGTAAAATTTTACATCAAAATGTAAAGGTGGCTGTTACCAGGATGCTTGGCCTAGCGAATCCGTTTGCCAATTCCCCTTGTTCATTGTGGGATTTAGGCAAAGCCAACTAGGACAATATAACAAAGCTATGAGTCGGGAATAAAACGAATGAAAATTAATGAGTCCGGAAGGGTTAAATGAATGAGTGAAAGTGAAAACAAAGCGCCTCTTGGCACTGATCTTTTTGTAAATAAGGATGTGCCCATTCTTATTTACCTCAGCCATCAACTCCTCTTTTGTGCACCGCCCAACAGCCTGAAAGTTAAATAAACTTTTTGATGTTTAACATCGGAAATAAAATAAAATGAGAGGGTTTTATTCTCCCAGTTGGCCTTACTGTGCATGCTCCACCGGTGTAATTGAAATCCTGCACCTAAAACAATGAACAGCAGGAAGATCATTAAAGCAGAGCGTGCAGATGTGTTGAGTTGGAGATGATCGCTTTTATGACGCCTCACCTGACATCCTTGATCTCTATTGCGAGGTGGTGATTCTGTTCTTGCATAAGTGCCATCCGTCTATGAGGAAGTAGTAGTTGCTGTTTACTCTCGTCTACTTTAAGACAATTTAGCCAAAGTCTAGCAAAAGTGCTAGCAAGCATCATTACCTGATGCAATGAAGATGTTGTTTTAACTGACCTAGTCTTCTAGAAGAAGGAAAGGCGGTAAGATTCTGGCGACTAAAGTCACCTTCACCATTTGAAGTAAGTTTCAGCTGTGAAAACTTTACCTGAGACTTTCCAGTAGAATTCTAATGCGGAAATTAAAAAGTTAGATTTAAACTTATTTGGTATTAAATCACTATTTTTTTTTCTCATAATAAAACTTACCCCATTTGCTGTCCGACCTTTTGCAGGACTGACCGTCACCTACAAGAAGGTGCTCTCAGCTCCAATTCATGCACACTTATCTCAATTCTCACAAAGCAAGAATAACAGATAGAAGAGCAAAAGAAGCAATCCCAATTTTGTTTCATTATTGTGAGTCAGCAGGTGTGGCTTGAAGCCTGACCTCCACAGACAATAGCGGCATGACCTCTGCCAGTCGGACCAATCACCTGTCAGGTTGCAGGGTTCTACCCACACGAGGGTGCCATTTCTTACCATCCCAAGCACAACTGAGACGGAGTCGACATGACCACCATAAAATTCCCACAAAGGAATGCACAGAGATGGTGAAAAAAAACACAGATATGACTGATGCCAGGGCAGGCACTTGAATACATCCTTATTGAGCAAATAATTGCCCCACTCAAACTGCGGTGCTGGAGGGGAGGCTGCCAAAGACACACTCTCTGATGCCAACTCTTAAAAGACAATTAATGCATAAAGCAGATTGAATTTGCCATTTTTAAGAAGAATTAAAGGTGCGTACCTTCGAATTAGTGGTTCCCTATAAAGAAAAAGGGCATTTTTTAAGACCTGTGGGTCACTCATGGCCTTTGAATGGCTACAAAGAGAAGGATTGTGGCGTTGGAGTGTTGTAGGCGAGAACGGGTACCTGCTTTTAATGCCAAATTATGTCTTTTGTGATCCTATTCCAATAAAAGACAGCTGAAAAGTTTCCCATAAAACAAAAAAGAAGTATTTTGCATTCACTGAGCAATCACAGATGTTTTTGTTTATCCAAGATCCAAATTAAAACAAGGAGGTGGAAACCAACAAATCATCTTGTGTGGAGAGCCCTGCCCATGAAATGGTTGCCTATCACGATAAATGGGGAAAAAATCTGAAATGGGATTAATTTTGTCACTCTTAAATTCTCCGTTCTCAAAGTATTAAAATACCACGACATAAAATCCGATGCACTGACACAAAGAAAGTGGAATAACTATGAATGAGTCAAAAAGGAGGAGGGAATGAATAAACAATGTATTCCAGGTGCGTGTGCTACAAGTAAAAGCCCAATTCACACTTGGAAGGAGCGAAAAGGTCTCCTTTCGGTTGTAGGTACTTATGTAGGCCAATGTAGAAGTAAAAAACTCATCTAAATGGCATTCAGATTTATGATCCCTCAAATCTGTTAAAAACCCTCCTTTCAAATTCCCATGCAAAAGCAGTGAAAGGTGATGAAGGAGGACCTGACATTGAATGGCAAAGAGAAGATGAGGAAGAAAGTGGAGGGCAAATCCACCAACTCACCATAGTATCGAGACTCCAACTCTGCATTCTGCGTGATGAGAGGCCTGGTTGTTAAGTAGACTTGCACCTATGAGATACGAGAGGCGATACAGAACCAATGTTGCTCCTCTTCCACTTGACACTGTGACAGGTGGACTCGCATAAAATGAAATCAAAGAGAGAAAACGAAGTGCCACACATCGTTGACACACACACACACACACACACACACACACCCACACACATACACACACACACAACGCAAAAGTTATGAGGCAGTAAAAGCAAATGATGGTACTTTTTCTCGTCTCCTTATGCAGTTGGCTAAGTGACAGATGACATTGTAGGTTACTTGGATGCCGTGAGAAAGGATGAAAAAATAGACTTTACATAATGTTGGAAGGTTTTGCCTTCTGAGCGGTGGGTGCTTCCAACAAGACGTCGCCATAGGTTTCGCTTGAAGTCAAAATTAGCATGAACTGTGTAACACCGATCACCTGTCACTCAGAGATACTTTTCAAAAGGATTTCTCAATGGCTATTCGCTGACAGGTCATTTACTGTCAGGTAAGGTGGTTGTCAACTTGATGTCATCAATGTAGGCAAGTTGAATTCTTCTTATATTTCCTTCCTCTCAGAGAAGTAGACCGGCGAGGTGTCGATTGTTTTCTAAGAGCCCAAAAGCTTAGGTAAATTTTTGTTTTTAAGTAGCACAGATTTGTGGAAACAATTCTTTTCTTTTGATGCTTACTTTTTATAAAAAAGGGGTTTTAAACTTACTCTTTTAATTTTTCTTGCAAAATGTGCTCGCTTTTGCCAGGAATACCTTTAGTTTTGTAGAAATAATGTCAAAATTTTCTTAAGTTTGCGTGTTAACAAAATTTGGCGGTAAATTGACATTTGAAGTGGAAGGGGACTTTCAAAAGCTTTCACTAACTGTAAAAATTTGTTTTTTAAAACTTATTTTCGTTCCATTTTAGAAGGCTCATCAATGGAATCGCTTTATTTACTAAAAAGAAACATCGAAATTTTCCACATTTTCGTCGATCACGCTCACAGGCCTCTTTTACTTGCCACAAAGGTTTCCTTTGTCTACTTTTTGGTGCCCGTGTTTTTGCTTTTTCAGTCAAAAGGCGACTCACATGTCTACGCGTCATTTTGACGTGTCTACTAACTCCAAAGTGTGTCAACATGAGCCTGCTCCAGTAGACGTCACGCCGAATGACTCGAAGGCCATTGGGCTACGCGCTCTGGTGATCGGTTTGACAGCTCAACTGACTGGAGGCGCATTTAACTGCCTTTTTAGAATATGTAAGGCAGCTAAATGATGTCTTTTGATTGCTGCAATAGCTAAAAATGATTTTAAAATATTTTATTTGCTAAAACAAGTTTCTTTACAATTATACCCAAGATGTCTACTCTAAGTTCGGTAGTGGGTTCCAATAGGGAACAAGTCAATTCACGGTCAATGATTGCGTCTCCGATTTAAAAAAATAGTGTGGAAATCACGTTAAGGGACATGAGGAAGGTGGAGAGGTGACGATTCCATTTTATTTAGTGAATGGCTAGGGATGCCTGTATTGCAGGAAGGCGTTTTCTTCCTGGATCTCAGATGGGGAAAGTAGCAGAAAACATTATAAGGTATATTCTACGCATAGATAGGCAAACAGCGGTGTTCTATGAGGCAGTAGAAGGATATGAGAGGAAACTTACACACCGATCGCAGTGGCTGAGAGTACCACTGGTACGACTAGAACATTCTGAGGCAACCTGCAATATCGGCCTCCAAGGCACTTGGAGTGAGTCCAAGGCGCTTCCAACTAAGTGGTGCATTGGGCATAGTAAGCCCTTCTAGCATCCCAAAGAGACCAGTGGAATAGTCAAACTATTCTCAACTCTTAGTCGGGCTACCTGGTAGGCATTACCACTGCCTCTTACTGCCTCAACGTAATAATCAGTGTCAGAACTGATCTCTCGGTGGTGTCGCGCCATGTTTGTGACAAGCGTCTTTCGCCGTCACAGTAGCATTGCTTGACAAGCTAAACAAGGACATTTAATGATAAATGCAGATTAGTGTTCTACTTCAGGAGGAAATAACCATGAACTCTCTCCCCATTCCCACTACATTTTGATCATCCACATCCATGTGCAATGCCGAAGAGTATTGTATTGTACTGTATTGTAATCACCGCCTGAATTGACGCATAGCTTAGAAGATATTGAAAGTAGTAACAAAAACCCCCTCTCTCTAACAGTAAGTCTTCGAATCCCTTCTTTTGGGATCGGGCTAGTGCCATAGTGATCCGGTCAGCGCTTCTGACCACTAGGACTAAACAATAGTTCCCCGTTTATGGGCCTTTTTATGCCTTTTGGAAACAAGACGGTTCACTTTGCATGTGACAGCTAACGGAGAGCTAACCTCTCCGCTGGTTGTGGATTTTCAAAACACCAGACTCGCCGCCTAGGGACTGTCCCACTTGTCAGTTCTGATTTTGAGTCCTCTAGAATGTCCACTGGCGTCAGCAAGTTAGCATCCTCATATTATGTTTGGGTAAGACTCTTCAGTATCTCGATTTCACCGCCCTACTTCGTCACACGGAAGACGCAATATTCAGGGATCCCAAGGGAGAGCAAGGTCATCGCAATAACCCTATTCAGGTTTCACGGTTAACCATATTATACAAGGCGAACTCAGAAAGCAATCAAAGGGCTACCTGTGACGTAAAATAGTAAAAGTATGCAAGTGCCAAATCAACACTTGTGCTAATTGCATTTCGCCTCTACCCTGTTTTCACAATTTCTTCATTATCTTTTCCGACTGTTGCAATTTCTTTGATCCGACACTTGGCAGATTCAATGCATGAATGCACACACATCTTAACAAATTAAAAAAATCACATTTTAAGCTAAAGTGGATCCCAAAGCACCCTCTCATAGTTCAAAATTTACCCAAGAGACCATTATGTGTCGACATGTTTAATCTCGCCTTATTAACATTTCAGTAGTATATCCAGTCGGCGTTTTTTTAGAATACGGGAAGTTTAGCCCTCCAGAAGGACGCTTAATGAGACGAAAAGGTTGTTGTGATCACTTGAATTGATTGTAGAGCTCTTATTTTAATGCCACCGCTTTATGTGGTGTTGTAGGAATGGGTAATTGGGTCAAGAATACGATCAGCGTCAACATCAAAAGGCACTTTTAACGGAGCGCATTCTCACGCACTGCATTTTGATCGATGCCCACCAACATTGGATTGTGCTTCAACAAAAAGTGGAGGAAAATTTACACTCACACATTCCGAATGGCATTAATGGGTAGCCACTTATCACACTAATGCGAGACGCTTCGGTGGGACCTCGTGGGTGCCTCAACCACGACACACATTGTGACTTTGACTGGTTAAACATGTTAAATTTCAACCTGCACACACACGCACACGTACACCTTGAAGCCACCCTAGTTAGCATCACCACAATCACAATCAACATCATCAACACCACCGTTGTCAACAATGAGTGTGAGAGAGAAAGCGCAGTGCAGTACTTAAGACTACCTTTAGTGAAATACTCGGTCCCTGCCTGAGAAGCGCACAGGCGACAACATATTTAACTGAGGTAAAGCTGAGGGGGGGGGGAGGGAATGACTCATCAAATTCTGCGCGCATCGACGCGTTTATCGATTATTGTGCGTCGTGCATGTGAGTGTAGTTCACTGCGGTGAGGAACCCAATAATCGATAAGGTTAACAGGCAAGGAGGAGGATGCAAGCCTCTGCCAAGGTTAATTTTAATTTGGTAAAAAAAGAGAAATGTACTTTTTTTAATCATTAAGTATAATCAAGATGTTAGTAGATGAAATTAAACTCGGCTTTAGTAACAGGAACAAATTTCTCTCTGTTAAAAAGAAATTCATTTACAGAAATAAACAGCCTGAGTATGTCCTCCTTACATCAGTCGTGTCAAGTCTTGTCCACTGTTCTTATTCTTAATCAGGGCCCTAATATGGAGGAATCGGTTCTGTTGTGTGGCCGTCCTCTCTCCTCTGCCCCTACTTACTCTTGAGGTATGCTTTAGATAAAGAAGTCAAAATCCTGCCAAATTGTTTGTTAATTTTGAACTCGATGCTTAGGAGCTTTATCAAATTTCTGTTCATTTTGACGCGTTTGATACCAGATTGGACGTCAACAATGTGGGACATTTTGCGGTGATTAGTTCGATCGGGGTTTAGGTCGCAAGTAGAATGACACTATGCCGGATGCAGAATGCTCAGTACCTGAGAGCAATTGGATCTTCTAGCTGTTAAACAACACCTAAATCGGTCACCCGGAGTTGTTTGCAATCCGCAAACCATGTGGGTATTGGTGTTCTTTCAACCTTTCTCCACGAATCCGTTAGCCAACGTTTTTAACGAAACAGAAGGTGAAAGTACCACGTAGGACATTGAATTATCCTAGCGGCTGTGATGCTCGCTATTTTGCCATAAACCTTCAAATTTCCCTTCAAATGGTTACTGATCGACCTCTTCAAGTTGATAAGTGGCTGGTTCCTACCCTTGCCTAACAGGTCTTCTACGTCGAACGATGCCATTCAAACTTGAAATTGCAGCAACAGCGTCTTAACAGGCTATTCTAAAAACTTCGCGTCGAATCAAAAACAAAAACTGGAAGAAGAAGAGCGGTAGGAAGCTGAACACTTAAAACGAAATGTTTGACCTAGGCGACCTCACACACAGCAAGTCAGGAAGTGGACAGCACTTGCAGTCTTCTCCAAGTGAGGAGCTGCAGCCGACGTTTTGGCAGAAAGATTGCGAGTTCTCTCATAAATTGAAGAGGTAATCACTGACCCGATGATCAGTCTTGCTTGCTTAACAATAAGACGTTTCCATAATGGTCATTGTGAGAAGTAGACCATTTTGGAGTAAACAAATATACATTCATTCACCGATCCTCATCCAGAGTACCTCAGTAACGAATATCAACAGACGACAAGTAAACGGTAGAGCAAGAACGGTAGTGAGTAAAACTTACTGCCTGCCGTTTGCTAATGTCCATTTGTTAGGTTGTTATCGCAACTTTCTCCTCTCAAATGATGCAGGGCTTAAACCACTTTCCTCGAACATGACTGACAGCTATTCCTGGCATGCCAATCTTAAATGAAATTTACTTCCTCATTGTCAAGAGTGACACATCAATTTAATCACGTAGAAACCTTAGTTTAATAATCTATTACCAGAATCGAATAGCTTATACAAATTCCGGACGGCATGTCAATCCATTTTCAATAAGTGAGAGTCAAATTTGACAAGAAACAATTGGCGCTTTGTAAACCAAGTTGCACCTAGTTTTCAGAGCAAACTGTGCGAAACACACTTGGCAAATGCATCCGAAAAAAGTGTAAGGTTTTGGGCTCGTACTGATTGGTACATAGCGTGCAGATACAAACAACTTCGTGCGGCTTATATTGGCATGCCAGTGATCTGAGCCAGAAATTTTCCGTTACCTGACATTTCACGCATGACAATCACAAAATGACTTTAAAAGCACCTGCAATGTTATAGAATTTGGATTTATTTTATCTGTCTTTGACAGAAAAAGAGCAGTTTTTAATAACTTCCGGGCTTTGCATAAACTTCCGACTCCCGATTAACGTCACTGGCGCGGCGGCTAAACATGAACCATAAAACCCTCGGATAAAGCCTAAGTTAAGCGTCATAGCAATGGACAATTAAGTCTACTAAATTATAAAATGTTAGACGTTAATACTCTTAAAGCTAAAAAAATTGCAGGAAGAATTCTGCAACAGTCCTGGGGTTAGGCAGTAAGCCGATGTTCACATGCTACTTATAAATAGTTAGTAGCGTAAATCCATAAATTACTGGTTGGAACATTGCCATTGTTTTTACAACATGATTACAGCAATCAATCAAATTATGATAAGAGCAATGTGTGACAAGTAAATATGCTTACTTTGCGGTTTTTTAGCCTTTATGACTATTCTATGTAGTTTTCCACGAGTGGAGAGGAGGTTCTGGTAAGATATGGATCGTTCGGAGCTACTTTTTGAATATTTACCAATCGCAGCTAACACACGGGACGTAGAAAAGCTGTCTATTTAAAAAGAGAGTCGAGAATAAAGCGTCATCCCTATCCCCTTCTCGTGCGCACTGCTAAAGTTCAGCAAGTCCATTTGGTCGTCTTATCAACGATAGGCCAAATGCAGAACTTTAGCGAACCTTCCGAATGGCTCCTTCACCACCGAAAAGTGTCCTGCGAACTACGGATCTGCAGTTAAATGACAACTTTTGACAAAAGAGGACACGTACCCACCATCAGCTTTTGCCTCGACTTTCGGTGAAGAAAAGTGGATTATAAAGATTACTTGACAATGCATCTCAATTAACAAGCCAATGTTTTTGCTGCTGACAGTCTGGTTTAACATGGTAATTTTACCTCAAAAAAGTGTCAAGGCATAAAATTTGACCCAGACTCCATTAGACTGTTTAAGGATATAAAGGATCTTCGTAAACTCCTAAGTCAACATTTATGGTACTATTTAACTCGGTATTCGTATTTCATTTTTTAGTTGCCTTAAGACTCCTTAAAACTTTTTTTCCATCAAAAGTTACTTTGAGTCTTACTAATGATGCTAGTCAAGGGGCATGAGGAGAGGATAAAGATGACCTGGATATAACCTTAAAATTGGGCATAACATTAGCCAGTAACCAACAAATACGTACTCAATCAGACAGCCCTTATACGCAACTTTTCTAAAAAAGGAACCAAAAACTAAAATTTTGATACTTTTGAGGTGCCGAGTTTTGCCTTTAAATAGCGACCTTTGATTGGTCAGCCCCTAAAACTTATCAGCCAATCAGATACGCGGTTGGGAGGCATTCTCCAAGAGGGAGAGTAAACGCCACATCAGACATGAATTGCACAACCACATCACCACTAGTGAGTAAATTACGACAATGCCTCGACTTCCAGCTCTGGTTCGACGGTCCCAACTTCAGGCGAGTCCTTGTGATCTATCAAACTACTCTGGTTACCTACTTGGGTCTCCCCGTCTCCCTCATTGGGATAGTAACCAGTGTGGTGAGCCTCATTCTCTTCTCACGAGACCACTTGACACCCCACACTACCCGACACCTCCTTCTCACCATGTCTGTTGCCGATGCTGTCTTTCTTCTCTCCTCGCTTCTCTATCTGCAAGCCATGAATCTCTGCGGTGAAATTTGTCGCCAAATTGCCTATCTCTTGCCAGTCAGTACTTTGGTTAATGTTTTTGAGATGTTGCGCAATTGGACTGTGGTACTGATCTGCATTGAACGCTATGTTATCACGTGTCATCCTCTACATTCAAAGCAGTGGTTAAGCTTGCCAAGGACTAACACATTCATTGCTATCTGCGTAATCGCCACAGTAATTGCTCGTATCCCTTTTATGGCTTACGTAACACTGGAATCCTATGGCGCTAATTTTGCAAGCACCATCCATTTACTAAAGCAGATTCATTCCACAACTGATGCAGTGTTGGTGACACTATTACCTCTTCTCATCATTGTAGTATGTAGTATTCGAATCTCTAGGCGCATCCGGGACTCCGAGGTGTTTCATCGAATGGTGGTCGTTGTAGCGGATTCTCATTCGAAAAACACAAGAAAACGCCTAAAATATCGTTCCAACAGTGTCAAAGTGACACGAGTTCTACTAGTCGTGATAGTAGTATTCACCATTCTAATGTTACCTCTAGTCCCTGTCAATGTCCTCGCCTTTGAGTGGTTCTTTCCAGACGCTACGTGTCACGTACTTATTGGGCGACAGGTTGTCGACCCCTTAGCTGTTTTTGGATCCCTTCTCCACTCAATGGCAAACTTTCTAATCTATGTTATTTGTTGGCAAAAATATCGTCGGATTCTGTTAGCAATGTGTCGAGGCACGAATCGGAATCAACAAAGTGTCCAACGCAGCTCCACATTCTGCTCCAATGATGAGGTCGGGTCAAGGTCATTCATAAGCAAGTAACCTTCCAACTTCTCGAAGCGAAGAAATACACTGTACAGTTGTATTTATCATCTGTTTGTGTGTTTATTTTCTACATTAAAATGGGTTGATATAAAATCCAAACCTGTGGGTGCTTTTCTTTAGGGCCTGCATCAATAAATTTTACTACTCAAAATTTCCCGAACAAAATGCCACTTGAAGCATAAATTTTGAGGTGTTTTAAGGAAATTTAATTTACAAAGTGTAGACCCTACTCGAGGGATGAATCATTTTATGTAAATTGAGTTGGATGAATTTTATTTTTCGTGTAGCATCTAAATTATTGCCCAACGGTCAGTCCGCCCTACCGGAGAGTTAAATCAAACATTAAACGCAGAAAAAGTGGAGTCTTAAACAAATTACTTTAAAAGTAGGATTATAAGAAAACATAATATGGAAGCAATCGTTTAAATATGAAATAAATGAGAATGGAGTGACTTGTAGCATCAAATGGATTGGATGGGCTTTTGATGTTTCGTAGGGATCCGAGTCTTTCCTAAAAAGCGCAGGAAAACATTAGGGAGTAAGACGGAAGATACATATCTGACACGATGAAGGGCTGAGCGGCTACTGACTTGACCCAGAGGCCATGCTGCCAAACAGAGGTGCAATTTGTACAGACCTAAGTGCTCCTGCGTAATCTGTCAAGGCATGACAGCGCACATGACGTGTGACATTCACCCCTTGTGGCTAATTATTTTTTTCCCCTACTTTATTGTCTTTTAATTTCCTGTATAAATTGTTAGTTTTTAAATAATTAGACGCTAATTTGGTAATTATCTTGTGCGCAGGCAATTTGCAGTCAACAAAGCGGAGAATTAAGTCTTTATAATTTAAACACGAGCCATTTGTGAATTGCATTTTTATTTAGCTTTTGGTTTTAAGAAAAAAGAGAAAAGCAATTAAACCTTGCCATCTCTTTTTCCTACCTTACTTCTATTTTCCCAACCGTCACGTGGTGGTGCAGTGCTGCCAGTAGTGATGACATTAGGGCGGGAATCACTTAGAGTAAGAAGGCCTCGAATCGACAGAATAGGAAGGATAAAAAGCTGGATGACGATGAGGCTGGTTTTTAACTTTCATTTCATTAAATTGGCCCACAATTTTATCGCAATGAGGCCTACAGAGGGCAAGACTCCACCCAGGCATTTGCCGCATTCCTCCATGTTGTCCGCTCCGTTCCCCATGTGATCACGTGATTGTCTAACTGCTGGCGTCTAGGCCACCAGACAGGTGGAATGATCTCGCAAACTCCCGAACCGAGTAAAGTAAGCTCCAGAGCTGGTGTGTATGCACCTGACTGTAATCTACCTACCTAGCTTCCATCAAAACATTCCTATCAAGCACGAATATTGCATACACATCTAAAAACTGGGCTTGTAGAGGCGTCTAAAAACAAATTATTTTTCTCGGAAAAAATATTTTAACTACAAAAAAGACCTTTCTTTGGGAAGTAAAGTTAAACCGAATGGGTAAAGCTCCTGAGCACACTATGGTGAGAGCCTCAAAGCAAGGGTTGTTCACATGGGGTGATCATGAGGGATAAGACATTATTTTTACAAAAGCAAAAAAAAGAGTCTAACTTAAAAAAGTCAGCCTCACCATCCTGAATGCTGCTCTCCAGTCTCTACATCACTTCACTGTCACGCAGCAGACTGGTCAAGTAGATCGGCAGCTTAAAGATGATTTGGCAAGTGATGTTCTACTTGACTAACAATGTGATTTGACTTGTGGTGGCCAATGTTTTAGTTCCCTTTTACATGTATAAAAAGTGTTAATTGGCAAAAATTATTGCCTTCTAGAGGATCCTTTCTGGTTGGAATGTCTTATCCACATCCGTGTTCAAGAGTTTGACTGCAACAGAAGAGTGGAGTCCCCTCGTCTTAAGTGTTGTCTTTGTGCAGGCCTGTTCACAGTGGTTTGCTTCGTCAGGCTCTTGGTTGACAACAAGTTGTCAAATCACCTTATATGTGTGTAGAGGGTGATCAACGACTCTACCGGTTTTCGGCATAGAACTCTGCAATGAGCCCCTGCCACTTGAGGCGCTCTGTCGTACAATCTGCTGCGTGAACTTCCTGACGAAGAATGGCAGCAGTGCTCACGATTCAGGAGAGGACTCCTTTATATTTATCAAGGAGACTTACTTATTTGTATTAATCAAAATAACAATAAAAGACCAAGTCAAGAACGGCGTTCAGTTAACCCGAACGAGGATGAGTATGGCAAAGGAATGATTCGTTAAGGTCTGCACTTCTTTGATTGACAGGTCAATGGGCCGTACCTACTGGCTTTGACATCAAAAATGAAAGAAAAGTCCTTTACTGTTTGGTGATATACTGGCTGACTCATGAGTAGAAAGATCGCCAGGTTAGTCCTCTTGAGAACCCTCCGCATTCCTAGCCATCGTTTGGGGACTGTGTTAACCAGGATTAGAAAAATGTGGACAGCTAATACCCAAGTCAGGGTTGAGATTACTACCTTGGAGGGCTTTTACCTCTCCTTTAGGTGTCTCGACTAGCTGGTAGAAGTGGAACCGTCTCAACTGTGACAGGTAGAATTGGAAAAGACAAAAAGAAATGACAAAGGTTTACCATGGTTACTATTAGGCAATGAGAAAAGAATATTTTTTCGCCTTTCTGCCGGAAGAAAGGTTATTCTGCCATGAATAGGGTGTGAAAATATTTCTGCCTTCAAAGTGCCTTTTATAGCCAAATATTCACACAAAAATTGAGAAAGAATGGGCTAATTAGCCTTTATTAGGTGCCTGGTTATGCTAACCGCTGTGCTGGAGGAATTTCTCGAGAATTAATCCACCAACACTGTGCATTTTTGACAAGCCGAAAATTTATTGCAGGATGTTTCATTTACTTCTTTCGTTTTTACTTCTTCGAAAAACCGATTTTGAAAGTGGTGTGGAAGTTGCATTGGTCAGCACAAAACCACGCCAAATGAATCAGGAGGAGAGACTTTGGGACCTGGAAGAGAGAGTTGCGGCATCGCAGACTGTGGATGAGCCTTCAATGGATAAACGCTTGGGGCATAATTAGGATTTAGGCGCTGGCTGTCCACCGACCCACAATACGTTACCGCGACACAATGCATTGTATCGCATCACTCTCACAGGTCACCCACTACAAAGGCTAGATGGCACCTCACTTCATCCAACCAGACAACTAAGTGTTAAATGCTGAACCAGTCCAGGTGAGTTACTCAGATTAGTTCATTGATGCAGCTCTGTCTGTGCCAAGTCCGCTGGCTCGACAGATATTTTGTAGAGGATATCGCTCTTGGACCATCATGCGTTCTCTTCAATTAGTCAAGTGCTTTTGCTCTAGGGTGAAGAAAAATCACTCACAAGACAATATATGGGACATAATATTGTCGAGGCCTAACTTGGAAAAAGGTATTTGATTTCCGAGGGCAGGAAATTTAAATCATTACAAGAGAGCGTAGTATGGGTCGCGCTGAGAAATACGAGGACAATTAGGAGGACGAAGAAAATGAGGAGTCGCATCTCTCCCTTGATAGACTTCTTTGCAATTGCAGGTCATTTTATTTGATCTCCGAATGGAGCAAATTTTTAATAATTCACATAAAAGGGAGGGGCAGAAAATAAGAGCCTCTTAATGATTGCTGTCTGTCACCTGATGTCACTGCTAGCGAGTGTTGTAAGCATAAACGATTACTTTCCACCACCACCACCACCACCACCACCACCACCACCACCACCACCACCACCACCACCACCACCACCACCACCACCACCACCACCACCACCACCACCACCACACCACCACCACCACCACCACCACCACCACCACCACCCACCACCACCACACCACCACCACCACCACCACCACCACACCACCACACCACCACCACCACCACCACCACCACCACCACCACCACACCACCACCACCACCACCACCACCACCACCACCACCACCACCACCACCACCACCACCACCACCACCACCACCACCACCACCACCACCACCACCACCACCACCACCACCACCACCACCACAACAACAACAACAACAACAACAACAACAACAACAACATTCATCATCATCATCATCATCGTGGTCGACAACGCCTATTGAATCTCTTCACTCACTTTATTTATTCATAGGGCACAATTTTCATTGGTAGAGAATAAAGGCATCTCCTTATTCTACGCCTCACCTTTCCAATTCGTCATCCATAATCCAAGTGTTAAAACCGTTTTGAAGCATCGAACGCTGCCAACATTATTCTTTGCGGAATACCACATAGCAAATTGTATAACAAGCCTCTACGACTCTGGAATCGAATAATCCTCGCTTTGGCAAACAGACAAGGTGAAGTCGCACTCGTCATGTTTACCCCAAGCAAGAGATGGAATAGTAGGAATTGCAGATAAGAGTTCTGTGTCGATGGCCACGTGACCAATTCCAGACACCAGATAGAGACTCACAAGCACGTCGAATTCTTTGCAACGTCTGTACCAAACTAACAATTGTGACGCAGATAAGAACGATTCAACTTGATCACGCCCTGTCAACCAGAGGACTGAAAGAAATGCTTTAGCAGCTGAGAACCCCGTTTATTCCCTTCAGTCAAACTCTCATCCAGGAGTGTAAAATAATTCCTTAGCCGAAAATTGGTTGTCGGGCGACATAAAGCATTACTACTTGCCATTTATAATTCTTAATTTACAACCTTGCAGCAGGTCTTTTATTAACTTGCCTTCTCCAGGCAGATAATAAGTAAGGACAGGGAGAAGTGGCTCCTACAATGTCCCTTTTCGTCTTTTTGCTCTTATTTTAAGCCAATTTCTCCTCTCAGTCAATTCGAAATTGGCCAAAGCATTCCCAGCGCATTCCTCACTTCATGCTTTTATTGTTTTGTTCAGGCCAGCTGCCTATTCACTCTTGATTTATGACGCAAGGAAAAAGAAGCATTTTTTTGCAGATGAGACCGTTTTAGAGGAAACAAATACTCCAATTTTAAGCATCCCAATGGATACTGTACATGCATATGCTTGTGAATACCACCCAGATGGACCCACCCACAGGCAAGCACAACACGTGTTAGGTCCACGAGATTATCTTCCCCTATTTGATCACCGAGGTTGAACTATCACGCGATCCTGCGAAGTGCAATGGACATTACGGAGGGAAGCGGTTGGAGTCTAGATTGTAATTTTGGCCTCTAGAAGCAAAATACTGCATGGGAGAGAAACTTTACAGCTAGCTTGTACCTCTTTGGAGAAAAAAATACGGTTCATGCCCAAAAACAACCCGTCGACGATGTAAGCAAAGTTGGTTTAGCTCTTCCAGTTACTTGTGTATGTAAAGTAAGGCAAATCGTGCAAAAAGGTTGAGAGGTTTCAGGATAGGATATCGCTGTACTATCTGATTCCTTTCCTATCCCAAAAGTCGTCATTGTCAAGCTTTGCGTCTGCTCCTCTGCTTTTACTGTAGCCAATCTATCAGTGATTTGTAATGACTGTGCCAACAGAGTAGTGCAGGTCTATGCCTTCAATCTGATGAATCCCCATAAGCGACACGAGTTTAGCGCAGCAGTCGATATCAAGAACCTAACGAATTTTGACTTGACAAATCACTGTCAACCAGCAAGCCGACCAAGCTGACCACTATGGACAAGCTAAACTAATGTAGCCAGCTCGAAGGCGTCACTCCAGCGCTGCCGGGTGAGGAGAGAGGACTCTGCAAGTTTTCCTCATTCATACTTTTATACACTGGTGTAAGCATGTTTTCCTAAAATAATTACACTTGTCAGATGGCATCAAAGATTGGCACTTAGCACTTATTAGTCCTGGTCTTAATACTTACTAATAGGTGAGAGGGAAGGACACAACTTTGCTGTGCAAACACCTTTCTTAGGCAGGCATTCATTAGTCACCTTGCAAACGTACCACAGATCCACCCAAGTTGTAAACTAAGTTGAATATTACCTGTCATCTCATCTTTAAGTGGGCATAAAAGGACGATAAGGAGAGGTGACTTGGCCATTGTTTCATCTACCACCACCGCAATCCACTTGACCGACCTACTAGGTGGCAATAAATTATGTGGTGACTTGACAGCAGCGATAAAAGTGAAAAGGCCTATTTTACAGAACCACTTAATACTCAAAATGAATATATTCTGTCAAAAAGAATTATTTCAATATATTTAAAGAAATTTCTTTTACCTCTTGGTCAAAAAGTTGTCATCAACCGATAAGAACTTGCCTCACGTAATGCCTCCATCATATTGTTTAGGCTATTTATCCATTCAACTTAACCTTGCTGCACAGGGGGAAACAAAATGATGTTTCAGAGATAAATTTTTTTAAGAGGAAAAAAAGTACTTTTGCTTTCAAAAGTTTCTGCATGCACTGTCCATATAAGTGCGATTGCATCAGTGTCAATGCTGTTTCCGTCCATCTCTGAAAGCACGCGCTGGCACCGTCGCGACTAGGTAAGGTGTCCAAGACAAAGTGTCCATTACTATCCATCAAATTTATCTTCTCTTAGCATAATGCATTTGTTACGAGTTGTGTGCATTTAGGTGAGGTGGGAGGTATTGGACAAGCCACTTTACTTCAAGGGTGTGTCAGTCGACAAATTCAATGCAAGACCAAGGGTAGAAATAATTACTGAAATGAAAGGAAGCAGGCAGCGCAATGTGAAGCTTGACTTTGCATCTCTCCTTCTTACCCTGTCTCTGACTAGCGCCTCTTTGGTGTTGAGCTTCGTGTTCCAAACGATTGGAAAAGGGAACCACGATGATGGAGGCTAGGCTTTTAGGCGCACATACCCGCCTTTCCATATTTTCTCTTCTTACATCGCATTCAAAACAAGATTCTACTTTAAATATACCATGTGAATATGAGAAACGACTCCCAATGTTATATCAACGCATCTGTCCTTTATTCACCGACGCTAGAGAAGCCATCCAAGATGTCATTCAACACTCGTTGATGTCTGCACTGTTTATTCTCTCCTTCGCTCACCCATTGCTTTGCAAAATATTTTTTTTTTAAAACAGAGGAGTGTGTTTGGGTTGCTAGAGAAGGCTTTAATTACTTGCTTGAGTGAAGTGTGGTTTTATTTTAACAATTTTAACGCAGTTGGTTAAAATTTGTTTATGTGGTTTCGAGATGTTGAGCAGCAAACTAGGCTATTAAATGCAAACGTCTTTTGTTAAAAAGTCTCGTGCATTAACATGCCTACTCGCGGTGCTGCAATTTCCTCATTTGATCTTGCCGTCACACATATGTGACGCGTAGCCATTTTTAGCTTGCAATGACTGTTGTAGCAAAAATTGCATCTCATTAATAATTTTAGCCAAAAAGCATTCTGGTTTTTATGTAATAGCTGCGCAAATTGGAACAGTAAAACATCTGAGAGGTTTATGGTGGTTGAGATTCTCTGAGATAACGCCAGTAAAAGTGTTAAGCTAGCAACTCTTTATATGCTGGTTAACAAATTTAGACTGCCACCTCGATTTTCAAAGTGACATTAGTTACTTTGGTGCCATTTCTCTTACCTTCTCAGCTAATCAGTCATTTAGAGTGAATTGCACCATGGATGTGCTGGGGAGGGTTTTCTCCCCAGTGCCTGACGTGGCAAAGAAGAGGAATGGTGACAAACCTTGGTATCCTCATCCCACTTTTCCGTCACTGAGTCTGCAGTAAGGAGGACCTTGTTATCAAATGATCGTTTCCATTTAAGTTGTTTACATTGCGACCGAATTCAGAGCCTGTGGCCCATATGTCATTCGGTGGTAGTAGTTTTTGGACAAAACAGTGTTGAATGTCGCCCCCCTTGTATTACAAGCAAACATAGGGCAAAAAAGGGGTTGTTACCCATCTGCTTTGGGAGAGGAGTCCAAATGTTAAGGCTTTATGTGCAAAGTATGCCTGGTTCACGCCTAGTGTCTAATAACCTTTTCACCCAGAGAACATTCGCCCTCCTCCTATTTCCTAACTCTTATAGAGGAATCTAAAAACACAAGTGGCTAATTTTACTGTGTTTTGGGAGATTTCTCTAACAAAGCACTATTGAGATTGTTGAATTTATGGTTGCATTCAAAATGTGCTTTGAAGGCTCTAGAAATGGAGAAAGGCGGACACTATGGAGGTGGCCGCTTTTTACTATGCTTTCAATGCTTAAGCCATAAGGAGACTATGAAACCTCTTCATCGGTTGAGTCAATGCGATCGACTGAAGGTCTGAAAGAAAATGCCCTCGCATTGAAAGGAGAACGCGTTGTAGTACTTTGTTTGTTAGAACTGCTGGTTTCTGTCAAGGTCACAGAGGTGGCCATATTGCCCTAGCTGCGTGGGCTGGCCTCTGGGCCATGCCAGCAGCCGTTTTCCCTCTGTCCGGTGAATATATATATTCTATCCTGCCACTTTGCCTTCTTTTGCCTTAAGGGAGCCTCGGGACGCTACACGCGTGTTACCACCTAATCGAGAGCGGCAACAGCTTTCACGAGTTGGTGACATTCGACGTCTTGCTGGAGAGGTGGTTCTTTTTAGCCCTCCTAGCAAAATGACTAAAAGTTCTTCTTTTATTGTCAAACAATCGTTCGGCATCATAAGTTGGTAGAGGATTTACTGTAGAGATCACATGATTCCCGTCATCTCAGTTACTCCTTTACCAAGTGTCATCGATGACAAGTGCATTTGTTAGCACTTCCATTGCCGCATAATTTAAATTGAATTTGTTATTAATTATGTCACCTCAAAAGTCCTGCAAGATCCTTCATCACTACTTTTAAATTATCTCACCGAGATGACTTGATGCCAAATATCTATTTATTGTGCTCTGTCTTTCCTTTCTTCCTATTTTAAACCGACTTTTGTTGCACGTCACTACCTGTTGAGAGGGACTTTTAATAGTGACTTATTACAGGACAGGTAGTGAGTAGTGCAAAATGACTAAATAAGTACAAATAAATGAATACAAATCTTAGGAAGCATTAATTTGTTGTCCGTCTGCCTTTACGTGTTGACTGACTGACTGACTGACTGACTGACTGACTGACTGACTGACTGACTGACTGACTGACTGACTGACTGACTGACTGACTGACTGACTGACTGACTGACTGACTGACTGACTGACTGACTGACTGACTGACTGACTGACTGACTGACTGACTGACTGACTGACTGACTGACTGACTGACTGACTGACTGACTGACTGACTGACTGACTGACTGACTGACTGACTGACTGACTGACTGACTGACTGACTGACTGACTACTGACTGACTGGACTGACTGACCTGACTGACTGACTACTGGACTGACTGGACTGGACTGACTGGACTGACTTGACTGACTGACTGACTGACTGACTTGACTGACGTGACTGACTGACTGAACTGACTGACTGACTGACTGACGACTGACTGACTACTCGACTGACGGACATGATGACTGACTGACTGAACTGATTGACTGGACTGACTGAACTTGACTGACTGACTGACTGACTGACTGACTGACTGACTGACTGACTGACTGACTGACTGACTGACTGACTGACTGACTGACTGACTGACTGACTGACTGACTGACTGACTGACTGACTTCAATGAGATAAACCTTTGAGGTTCAGTGTTATGCAAACGAACACAGCGTTGTTTAGTTCCCTGCACCATCCACTCTCAGCTCTGCCATACTTCCAATTCATCCATCGCCTCGTCCGTAAAGGGCAAACCTTGTTGGGGAAGAGTATAAAGTGTCTTTTGATTTTATGCCTGGGTGCTTAACTGGAGGGTATGGGAGGCCTCCACGCTGCAACATCAAGACATGCATTGTCCCACTCCTGGTGACCTCAAGCACCCCAGAGGGTCTGGAGTGCGAACACGTTCGCCGAATCACCTTCGCTCTCCACCCTGTTGGCTATTGACACCCTCCGCCGCCACCAATGCCATTCCAAATATCGGCGCATCAACAGTGCGCGACACAAAGCGACAAGAAGATGAAGGAGACGAGGTGAAGACTGATGATAGCTTAATGAACGCCTCTAAGAAAACCACAGTCGTCTAAAATTCTGGTTTTAAGTTTAAACGAGTCGATGTGGGTAAAGTAAATCGACAAGCTAGGCTCGACCACTTTTGAACCTTTAATGGAATGCTGGTTTACACTGAAAGCTTTATTCTCATTTTAACGAGCATTTCAAGCACTTTACTATATTCTCCTTTTACAAATGTCCATTTTAAATTCTTAGTGAGGTTGTAGGTCATTTCAGCATTCTCTTTTAAATTTCACGACTCAAACACCAAAAGGGAATTCAAAATTTGTGCTGATGCTACAACCTGGTGTGTGTGAGGTTGGAGTCCTTTCAAGTTGCCACCTTGAGTGATCAGGAGAGACAAGCCAACAGGAATGAACAAGCCGGAGACCGGATGGCTCAATTCACACAGATTTATCACTAGTTTAGTTAGCCTTACAATCGTAGTGTTTACAGGCCTAGTTAAGGTCCATCGCTGCGTGATACCAACCCATCCGGCTGTTAAAACGAGATTTATCCTTTAGGTAATCGAGGCTTGAGCGTTTCCTGGGGGTGGAAAACAC